>CM050167.1:32797701-32947701 GCA_027410445.1 Discoglossus pictus
CATGACTTATACATTGCCAAAATTGCATCTATGTAATATAAATTATATTAATTTAAGAACATTACAATCAAATAAACATTTAAAAAATTACTGTGTTTAAATTGCTCTTTATCTTACAAGTTAATTGACAGGAAGTGTAAGAAAGAGCCTCTTAACTCCTTTTTTTATCTAATTACATTCAATTGAATAGGAATAAAAGCACAATAATATGCAGTCCATAGTAATAAGCAGCTTTGGTGTCCTAATTCTAATTACAGTCAGTTTGTATGTGTTTGTAGTGGCCAAAATAAAGAACTGCAATGCTATCTGGCAGTTAGACCCCCTCTCCTACCCTTATCAAGCACTCTGAGCCTCATGTTTACATACAGAGCCGCACATTAGCATACAGGAGCCACAAAATCAATTCTAAATATTTCTGAATGATTTACTGTAGATAAAACTGCTAGTGCAATGTAGAGCTAATTTGTAATGCTCTCTAAAATGAAATTAACACCCTGTAGCGGTGACAGAGTCCCTTTAACTCTAATTAGGACAAATCAGTAGCTCCCTCTACTGGCTAAACCAGATACAGCTAAAGAATCTCCAGAGATCTCCAAGGGGGTAAAATAATATTTACTTCCAGCACTACTTTTTCATGCAAAATAATTTTGTAATGTTTTTAATCTGTTTACAGGAAATGACTGACCTTAGAATCACTTCACATTCTTGAGAGAGTTTAAAATCAAGTACTAATGACTAGAGGGCAAGTTTGCAAGCTGATGTAACATGATTAAAACAAGTAAGGAACAATAAAACAGATTACAGATTGTCAGTTATAACTCTGCCAGCCTGGACATACTGAAATGCTCTCATCCAATTAGAAGCAGCTACTAGGTTGGTCGTGCATTTGGTCTATGCCTCTCTTGAAGTTTACTTGGAGAACTGGAGAGGAGAATTGCAGCATTGCACCACTGGAAAGGAAGTTGGTTGCACAGTTTAGTTGGGCCTAGCATGGAGGGAGGAGATGAGGCTAGTGGGGATGACCAGGGAGGTAGCTGGGTTACAGTTACAAGGGGATGCAGGGGGAACAGTAGGAGGAGGCAGGCCAGTTCTGAGTTGGAAAACACCAACATATTTTCGAGATTGAGTGAAACTGTTGGGGATGTCCATTCAGTAATATT
Source organism: Discoglossus pictus (assembly GCA_027410445.1). Taxonomy (NCBI): domain Eukaryota; kingdom Metazoa; phylum Chordata; class Amphibia; order Anura; family Alytidae; genus Discoglossus; species Discoglossus pictus. The sequence goes on from CM050167.1 coordinate 32,798,862, forward strand.
AATGCCATATAGAGCTGTTCCATCTAACAGCCGGGAGAACATTTCTACTGGAGGAGTGGGAGGGCAGAATAAGCAGAGCAACGGACAGATTTTGGTGGTAGGGGACTCTATTATTAGGAAGGTAGACCGGGTGATTTGATCACCCAGATCCCAGTAACTTTACAGCTTGCTGTCTCCCGGGTGCTTGGGTTTAGGATGTTGTGGATTGGGTTGATAAACTATTGGGAGGGGCAGGCAATGATGAGCGGTATTGGTATTAATATTGAGTGTCTTAAAAATGTTATAGATCAAAATGGGGATACACTGCCTTCACCAAATAATTGGTTTAGACCGGAAGATTTCCAAACCAATCTAATTAGTTACTATGAGAAGGTTATCAGGAACTTGGCCAAAGCAACTCAGTGGATGTAGTTTTTTCGAATTTTTGCAAAGGCTTTTGAAACAGTGACACATGGGAGAATATTGTGCAAAGTATGTGATACAAGTATTGTAGTAAATATCTGCTCATGGATTGAGAGCTGGCTAAAAGACAGGAAGTAATGGGTTGTTGTAAATGGAACATACTTAGATTTGGCTAATGTGGTAAGTGGGGTTCCTCAGGGTTCAGTAATAGGTCCTCTCCTTTTTAGCATATTTATTAATGACTTAGAAGTAGGACTGGAAAGTGCTGTCACCATTCTTGCTGATGACACTAAGTTGTGCAAGTTAATTAAATCAGAAGGTGATGTACTTTCCCTCCAAATGGACTTACAGTAATAAGAAAAATGGGCAGCTAAATGATACATGAGATTTAACAAAAATAAATGTAAAATATGCATTTGGGAAGGAAAAATAAGTATGCAATTTATAATCTTAATGTAACAAATATAGGGGTATCCGAGATAGAAAGGGATTTAGGATTGCTTGTGGACAACCACCTGTAACAGTGCCCAATGTCAAATAGCATCTGCAAAGGCAAGTAAAATATTAGCATGTATTAAGAAGAGTAAAAAACACATGCATTTGGAATATGGCGTACAATTTTGGGTTCTGTTTCATAAAAAGTATATTTTAGAGCTGGAGAAAGTACAGAGAATGCTAAAAAAAATTAAGAAAGACTTAACAAATTAAACATATTCTCTCTAGAAAATAAAAGGCACCTAAGAGGGAATATGATTACCTTATATAAATACATCCAGGGGCCATCAATATAAGGCTTTGTCAGTGGAGCTTTTTGTGCCAAGAGGTTTTTAACTGACAAGGGGTCATCCCTTGAGGTTAAAGGGATTGGATATATGTGAATAAAATGCAATTCAGGGTTTGATATCATTGATACAGGGAGTAATCTGATTGCCAGTATTTGGGGTCAGGAATTCTTTTTTTCCACTTATGAGACAATTGTTTGCCCTCCTCTGGATCAATTAACTATTCATTCACATATTAAAAGGATCAGAGGAGATCTAAAAAGGTTGAACACCATGGACTAAAAGCCTTTTCTGAACCTCAATTGCTATGTTACGATATAGGTTTTTGCTGTATCACTGTTGATACAGCAAAAAGCTATACAGAAAAAGTTATTTTTTATTTATTTATTTCACATTAGTATAGCTCTTTTAACCAAAGTGCTTTCAACTGTTAGATGTTTTATGACAACATAGCTTCCAAGATAATGACTGCATTAGTTAAAGGGTTAATGATAATACATATTTAAACAAACAGATGCAAGAAGAGTGGGGGCCCTGAGTAACGATCAATGGTTTAAAGTGATTTTAACCAAAGCATAGAATAGCCCAAGACTGCTGCTCATGAGCGTAGGAGCCCCCAAAAATATTGGGGGGATAATTCAACTTTACTCCCAGGGCAGGAAGCAGGGGCGAATCTACGGCCGGTGCACCAGGAGCAATGCACCAGGGCCTTGCTCTGAGTGGCCCCATTGATGCAGTGCCCCTCAAAACTTTTTTTTATTTGTTTGTTTAAATTCTCAATGCTCCTGCCCCCCAATACAAATAAATAAAAAATACACACACACACACATATATATATATATATATATATATATATATATATATATGTCTATATGCCAACTTATTATGTATATATATATATATATATATATATATATATATATATATATATACAGTATCTCACAAAAGTGAGTACACCCCTAAGTGGAAATGTGTGGCCACCATTATTTTCCAGCACTGCCTTAACCCTCATGGGCATGGAGTTCACCAGAGCTTCACAGTATGCCACTTAAGTCCTCTTCCACTCCTCCATGATGACATCACTGAGCTGGTGGGTGTTAGAGACCTTGCATTCCCCCACCTTCCGTTTGAGCATGCCCCACAGTTGCTCAATAGGGTTTAGGTCTGGAAACATGCTTGGGGTCGTTATCATGTTGGAATACTGCCCTGTGGTCCAGTCTCAGAAGGGAGGGGATCATGCTCTGCTTCAGTACATGTTGGTATTCATGGTTCCCTCAATGAACTGTAGCTTCCCAGTGCCGGCAGCACTCATGCAGGCCCAGACCATGACACTCCCACCACCATGCTTGACAGTAGGCAAGACACACTTGTCTTTGTACTCCTAAGCTGGTTGCCGCCACACACGCTTGACACCATCTGAACCAAATACGTTTATCTTGGTCTCATCGGACCACAGGACATGGTTCCAGTAATCCATGTTCTTAGTCTGCTTGTCTTCAGCAAACTGTTTGCAGGCTTTCTTGTGCATCATCTTTAGAAGAGGCTTCCTTCTGGGACAACAGCCATGCAGACCAATTTGATACGATGTGCGGCGTATGGTCTGAGCACTGACAGGCTGACCCGCCACCCTTCAACCTCTGTTGTCTATTTTCCAAAGACAACCTCTGGATATGACGCTGAGCACGTGCACTCAACTTCTTTGCTCAACCATGGCGAGGCCTGTCCTGAGTGGAACCTGTCCTGTGAAACCGCTGTATGGTCTTGCCCACCATGCTGCAGCTCAGTTTCAGGGCCTTGGCAATCTTCTTATAGCCTAGGCCATCTTTATGTAGAGCAATCATTATCTTTTTCATATCCTCTAAAGTTCTTTGCTATGAGGTGCCATGTTGAGCTTCCAGTGACCAGTATGCGAGAGTGTTAGAACGATAACATCACATTTAACACACCTGCTTCCCATTCACACCTGAGACCTTGAAACACTAACGAGTCACATGACACCAGGGAGGGAAAATGGCTTATTGGGCCCAATTTCAACTTAGACGTGTACTCACTTTTGTTGCCAACGGTTTACACATTAATGGCTGTATGTTGAGATATTTTTAAGGAACAGCACATTTACACTATTATACAGGCTGTGCAATTACTGCTTTACATTGTAGCAGAGGGTCATTTCTTCAGTGTTGTCACATGAAAAGATATAATAAAATATGTACAAAAATGTGAGGGGTGTACTCACTTTTGTGAGATACTGTATATACAATATATGTCTATATGCAAAATTATTATGTGTATATATATATATATATATATATATATATATATATATATATGATAAATTATGGGTCAAAGCTTTAAGAGGAAAGACATACTGCTCCATAGCGCTGGCCCCTCTAGCGGCCAAATCTAAGAATGCATGATTACGTTTATCTTTGCTATTTTTTGTGTTCCCTAGTCACTTAATCTGGGGCGCTTTTGTCCCCTGCATCGTCCCCCCCGCCGCCCATTTCCTATTCCCCTACTGCTCATAATCTTACATACTAAAGGAAATTGACGGGGGTCTTAAGACAAAAGGGATCATGGTGGGTAAAGTTATATGGTGTCACTGACAAAATATAATTTGTATACATTTGTTTGAACCTTTTTTTTTTTAATTAATGACACACTTTAACAGTCTACAAAAACACCATCTAGTAATTATGGATGAAGGATCTTTTTAACAATTCTTTCATAGTACTAGCAGTATGTTTTTTTAGGAATTAGGAATTTGTTTCTATATTTTGATTTGCATTTATCCCACTAAATGCACTATGTTCAGTTCAGTTATACATTAAAGAGACATGGCATTTTTTTCGTTGTTGCATCAGAAAGAGGGTATTTGATAACTAATGTGTGTTTTCTTTTTTTTCACATGAAGGCTTCAGAGCTCAAAAGCTTATTCAGATTTGTAACTGCTCTTGGGGGCTTGCTGCCCATCACCCACTGAGATCTACAGATCTAAAGTATAATTTCTGTGTTTCCTTTTAATTTGAATTATGTTTTAACATGTTTTGCTTAATGTATTTTCATTTGTTCCATGTGCCTTAGAGAGTAAAACCAAATGTGATCCAATCTTATCTCAGTCTACTATATGACACATGCAAGTGAGGTTTGATTTGAAGTTATTTGATTTTGAAATGCAAATCAGTTGAATTGAAATTGTAGATTATTTAAATTGGTCTAGGACAACTCACACAATCATTTGGATGCTACCAGATGTGATTCATCCTTTAAGCCACTTCCAAAGGGACCTATACCAGTAATTAAAGGAGTACTGGCAGATGGCCTTTTAAGATCATGCACAAGTAAAGTGTGAAAAATAAAACATACCTCATTTATACCTCAGAAATGCCATTGTGTCACTTACAGATTCTCACTTCCTGATAACGATTCTAAGAAAATTTTAACAGAGGGCGTGAATGTTGACATTTTACAAAATAGATAAGTAAGCACAATTATGAACTTTTCAGTTTCCAACAAGAATATGAGCTAGATAAAGAACCAGTTTAATTCATCTACTTCTGCATAAAAAGCTTTGATATGATTAAATGAACATAATCACAAATTGTTGCATTTAATAGAATATGTCTTAAACATTACCAAATAAAACATTTGCCAGAGTCCGATAATATTATACTTAAACTTGCAGCACGCAGTGCTTAATATAGAAATCATGGTGGAATCATGGTGGGCCAACCTATGGAGTGTGCTAGATCATCAACAAAGTCTATTCCCAGAGATACCAGAGAATACAGCTTCCTAAAGAAGAAAGCGACTAATGTAGAGGAGAATGAAGATTGGCTCTTTGGAAGAAATTAAAACAGAACTAAAAAAAAATTAGAATTTACTACAAAGACAACAATGGCCGTTTTCTGTAGTTGGTGTTGATCTCATTGTAGAAGAATATGTGTTGGAGGGATTTTAAATGAGCACGGTGCAAGATAGATACGATTAGATCAAGAAGTGGTCTTACCCTTAGCAGGACAATTCCTCACTGGGCAGAAACCCAGAATGTATACACCAGTTCCTGTCTCTTCTATGTGCCATACTGCACTTTTTGGAGGATTCAGGTCCAGTTTCAGATCTCTTCTGGGATACAACTGGATGCTGACACATGGAAGCTGGTCTATCATGTCTCCTTTCCCCCATCTATGATCCATCTGAATAATGAGATTGATAACATTTTCCAAAGATTCTGTAGTGTGGACCCTGGCCAATTTGGGCTGATTCATTTCATCCTTTGTCCACAGCCGAACAAAAGAGTGTGACAAGTGTTCTGCAGGATTCCTCATTTGATGTTTTCAATGTATCTTCATTGGTGGAGACTTTTATAATGATCATCATAATCATCCTGGCCTTGGTGGAGTTCAAAAAAGAGAGACAAGGGATGTGCTTTGTGATTCCATTAGTTGGTGTGCCCACTTCATGGGTTTGTCTCTTTACAGAGAAATAATGCTTCTCATAAGTCTATGTCTCTAATGGTAAGAATATATCACAGGCACCTAAAACAACTCCTAACATCAACACTATAGGAGAACTTGTACGGCAAGGCACCCTGGGGTTCAGGACCTCAAACAGCCAATGGGCTGGAGAAGGATATGGTGAAGTTGCAACATATGAGCTTGTAGAGCAGTCTGGAAACCATTTATCTTTGATAGTACTTATAATAGTCCAGTTTGAAAGTTGTGGCATTCATGGTGACGTGCATTGGAGAAGCAACTTATATAGAAAATATATGTGGCTTAGTTGTTTTTCATGCCACATGGGAACGTAGGTTTTTCAGTTACAGGAAAAATCCAAATTACAAGACATGCCATCAAACCAATACGAGGTCAGAGACAGAAAGAAGTGGTTCAATAAAATTAGATAAGGTGACAATCAGAAAACAGGGGCAGATTGGAATCTACTTTCAAGGAAACCTAAAGGACCACTGTAGTTGAGAAAAAGCATTACATATTTATGTTCAGGGTAGAATTGGTATTTCGGGGCTGGATCACTCTAGTGAGTGGGACCAGACTGATATACTACAGGATATTTCTTCCTGTGAAGAGCACAAGTGAGCTAAAAGAGGTTGCTCTCAGAGTGGGTTATCATGTCCATAGAACTAATCTATTAAGGTTAGTTTGTTCTCTGATTGAGCACCTCTCACTTTGTTGTTTTGTTTATGCAAATTACCCTTAGGGTTTAGTCTCCCTAAGAGGTATCGGGGACTCCAGACTTGGACCCCTTGCTCACTGTACCTTAGGGAGTTCAGAAACACCTCACTGGCGAGGCCCATAAAGGCCGAAACGTGTCTGGTGTTGGCTGTTTCCCTTGTTCAGGGTAGAATTGCCTGGTATTTCGGGGCTGGGTCACTCTGGTGAGTGAGACCAGATTGATACACTACAGGATATTTCTCCCTGTGAAGGGCACAAGTGGCTAAAAGAGGTTGCTCTCAGAGTGGGTTATCGTGTCCATAGAACTGACCTATTAAGGTTAGTTCGTTCTCTTATTGAGCATCTCTAACTTTGTGGTTTTGAAGTATTTAACAGCCTAACAACATTATCAGCCTTGTAAAGCATAAGCATAACAACGCTTTTAGCGAATATGTACATCTTAGTCCTTTAAATAGGAAGTTTGGCACCAAACTTCACAACTATGGGGGATGCACACATTCCAATATGGAAAATAAAGTAGCTAATCTGCGAGTTTTACTCTGATGCATTGTCAGTGAGAGATCACAAAGCTCTCTAAAACTCTGCAGCTTAGTGTGACAATAAAAACTTCACAGTCAGCCAGCATCATGTATTAGAGGCTGTGGGAAAGAAATATACCACTTTATACTTTAAGGAAGTAACTCCCAAACAGCTCATGTTCCAGGCTTTACACTGTACCGGTATAAATACAGGTGCGGCAGAGACTCCACGGCCAGTTGCCTATTAACTGCCTCACTTGTGTTCACATAGTGTTAAATCTAAATCCTAGCCTGTCTGGGCGTCCTTGAGGAGAAGGTCGGGATTACTTTAAGGACTGGTTCTATAAAACCACAAATGAAGTAACCAGCAGAGAGGCTCTTCACTTGTAAGGGTACCCGTCTGGCTGATTACACAGTGCAGGTTTACGGTCCTCACATCCATCCTATTTGATGTCATCTGGTGCTGTAGCTAAGAGCAGCGAAAGGAGACATCATCTGTCTAAAGTCTGTATATGATCGTAGGCCTGGGATGTCAACAATCAGCATTAAAGGTGCATGGATAAAACTGGCACCATACAGTAAATTATAAGCCTACAAAATCAAGCTTACAATGTTTTTATTGTTAAAAATACATCTAATGCCATTACCTGAAATTAAATTCAAGGATTCTCCCCTAAGTCACCTACTTATCAGATATGTGCCACTTAAACATACTTGCTTGAGTGCGAGGAGAGGGCAGGTATAGTAAATGTTTTTAATGGCTCTGCTAAATCCTAGCTCCCATCAGAGTCACGGAACAACAGTTGTTATCCTTGCAAAGGATGACCGTGGAGGAAGAATATTTGTGAATTATTGCATCTAATAAAATGCAGCTTTCAAATTAAAACATCACTTTATGTTTTCTTTTTGCTAACAACAATAAATTACAAATGTGCCTAATTGGACTTGTTATTTAAAGTATTCCAAATATTGTAACCTATGTCCCTTTAACCTTCCTGGCGGTATGATTATTTCAGTATTTAGAATGTTAAAGCGGTACATTCTAAAATACGGTACTAACATAATCATACCGCCTTTAGATACCATTACCCCGTCCCCCTCTCCTCCTCCCTTTTCCCTTCTCCTCCTTCTCCTCCTCCATTTCCCCCCTCTCCCCCTTATCTGCCCCGCCTCAATTTCCCCCCTTATCCGCTCCCCTTTCCCCCTTATCCTCCTCATTCCCCCTTATCCTCCTGATCCTCCCCCTTATTCTCCTGATCCTCCCCATTCTTCTCCTGATCCTCCCCCCTCATCCTCCTCATCTTCCCCCCTCATCCTCATCCCCCTCATCCTCCTTTACCCCCTCATCATCCTCTTCCCCCTCATCCTCCTCTGTCCCCTCATCCTCCTCTTCCCCCTCCTTTCCCCCTCATCCTCCTCTCCCCCACTCATCCTCCTCTTCCCCCATTATCCTCCTATTCCCCTTCCCCACTAACCCTCCTCTTTCCCCCTCACCCTTCTCTTCCCCCCTCACACTCCTCTTTCCCCTCACCTTCTCTTCCCCACTCATCCTCCTCTTCCCCCCTCATCTCCCCTTATCCTCCTCCTCTTCCCTCCCTCCCTCCTTCCTCCTTCCCCCCTCTCTTCTTCTTAGCCTCCGATCAGCTCCTGCTGCTGATCGGAGGCTCGCATCTCGTCTTATGCCTGGAACCGGCATATGCTAATGACGTGACGCGCTTGTGACATCATTAGCAGATGCCGGTTCCAGGCATAAGACGTGCTGCGAGCCTCCGATCAGCAGCAGGAGCTGATCGGAGGTTTGCAGCGCGTCTTATGCCTGGCACCGGCATATGCTAATGACGTGACGCACTTGTGACGTCATTAGCATATGCCAGATCCAGGCTTTAGACGCGCGGTGAGCCTCCGATCAGCAGCAGGAGCTGATTGGAGGCTAAGAAGACTTGAGAGGTGAGAGGGGGGAAGAAGGAAGAAGATAGAAGGAAGGATAAGGGGGAGGATGAGGAGGAAGATGGGGGGAGGAGGAGGAGGAAGATGGGGAGTAGGAGGAGGAAGATGGGGAGGAGCAGGAGGAAGTTGGGGAGGAACAATGGTGTGCTGAGGGGGCCCAGGCAAACTCGGCAGCACTGGGCCCCCTCGACATCCTCCCTGCGGTAACCCAGAGTGTGGCTCGGGGTTACCGATTTAGGAAGAGAAGATTAACCCTGAGTCACACTCAGGATTACCGCTAGGAAGGTTAAAGGGACTCTGTCACCCCACAATCAAGTCGATTTTTTAGGTTACTCCTTAAAGAGCATCCAAAACTCGGTATAAAGTGGATTAGCCATTTTCTTCTAAAGCAGATCGTTCCTGAGACATGCAGTAATATTCATGCTCCATTTTTATGTAAATGAGTGGATTCTGAATATAAATTAGCTGTTTTGATATGCCAATTAGAATCACAGTCTGCTCTTCTGCCACTGTGGTGACCATAATAATGACCCCAATGTTTTCATTCAGTTGGATCCCCATCCTCAACCTTATTAAGTACTCCGCATATTGAGCTGTATATTAGCCACATAAACAATTCTGTTATTTACTGAAGAGAAAAAAAAGGCAAGTACAATGAATAATCATACTCTTTAAGATGAAACCTGTTAGGGTAATAGTGTCCCTTTCATTTCAGGGTAAGAAATGAAGTTTCGGATTCTTATTTTTTTTTATGCATACAGCATCATGAAGTTTCTCGTCTTTCTCCCTGAGATAAAGACAAGATAAGTCTGTGTAAAACTGTGTTGTGTTTGCGTCGGTCAATCGTGTCCGACTCTCCATGACCCCATGGATTGCAACACACCATGCTGATCCACTTGGTATTTATGGCAGAGATACTGGAGTGGGTTGCCAGTTCCTTCTCCAGTGGGCCACAGCATACAGCATCTGGTATTCCTAGGTGGTCTCCCATCCAAGTAATGACCAGGCCCAACCCTGCTTGGCTTCGGGGTGGTGTGACCTCTTGGTTCCCTCATTGGAATCAAACTCAGGCAGCAGTGGTGAAAGCACTGAATCCTAACCACTGGACCACCAGTAAATCTAGTCTGCAAAATAAACCGAACAAGTTTTTTTTTTCTAATTACAGTGGGACATTTAATCAAACAAGAATGAAAGTACTCTAGAAAAATGCAAGTGAATTTAATAGTGCATCAATCTACTGGTATATGTTATGGACCTGTGCCTCTCTTTTTTATAAATGAAATGGAATGTCAGCTGCTACAATTGGTCTGTAGAATTATTATTCTTTGTTTTTAAAGGTATATTTTATATACATAAATGAGTTCCATTAGTGTGTATATTTTAATGCACTATTTGCATTTAGATTGTTAGGCTTGGCATATAATGTTTTTTCAATGGAACAATTGGCTTTAAAAATGGTAAGTTTGTTAGAAGCTTTATTTTTCAGATATGTTTGTATGAATCATAATGCATTTTGACTTGAAAAGTAATTACTTCACCACTTTCTATAACATGAAATAAGCATGAAATGCGCTTAAAAAAGAAAGGAAAATTTCCATCCCCAGGCCAAAATCTTTATTTTGAGCTGTGGGTATTAAGGAAGATTGTAGTTGTCATGAGGAGGGACCAGCTGGACTGGCCAATAAATGTATCCCGCCAGTTTGGTCCTCTGCTCTGCGGGTTTCTGTATGGGTGCTAGGCATTCCCATGGAACTAGCCTTGCTTCATGATCTGTGGAGAGAAGGAATGCAGTTCTGGAATGTGGATGCAGGTTTCTTTGGTAAGTGGACTGGAGCAAAGTGATTAAAAAGCTATTTTGCACCTCTCGGAATTACAGCTGAAAAGTGGTAATGCATTTTATTGAAACACACAGGGACTTATACACATAGGAGAACAAAAGTTCCCAGTAAATCAATTAGTCAAGGGGCATTGTAACAAAAGATAACGTTATTAAAGTAGGAAGGCCAGCTTACCTAATCAGTCACCAGGTCTTCAATGCTTTAATGTTATTACAGGGGTACCCCATGGTCTGAAACAACAAAACACAGGGGTCATCTTGTGCTGGCCCAGGTATTCTGTATGGGAAGACTGGACTAGGCTCCTTTGGGGAAGAAAGAGAAGCAGGTACCACAGTATTTTATTACAGGCTTCTCCCCCGTCAGGGCTGTCTTCACAGTGATCATTATTTTTTTATGCAATCCTCTACAGTTGGCTATGACGAAATACCAGTTGTTTACTCTTGGGTTAATTTGTATTTAAGTTTATATTAATATTAATGGTGTACATATGCTTGTTATCTATTGTGATCTATGTATTAATAAAGTTAGGAATCCTTTTTTATTATTCCCATGTGTGCTTAGATTTCCCAACATACATACCTAGGAAATGCGATAGAACAGGGAGGCCCAACCAGAGCTGGCAACACTACCTGCTAGATCTTGCAACATGTCACCAGGATTATCTACTACGCCACCATAATAATCAGGGTTCTGGTAAAGACATCAAGGAGTTAAGCTTGAAACATGCATCATGACCATCTCTTCATTATTGAATAACACACATGTTTTCTATACAGTGAAACACAATAAAACATTCCCATACCCCCTAAGAGCATACAAGAATCATTAGCCTCTTCCAGTCTCATAATACTATCCACAGTACAATATACTACAAAATAAACTGTGTTATAATAATGAAAACACATAGAAAATCTGTAAATAACTGACAACTAGGGGAGGAGGGTCTCACATTTGTCACACCTTCCACTGCACAGTTGTCACCACACTTCTGTACAACATGTCTTGATAGATGTAGAGAAAATGCTTGGAGCATCTGGACCACTGTAATGTTCTACCAACAACAGATGGTGGTTAATAATTTATAAACTTCATTTTAATGATTAAAAAAACAGCATACAATATTAAACTTACTTTCAAAGATCAGATTGAGAAGCTGCTGGTCTCCACCCCACTATAAGATCGACGGGGCAGGCAGCTCTGGCTGACAAATAAGGCTAAAATTATTAGTAACAATATTGTAATCAATACAATATTTTACATTAGCTGGAGACTTGCTTTGTTAAAATATGTTCCCTTGGCAAATAGCTCTGGCTAGGACATATCTTATTACATAGTTACATAGTAATTGAGTTTGAAAAAAGACATTTAGACCATCATTTCCAACCTTTTTAGATCTCCTCTGATCTGCAATATGCAGATTAATTGTTAATTGATCCAGAGAAGGGCTTTCTACTTTCATGATTTTTTCTATCTAATTGGATTGTTCTTAAAAGCCTTCAGGCTTGTCTTCCATGCTGCCAGGCAAGCCATCCCTCCATGCTAACCCTATAATGGTGGAGGCAAACAGTTCAACTGAAATCTTTGCTAGTGAGATTTTATATTGAAAGAGCGACTTGCCTGTCAAAAATGACGGCAATAAAATTTGAAGCCTGGCAATGCTGTTTGCCACACAATGTGAGTCTTTTGGCCCTCTGAGCACCTTCGGCGGTCATCGCGATCCCTATTGCAGGGTTCATTAATCTGCAAGTTTTGTGCTTGGGAATGCCATGTGTCTTTTTCCAGCGTCTCCCCCCTGTCCCTTCCTTGTGTCTTTCTCCTCTGTGTGTCTGCTGAATCTTTCCTTTGCTTTTATTTTCAAAGTGCTGCGTGCCTGGCGTTGTTCTTGCAAGTTTTAGTGTCTTTGCTGTTGTGTATTTTCGTAGTCCCATGTATTTTTCAGAGTTCTGTATTTTTCTGAGGTCCGAATGTGCTTAGTCTCGTTTTCATCCCATTTTCAGATTTTTACACGTTTTTCGTGCACCATTTTTTTTTTTCTCGCTTAGCCGATATTCGAGTGACGAAACACGGCTAATTGGGCTTAAATTCGCTTGCAACCTCACTCCCAGGCGTCCTGGTTCTCCCCTGCGCTGTGTGTGAGTGTGTTTTAATTATTTTTTTTTGTTGCTTTTCGTGTTTTTTGATTTCCACGGTTTGGCTGTTACATTCGTATTTTTCTGAGGTCGGATTTTGTTTGAGCAAGTCTTACTGTCTTTGGCGTCATGTATTTTCCAAGGTCTGCGCGCCTGGCATTGCAGAGCCTCATTTTCATCCAGCTTCAGAATGTTTTGCGTTTATCGTCCACCATTTTTTTCTCGCTTAGTCCTGGCTCTCCCTCGGTGCTGTGTGTGGTTTAATTTTTATTTATTTAATTTATTTATTTATTTTTTATTTCGTATTTTTCCAAGTTCAGATTTTTTTGCCCCCGGGATTCTGAGGTTGGATTTTTTTTTCTAAGTCCCGCGTTCCTCAAGTGCTTGCAACCTAAGTAAGTTCCGCGTTCCACAACTGCTTGCAGGCTAAGTCCCGCATGCTTCAATGCCTCAATGCCTCACGAGGCTCGCAGGAGCGCCTTCGTCGCTCATTTCAGCCTAATTCCTCCGAGCTCGGAAGGCTTCTATGCCTCAACGGCTTCGCGAGGCTCGCAAGGGTGACAACAAATCGCAGTTTGACAGCTATTATATGTGATGTTACTTTCATAGATCATACATTGAATATGAATCTTAAAAATGATCAATAGCTCCTCTATTAAAGTGGCCCTTTAACACTTGCTGTAGAACATTTCCACGCTTACTTTTTATGCTTCTCCAGTGTTTTATTTCAATTAGATAAAATAAAAGGCGCTCCTTGCCAGCAACTGCGACCCTCGCAAACTTTACGTCGCAACGCAAACAACACGACACACCAACATACGAGACACGTTACCACACATTACGACCTTGCAACAATCGGACGCAACTCGCGAACATTACAAAATTCAAAATCACAATAAATACACACAGCACATACATAAAAAGCTTACCTACAGCAAGAGGTAGCATCAAGGACCTCAAAAAAAAAACTTACACCTTCATTTAAGTAAAAATAAAAGAGTTTGAACACTAAAAAATTCGCTAAGCAAGAGAAAAAATGGGCGCCGAACAAAACGAAAACGAGGCTACAGCACTCTAAACACGCAAAACACCACAAGAAACTCGCAAAACACCACAAACGACCTACGGATATTCCGTTAAGACACATACCACACATTACCCGCCATTTTACGCCAATGCGGAAGTACACAACTACGCTACCGGTTTCGGCTCGCGCACGCACACTATTACACTGCACACATTCATCACACAGCAGCTCCACACCACTAATGCTGCAGCAACATCAAAACAGATTGCCAGCTCTTCAACACAATGCTTCAAAATAGGTAAAGTATATTCATTTATTAATGTATTATATATTTCAGTACTACACACCAAACACCATTAGCTACCTTACAATTTCATTGCCGTCATTTTTTGACGGTCAATTCTCTAGTATCTTATAATAGTATGGAAATAGGAAGGTAGACTTGAATGTAGTTTTTGCATCGTAACTAAGTAAAGAAGTCCCTTCTCAGAAGTGTGACAAGTTAGGAATTAATTAATTACCTCCTTAAATAGAAATTCTAAGAACATGTTTAGATCCAAATATAATAAAGCTCCTTACTTCTATAAGCACTTCTAAAAAATTGCAGTAGTGAACATTCCTTAGATTGGTCTGGAATGCAAATGACCAATGTGCCACCAAAAAAAGATGTGGCACGCCATTTAGTTTCTGTGGCCACTGACTGCAATGGAGAGTGCTCTCACAAATGTAATAATATTAAAATAAAATACTTTAGACAGATTAAATACTTGGGACATCATATATAAATTACCAAAAATGTATTTTATTATATTTAGATATCTTTTTTGTATTATTTTTATTTTAAATCCAACTTGCCAGCTCCCTAGAAAATATAATTCCAGCCCACCAACTCACTAGCCAATTCAAATCTTGCTCTCCACACTAGAAGTTGGACATCACTGGTCTAAAAAAGATGGAAGATGTGTGTCGTTCAGTACAAAGTCTGTCCATCAGGTGGCACCAAAATAATCTATAGAAAGTGCCTCTACTCGCTTCCTCCTCCACTATGCAGTACATAGATTGGATAGACACGTTCAATAAATTATCTAAGATATATTTATGGATGTGAACATATAGTGTAGCGATTGCCTAAATGGTAGATTGAGATTTGCTGGTAGACCTCTAAATGGTGTTCAACAACACTTTAAAATAGGATAAATACTTTAAGAAATAGCGGCAAAGCTACCACCAGTGCAAGCTGTGCAACTGCACCAGGGCTCTCAACAGTGCACTTTCTGGCCCTCTTGGGGCCCCCTTCTGCCTTGTGGCTCATTATGGCCCTCTTATGGTCTCTTCCTACCCCCACAATGCTCTCTTCCTTTGTTTTCTCTGTCTCCTTCATTCTCCCTTCCTCTATCTCCTCTCCTGTTTATCCTCTTTCCTTACTCCCCTTTCTATCCCTCTCTCATCCATCCCCATTCCTGTTCCCCTCCTCCATTTCCCCTTCTCTCCTTTCTTTATTTTTTCTTTCCCCTTCTCTCATTCACCCCTTTTCTCCCCTTCTGCCCCTTCCCCTCATCTCCCACTCTTCACATGCCCTATGTTTTGTTTCTCTTCCACATTCCCTCACTTCCCTCCCTCTCCCTTCCTTTATCTTCCCTTCCCCTTTATCAAACTCATCTCTTCCCCTTCTCTTCTTTCCCCCTTTTCTATCCTTCTGCCTCTTTACCTCATTTCCCACTCTTCATGTCCCCTATTGTTTCGGTTTCTCTTCCACATTCCCTCACTTCCCTACCTCTCCCTTCCTCTATCTTCCCTTCCTCTTTATCACACTCATCTCTTCCCCTTCTCTTCTTTCCCCCTTTTCTACCCTTCTGCCTCTTTACCTCATTTCCCATTCTTCATGTCCCCTATTGTTTCGGTTTCTCTTCCACATTCCCTCACTTCCCTCCCTCTCCCTTCCTCTATCTTCCCTTCCTCTTTATCACACTCATCTCTTCCCCTTCTCTTCTTTCCCCCTTTTCTACCCTTCTGCCTCTTTACCTCATTTCCCACTCTTCATGTCCCCTATTGTTTCAGTTTCTCTCCCACATTCCCTCACTTCCCTTCCTCTCCCTTCCTCCATCTTCCCTTCCTCTTTTTCACACTCATCTCTTCCCCTTCTCTTCTTTCCCCCTTTTCTATCCTTCTGCCTCTTTACCTCATTTCCCACTCTTCATGTCCCCTATTGTTTCGGTTTCTCTTCCACATTCCCTCACTTCCCTCCCTCTCCCTTCCTCTATCTTCCCTTCCTCTTTATCACACTCATCTCTTCCCCTTCTCTCCTTTCCCCCTTTTCTACCCTTCTGCCTCTTTACCTCATTTCCCACTCTTCATGTCCCCTATTGTTTCGGTTTCTCTCCCACATTCCCTCACTTACCTTCCTCTCTCTTCCTCCATCTTCCCTTCCTCTTTTTCACACTCATCTCTTCCCCTTCTCTTCTTTCCCCCTTTTCTATCCTTCTGCCTCTTTACCTCATTTCCCACTCTTCATGTCCCCTATTGTTTCGGTTTCTCTTCCACATTCCCTCACTTACCTCCCTCTCCCTTCCTCTATCTTCCCTTCCTCTTTATCACACTCATCTCTTCCCCTTCTCTCCTTTCCCCCTTTTCTACCCTTCTGCCTCTTTACCTCATTTCCCACTCTTCATGTCCCCTATTGTTTCGGTTTCTCTCCCACATTCCCTCACTTACCTTCCTCTCTCTTCCCTTCCTCTTTATCACACTCATCTCTTCCCCTTCTCTCGATCCCCTTTTCTCCTTCTCTCCTTCTTCTCTTTCCCTGCTCTCTATTACCTCAATTGTCCTTCTTCTCCCCCTCCTTTCCTCCCTTTCATCTCCCTCTTCTCCCCCCTTTCTCTGTATTTCCTCATTGTCTCCCCGCCTTTCCTACCCCTCATCTTCCTTAACCCCTCTTCAGTCGCCCTTCTTCTCTCTGGGGCCCTCCATTAATTAGTTCTGCCACAGTTTAAAAGTTAAATCATAAATAATACAGCCTCTAATGGATTACTTTTTTAGTCATGCTGCTGCTGCAAAATCTACCACTTTGCTTACTGCTGACAAACTTGCTGAGATGGGAGAAGACTTTGAATGTAGTGGAATTTGGTATCTAGAACTGCCAGTGCTTTCAACATGACCAAAGAAAAGATCACCAGATTACAAGGACATAACCTACTAAGAAAGTTGTAGAAAAAATAAAACTGGAAAAAGGAAATGGAGCCACACAATAAATAATAACTACCTTTAAAAGTTAAAGGGGCATGGAAATAATTGTTTTTTTTTTGGGGGGGGTTGCATCAGAAAAAGGCTATTTGATAATTTGCTACAGTGGTCCTTTAAATATTCATACAGAACATGTTGGTCAAGCTTTAGAGATTCAAGTCTCACTATGCAGGAAAAACAACTTACATATTGGAAATAGCAGTTTAATTATTAAGTGAAGTAGAGAGGCCTTGTAGTTTGTTTGTTCCTATGCATTGTTGTCATATTTTACAGCATATGTATTATAGTATGTTAAACCATGACATATAATCACCACATACATATAAAATGGGGCAGTGGCCCATTTTCTGACGCCAGAAGGTGAAATTATTTTAAAGATAATAAGTCTACTTTATCCAAGAAGGACTAAAGAAAGTTGCCTAACTACACAGTTAAAGAACCACTACATAGTAAAAATATATATATTAAAACAAAATAATATATTAAATATTATATTAAAACCTTTGAATTTGACTACAGGCACAATAAAACAAGTAATTCAGCCAGTTTTTTATTAGAAAAATATGTAATACCTCTTTAGGACCCTGGATGGATCCATAATACATTTGTAGAGGCTGTAAGCATATGATTGGTGCTTACGTTGCTGGTGAGCTAAGGTTGCATCGCATTGTTTCGGGGCCATTGAGAGTTAAGGGGTGTGGTGTTAATTTCAGTCATATCCAGTTATCAAACAAAGGCTCTGAACACACGCCTCCCCATCCTGCTCTCAGGAATCTGATACACAGTCTTCAAACATTCAGATTTTCCCCAAAAAATATTTTTCACAGCTGCTATTATGTTTCATTGGGTACATACTTGACAAACAAGTGTCTTTTTTCTTCAACTGCAATGACCCTTTGATTGGTTCCAATGATTATTATTAAAAAAACATGTACATTTAGTCATACTATAATGTAATTTGTTATTCCTATATGCATATATTATAACATAACTGAACAGGAACTTCATTTATTTATACTACAGTATTGTTCAAAATTTGGTGGCTCAGATTTTGTATTCTGTCCTTGGAATAAATCCATGTATTCCACATTACCATAACCAACTAATAAGGCAGAACTAGCTTTTATTATCATTTAGGAGATCTCCATGCAATGTGTTCCTTGTTCTAATGTACTGCACCTTTGTATTATAGAAAATGACTCTTTTATCCTGCTATAAATGGAGTATTTTGCTTTGGGCTAGGTGCAGTGTTTTGTTTGCTTCCCTCTGTAATAGCACTTGCGAACTGTAACACCATATTTAGTTTAAGACACATTACCACCCTGTTTATTTCCCTTGAAAGAAGGCCTAATTCTGTTTTGATGAGTGTTTTATCTCCAGGGAGCCTGTAGAGAAATATATGGTTTGTACATCTATTATAAAATTAAGTAGGATAGCATTTTTATAGCAATGCTTGATCTACATCTTTATATGATATGCGGTATTACAAGTATTTGCACATTGCACAGGTACCACACCTATAATTACCTAAGGGATTTACAGTAAACACATCTGAGTAGTTCATAATGAGTTTATTATTTAAAATTATTAAGTATTATTACCATGGTCCCATTAAAATGTAATTCTGATCTGTACCATGGCTGCCAGCTGTATTATGTTTTTTACATCTTCCAAAAGCTAACCTGACTTAAACTCTATACTGATCTACATTTTTTAAACCATTTGTTATGTAAAATGTATATAGTTACATAGTTACATAGGGCCTCATTCTATTATCGGCCGTAGGAGCTGCGGGGCCACAAGGACCGGCCACAAGCTATTCGGCTATTCTATTCCCCTCCGGCCGGGGCTTCCGGCAGGCTTGCGGCCGGCGCCTTGCTATCTCTTGCGGCCGCTCGCGCCGGAGGAAAGCCTTTGATCTAAAACGGTCGCAAGAGATTCGGCCGCAAGAAAATCCTGGTTGCTATTCTATTGCTCCGGGAAACCTCTCTGCAAGGCTAAAACCGAGCCGCAGCTTACTTGCAGGAAAAAGATCCCGCTAGCACCAATTAAGCACATAATATAGCCCAAATAAAGCCATCCTGCACTCTGAGGAGACTATAAAGTGATTGTAGGTGTTAGCAAAAATAGCACAACATTCCCCTACACTCAAATCCGTAAATATTTTTTTTTTTATATGTCACATATCCATGTAAAAAGTCCAGAGTGCTTGGAGCACCTCAGACCTGGCCACACTGCGGCCGGAAAATAAACAGTTAATGTAAACTCGGGTTTGGGCTGATGTGCAAGCTTGAGAGTGGGTTACTATTAATCCTCATGTCCCCCAATATGATCCCTAGCATTTACAGAGCTGTACAGTGCAGGCTTGAATTTATTTTTGACTTTAAAGATTTTTGAGCTTACGGCCGGTTGCAAGATATGCGGCCGGCCGTAAGAGGAGATCCTTGCGGGGCCGTTTAATTGAATTGCAAGATAACGGAACCCCCGCAAGGAATCGCAGTCTTGCAGCCGTTTTACGGCCGATAATAGAATGAGGCCCATAGTATTTAAGGTTGAAAAAAGACTTTCAGTCCATCAAGTTCAACCTTTTAAGATCTCCTCTGATCAGCAATATGGGGTTTAACTATTAATTAATTAGTTGTATAAAAAAAAAAATCAATTCCCTCCTGATGTATATATGTTTTTCGTACATAAAGATATAAAATATATGTAGT
Source organism: Discoglossus pictus (assembly GCA_027410445.1). Taxonomy (NCBI): domain Eukaryota; kingdom Metazoa; phylum Chordata; class Amphibia; order Anura; family Alytidae; genus Discoglossus; species Discoglossus pictus. Next base: position 32,818,651 of record CM050167.1, read on the forward strand.
ATGTAGTATATGCACATTGCACAGTTACCACACCTATAGTAACCTAAGAGATTGATAGTTAACATATCAGCTCATAGTGAGATCTCATATAAGATTATTAAGTCCATCAGGTTCCCATTAAAATGGAACACTGACGTACACCGTGGCTGGCAGCATCTTCCAAAGGCTATCCTAACTTTAATTTCTCACTGATTACGTTAATTCCAAAATCCATGTTAGAACTATGAACCAAAGCAAACTGGACGTGGTCAAACATGAGATGACATGATTAAAAATTGATATCCTGGGAATTAATTAACTCAAATGGACGGGAATGGGACATTTCATATCAGACAACCATTAGATATTCTAATGTGGTCAATAATCCTGCAGAAGAAACTGAGCAGTCCTCATAATCAATCAAAGATTGGCCAAAGCAGTTCTCGGTCACAACCCAATAAATCACAGAATGATTTAAATTCAAATTCAAGACATTTAACATCACAGTGATCCATCCTAGTCTATGCTCCAACCATAGATGCTGAAGAGGCTGAAGTTGTCCAATTCAATGAGGATATTCAACAGCTCATATATATAACACCAAGAAAAGATGGTTATGCTAAGGTAGGAAACCAAAAGATAACTGGATACTGGAATATCAAGCTAATTCTGTGGTTGTGGCAAACACCCTCTTCCAAAACGTTCAGACAACTCTACACATGGACATCACCAGATGGAAAATATAGAAATCAGAATGACTATATACTTTGTAGCTAAAGATAGAGGAGCTCTAAACAATCAGCAAAAACAAGTCCTGGAGTTGACCGCAGCTCTATTCATAAGCTTCCTATTGCAAAGTTCAGAATGAAACCAAGGAATAGAGGGAAAATCATCAGACCAAGCAGGTACAATATAAATAATATCCTTTGTGAATATGCAGTGCTGGTAAAAATAGATTTAAGGGTCTAGACATGGTAGATATAATGACTGAAGAGCTTTGGACAGAAGTTTGTGACATTGTCCAGAAAACAGTAACAAAGAATATCCCCAAAAGCAAGAAAACGAAGAAGGCAAACTGGCTATCTGATGACGCTTTGTATGTAGCCCAGGAAAGAAGGAAAGCAAAAGGTAGTGGAGATAGGAAAATATTTGTCCAACTCAGTGCAGAATTCCAGAGGATAGCAAGAAGAAACAAGGAGACATCATTCTATAATGAATGATGTAAAGAGACAGCAAAAGAAAACTGAATGGGAATGTCAAGAGATTGCTTCAAGAAGATTGGGAATCTCAAGGAAGCCTTTCATACCAAACTGGGCATGATAAAAGACAACATTATTGAGACTTAACAGAAGCAGATCAGATAAAGAAGGGATACACAGAAGATCTGTACAGAAAGGATCTTAATAGAGTCACTCGCATTATGCCAAAAAATGTGAATACTCAACATTGGCCAGTACACTGGAGAAGGTTAGTCTACAGCTCAATCCCCCAAAAACTTAGTGCCAAAAAGTGTTTCAATTATTGAACAATTGCCCTCATTTCACATGCCAGCGATGAAATTATTAAGATCCTACAAGCTTGACTCCAGTAATAAATAGATAGATAACTACCAGATGTGCAAGCAGAGGCACAATAGATCAAATTGCCAGTTTCCAATGATAATAGAGCAAGCAAGAGAGTTCCAGAAAAAACATGTACCTCTCCTTCATTGACTACTCTAAAGACTTTGACTGTGTGGATTAGAACAACATTTCTTAAAGAGATGGAGATTAATTATTCAACCTACAGTGCCTTGCAAAAGTATTCACCCCCCCTTAACTTTTTACCTATTTTGTTACATTACAGCAATAAGTTCAATGTTTTTTTAATCTGATTTTTATGTGATGGATCAGAACACAATAGTCAAAGTTGGCGAAGTGAAATGAGAAAAATATATAAATAAAACTATTTTTTAGAAATAGAAAACAGAAAATTGGCATGTGCGTATGTATTCACCCCCTTTATTATAAAGCCCATAAAAAGGGTGCAACTAATTGCCTTCAGAAGTCACATAATTAGTGAAATGGTGTCCACCTGTGTGCAGTCTAAGTGCTGCATGAGTTATCATTACATATACACACCTTTTTTGAAAGGCCCCAGAGGTTGCAACACCTAAGCAAGAGGCACCACTAACCAAACAGTGCCATGAAGACCAAGGAACTCTCCAAACAAGTAAGGGACAATGTTGTTGATAAGTACAAGTCAGGGATAGGTTATAAATAAAGATCCAAATCTTTGATGATCCCCAGGAGCACCATCACATCTATCATAACCAAATGGAAAGAACATGGCACAACAGCAAACCTGCCAAGAGATGGCTGCCCACCAAAACTCACGGACCGTGCAAGGAGGGCATTAATCAGAGAGGCAGCACAGAGACCTAAGGTAACCCCAGAGGAGCTGCAGAGTTCCACAGCAGAATGGCACGTTTTGAGTTTGCAAAAAAGGCATGAGGGAGACTCCCAAAATGTATGGAGGAAGGTGCTCTTGTCTGATGAGACTAAAATGTAACTTTTCGGCCATCAAAGAAAACTCTATGTCTGGCGCAAATCCAACACATCACACCACCCAAAGAACACCATCCCCACAGTGAAAGATGGTGGTGGCAGCATCATGCTGTAGGGATGTTTTCAGCAGCTGGGACTGGGAAACTGTTCAGAGTTGAGGGAAAGATGGATGGTGCTAAATACAGGGATATTCTTGAGCAAAAACTGTACCAATCTGTGCGTGATTTGAGGCTAGGACGGAGGTTCACCTTCCAGCAGGACAATGACCCCAAACATGAAAATAAAGTATTGGAGAATGTTGTGCTATTAATTCTAAGACCTAACATCACTTAATAAGAGTACAGTATTGCTTTTTTATTTGCTTTTAAAGTGCTCCAATTTGTCATTAAGCCCTTTGCGAGACCTCCTTGGTACCATTAAGTTGTTGTTAGATATTTGTCATTTGCGGGCGTGACGAAGTGTTTAGCGAGGGGGAATTGGAGCAATTGAATAGTGATTTGCGATTTTAGCATTCAGGGCTCTTGCGGCCCGAATCGCAATGAATCTAAGCCCGGAGCCCGTAACTAGTTCGGAGCCCGCAAACGTAAGGCAATTGAATAGCAAAAAATCTTGCTACTCCACTTGGAGCCCGGATCTCCCGAATGGCTCAATTGAATGAGGGTCCTAGGGCCTCATTCAATTGCGATTTTGCCAATTGAATAGGGCTCTATATAAGCACAGGGCATATTTTTTACAGAACATTTTAGTTTTTAGTGATCTTCTATCCAAAAGCAAGGTCTTCACTAACTAAAAACTTCTGTAAAAAAAAATATTGCAATTGAATGAGGCCTTTAGTCACTAAAGCTTTCAGTTTATAAATGTGATAGCTTGAGGGTCATATATTCAAACATTGCTGTAACTATCTACTGAATGGAAAATGATGCTGGAAATAAGATAAACAATAGTTAGCTCTAAGTGTAAATATTGAATGTCACAGTCTATTTCTTAATGATGTGAGTGAATGAAAATACTAATTACAGAAAACAGCACTGTGACAGTAGCATATTCAATGTTATCAGTGCTCTGCATATTGTGTGTTAAGAACTCACTATTAAATGACCACTATGGTCCTAAATTTAAAATATCATCATTTTAGAATGTGAAATAAAATAATATAACTGATAATTTATTACTTATATATGCAATTATGCTGCTAGTTCCCCATTATGTCCCCTATTATGTTGCACACCTAAAAGGTGAATACAAAGGAGTATATCATACTTTTATCTGAGATAATCTCCTGAAAGACCCAAAACATTTCTCGAAATTTCATTAGCAGTATCTACCTGCTATCCATTAGTTTTAGTGTTACTATGGCAACCATTGTAATTCTAAATGTATCACTATTATTTATCTTCTGTGATTGGCTCTTTCAAAAGCCAATCACAAAAGGCTCACATCACTATGAAGCCCTATTCTGACTGGCTGTCATTTCAACCAATCGGAATAGGGGAAAATAGAGCCCTCGGATTGGTTAAAAGTTAACCAATAGTAATGCACAGCTTTCAATCTGGGGTGTCTGGTTAGTTGAAATATTTAATCAGAAAAGGTACAATAGCCTTATTTAATTGGTTACTCGGTTGCTATGTTTAAATACTAGATTCTTATTTAACAAAATATGATGGACACATGTTTCAGACAATCAGAAGGCATAAAAATAGTAAATAAAACAAGGAAGCGTTCAGAAAGCCATTATTTAAAAAAATAGCACTGTTAGTTAATTTATATTTTTTATAGAGCAGCCAGTTTTTTTAAGCGGAGGCCCTTTCTCTAGACTGAAGATGAGGAACCAGGGCCTTCAAGAAAGATCGAAGAGGTACGCGGTCAACTATCAACATGAATATGCCCATTTATTGAGGGATAAAGATTGAGGACGAGGCTTTTTATCTTTTGTAGATTTTGTGCTATTATTTAATTTGTGATATATTTTTTTTTTCTGTAATTCTTTTTAATGTTTTTATTTATTTAATTGTAGCTGGATGTGTTATGATTATGTGCCCCCAACCCACTTCAAAGCACATAGGGTGAGGGCTCTATGGCGCACCAGGTGTTTAGGGGGATACCCCAGGTCATAGGGGGTAAAGAGCTAGTGTAGTGTGTTAATGTTAGGTATACATTTTACTAGTATGTAATGCATCTGACCATGTGCTGGCATGGTATCATTTCACTGGGTTTGTTGTTATAATATGTCAATATTGACCTATTGCCAACCATTGCAGGTTTCCAACCAATACGACGTCAGCACCGATGGACAGTGCTGTGCATGCCTGGCTACTATAACATGCACCTAATTATTATACCAGAGATTTAATACATTTCTGAGTAGTGCTGATGTGCAATGAGTTGTGGTAGATTTTTAGCTCATTGCTAGTCCTCTTAGTAAATTCCCCCATTATCTGTTGTCCTCATAACCTTTTTTACTCACTTTCTTCCCTGTATTGCCTATTGCAAACAAACCTGCTCCTTAGGACAGCCTTCTGGGACGATCATATTCAGCAGAGGAAAGGTTCAATGGTGGAACTGTTCCAGGCAAGTTCTGGCAGTAGGATAGAGATTTAATTAATGTGTATAACAAAATGCAAACAAACTTGATTGACATGATATTATGGCTATACCTGTAAGACAAGCCTTTGTTAGTTGTACAGTCCTTAACATGAGTAAGTCCCATAAAAAAAAAAATTGCATTGACATTTAATATATTTATTTATAGTAATTAAATCCTGTGGAAGGCGCCTATATTCTAAAATAAACAGAAATAATTTGGCTTGTCAAACTCAAATACTTAATTCACTATAATAGTGTTGTTGCCTGCTTAGAACTGTTTTAGTTTTATGAAGCAGTACCTAAAATATAGTCATATCCATAGCAATATGCATTTGTTAATCAGTTATGTTTATCTGTTCTGGGACAACTCAAGGGATAGTTAGCTGTCATGAACCCCGTGCCATTTCGGGGGGTGGATTATTCCCCTTGAACTGGCTTCTAAAGGGTTTACTGCACTCATGGTACTATGTGTGATTTTTGGTATGTTCAGTGTTCTATAGAAGTGGTTGCTTTACTATAATAAAATATTGGGTTTAATGTAATTGATGTTAACAGCTTTGGTTATGTTAATTTTAAAACATGCCTAGTAGATTTATATCTATTTTCGATGTAGTTTTGTTGTAATTCACGTTACTTGCAGATTGGCTCTTACAAGCACAGGCTGCAGGTTGGCTCTTACAGACACAGACTGCACATTGGCACATACAGGCACAGGCTGCAGATTGGCTTTTACAGACACAGGCTGCACATTGGCTCTGTTACTTGATCTACAGAGGTGTACACAAGTTACTGTTTGCAAGGGTAGATCACAGAGAGGCCCGCTGTGGAGATGACACAATACTTCAGTTACTCTTAAACAATGGAAACGTTCAGCACTTGAAGACCTCCTGTGCAGAGATGCATACAAACAGAATGCAGTTTTTCCAGTTATTCTAGTTGTTATTTGTTATATATATCTTTGCCGTCTGGCCTAGTGATATTAATATCTGCTTTAAACTACTGATTACATTACCTTGTGTGCCCAAAATGTCACCATTGTTTAATTACTTTTTGGTAATGTCTAATGTTACCATTGTATTTTTCCTATAAATATTCTGTACCCTGTTTCATACATAATTATTCATTGTTTAGGACATAAATGTAATACTATATTCCCTTCCTGGATACTAAGATTCCTGCTTTGTTTGTCCCTGTCTGATCTGCTGAAAGTCTACCAAAGTCTGCTGTCTGCTACAGCCATTGAGATAAAGAAAGCAACCCTCAGCACAGAGTTGTGCCCTGTTCTAGCACATTATCTGTATGAGACTGCCAGGTGCTCCCTGCACTATTGTTTAGCTTTTTTTCATTAAAAATAGTATATTGATGTTTAAAGCTGTTATCTTTGTCATTCATATTCTATTCTGTTTAGTAGCCTACAACTAATTAATTTGGATTTCTATGTCCTTTTCAGTGTAAAAACTCAGTAAACAGCTTCAGAGACGACTCTACACATGGACATCACCAGATGGACAATATAGAAATCAGATAGACTATATACCATATCGGGAAGCTATATACAGAGTTCCAAAAACTAAATGTTATCGGTTCATAGACTATTCTACAGCCTTTGGGTCCTATGTACGTGTGTATTTATACACACTTAAAACTGTTCTTAATAATGCCATGTATTATGTTAGCTACCCGCAATCCGATTATGAGTTACCCACCCACAATAACTACAGGCCAGACAAAGACGCAAATTTGGTCTTAGAACTCCATTGGTTTTAGCACAGCACGAATATTACAAGCTCTAAATAATTATATTCTATTAAACCCGTAGCACTAGCTCGCAAACAAAAGTCTAACCCGCAACTGAAAAAGTAACAAGTTTCTGTCAACAATATTAAGAGTACCAAATAGGACTCGCAAGGGCTTTTTCAAACACTTATTATAGCTATAACAGCAAGTAAACACACTTTAAAAGCATGGAAAGGCATGGAAAGACATTAGCATTAACTGCACAACAGTCTCAACCCCACAAATATGCAATTAAAAAACATTATTTTTATAGTATTATCGATCTTGGACTCAAGGGGTTAATACATATCATGAAACCCACATGGACTAAAACAGATGATCTATTACTTATTGGCACTATTTAATTTGTAGCCTCCGATTGCAGATTATGTGTAACATCCATGTTTTACGGATGTGAGAGCTGGACAATAAAAAAGGCTGAACGCTGTATAATTGACACCTTTGTATTGTGGTGTTGGAGAAAATCTGTTTAGAATTCCTTGCACTGCAAGAAGATCTTTTAAATCAGTACTACAGGAAATCAAGCCAAACTGTTCACTGGAAGGTATAATCATGAGGCTAAAGCTTACATTTTTGGCCATCCTGTCATAAGAAGACAGGATTCCATAGAGAAGAGACAGAGATGGATGGATGAGGTCAATGCCCTTGCGAAAGCTCAGAGGGCCAGTGGATGACAGATGTGCCTGGCATGCTGCAGTCCATAGAGTCACAGAGAGTTGAACATGACTGAATGACTAAACAACAACAACAACTCCCAGTTGTTAACTAGGATACATACTTTGGGCTGTTTTTATTTGTCATGATGTTATTAAAGTTCTGTTTAGATCTGTTATATCATTTTGGTTTCTTCTCCTAAAGCTCGCCTCACTACTAACAAATGAGGTGGATATGGATCCTACAGCGAGACTCTTGATTTAGCAGGGGATGTTTTCTGGAATGGAATACTTCCCACCCATCACAAACTGGTGGTAGCAGTGAGATCCACCTCATCAAACCTACTTGCCTTTATGTCTGATCATCAAGAAGAAGGCATGATGCTTTACAGTGTGCTCATAGAAGAAATGAATGAGCCAAGGAATTGTGCAAGTTGTGGTTCATGGGTGAGGATCTACAAGAATGGCTGAAGAGTAATGCAGAATGTGGTTTGAGAGGAAGAGGAGAGGGTCTGACAACTCTCCCCATTATGGCGGCAGCCTTTGCAGGTTGAGGGAGCAGGGATGATGTGGTGGTCCCTTCAGCATGATCTAGACTTTGGGGATGATACAAGCAGACAGTTTTTAGCTCATGTGTATGAATTTAAACTGGCCCTGGAATTATCATAAAAGTCCACTGCCTTTGGGGAGCAGACAGTACTAGAGGAACAGAATATCCTATAGGGACTGCTCCTTCAGGAAATTCAACAGTATATGATACATGCGGTACTGAGGCATCTTCATCTTCCTGACAGGTAACAGATCTGACCACAGCCAAGTGGATCATTTGAACCCAAGCATGAATAATGGAGAGACTAGTTTTGAATGGACTTGGTATCAGATCCATGGTTTGGAAAGTGACGCTAACTGTCAACATGCCTCTTTGGCATATGGTTCTACAGAAAGGCGGCATGGACAACACTTGTTCCCACATGGCAGAAGCTAGTAACAACTGCTCTCAAGCCTGAGATTGTGCAGGAGGTTTCTCTGTGTCCCTGCTTTAGCTGTTACACACATCAGGTGGAGGTGCCCCCGGCCAGTGACAGTACCCTCCATCACCAGATTAATGGACAGGGAGGTGGAATGGACAATGTTGGCTCTCCCCAATTGTAGATGAAAGGAGAGGAGGTCGCAAATGCTTCCCTTCATCAGATTATGTGGACAGGCAATACCTTTTTCTGGCCACTGGACCTGATCTACCTATTAGAGAGATGTCACTGAGACCGTGCCATTTTCCCCAGATATAATTAGAGGTAGACATTGAGCAGCAGTAGGTGGTTCTACCAGGAAGCTGCACATATGGTAATACTTGGTCTTGTTGCCATTGAAGGGAAATGTATTTGCATCAGCTAATCAGTTGTATTTACTTGTTCAATGGGTGTCAAAAATAGGGAATTTATGAGACTGGCAGATTCTGCCTATGGATTTGTTTTATTTTGTGTCCATAGATCAACTGGCCTCTGTGTGTTTCTAACGGTTATCTCTGTTGTTTATAGGCAGGAGGTAATATATTAAGTTGCATTTACTTTCTGTACAATAACCCTGTATTGTGACAATAAAGTTTAGCCAGTTGGGGGCTAGAACATGTGCTTCAGGCTGTATTCCTTTGCATATATGGTAATAGTTCATTTTAGAACAATTTTATTATTATGGTTCCCACACAGATAGCTGTTATCAATCTAGCCATATAAGGTACATGTGGATCCCACTGTGAGATATAGGAAGAGTTTTCTGGAAGCTGACTAACCCACCCACGCAAACCCCATCCAATGTTTCAAAGTCATTAATAAAGCTACTAATTTGACAATATAATTCCAGATATACTTTCCCCTTGAGCTATTGATTACAGCACAATATGTTTTCATGGTGCTAAACACTCCCTTGCTTCCTAACTAATGGAGCTCCGAAACACTGCCCCTTCTGGTCACCTTCTGAGATTACAGGACCAGTGTTTTTTTAATAACTTTATTAAAGGGATCTCAAAGGTTTCTGGATTTTTTTAGGTATATGATATACCTGTGAATCTATTTACTTGTATGTACTTTTATTAAGAAGTACATACAAATAGAAAATATCTATTGTACTTCCTGCTCTAAAATTTTAAATCTCCAGAAAAGAACCTCAGAGGTGCTGTAATTAACAAATTCGACGGCTTACTATTTCTTATGTCCAGTAATATTCTAAATGTTTCTTCATGTCATCATTTGAACTAGTCTGTTTTTGTCTAAGTCCAAGTGTCAGTTCCCAGATAAGAGAGAGACATTGAGGTTGAACCTAAGAATTAGCATTGTAGCTTTCCTTACTGTCAAAGGCCCTTATTCAATTGAGCTATTGTTGTTTGTAAACTAATTTGCTATTCAATTGGCATCTATTTGCGAGCCGCAAACTATCTGCGGGTTACAGGCTGAAAATCCCTGCGGTTGTCAAAATCGTAATTTACGGCCCATCTAAGCCTTTGATCTTTCACATCTGCAAGAGTTACAATCGCTAAAATCGCAAATCGCTATTTAATTGCTACAATTCCTCAAGCCCGCAAATAGTGTATAGTATATTATATTTTCATATTACAGGAATTACACATAATAAATGCAGCACAGTTTTTACATATGTATTATGATTAAAGAGAATAATCTCAACTTCCTCTAGATTGAATTGGATGTAAAGCATCCTTTCACACCGTAAATGCCTTTTTTTCTGGTTCCATGCTGTTTCCTATTCTTTCTTTTGTTCTCAATTGTACATTTGTACAACTGATGACAGATAGAATTAAAGCAGAGTTATATTTAGTAGTTATACTAGCTAATTTTTGCCAAAGCAAATAATACATGACAGCTCTTCCACTCAAATTTAGTCTTGGGTTTGGAGCGTGTAGGATTAATCTGCTTAAGTACTGGACCGAGTCTTTTCTCTCTATGTCTGAATGGTCTGGAATGTATATATAGCAAAAAAGTGTCTTTCTAGCAAAGAAACATGGACAAAACCGACATTTATCTACATATTATAAAATTAGTGGGAAATCATATTTTCTGAACCAACACAGAAGCTCTTCATCCAGTCAGATAGCTCTGTCATTTTAACTTGAATAAACAGAAACCGTGTTCTCGGGATTAGGAACATCGAAGTACAGATTTGATAGAAGGTGAAAACTAATAGGCCCGTCTATTTGTAGTAATCTACAAAAAAAGTTATTTATTATGATTCTAAATTGCTTTTGTCTCAAATTCATTTTTCTATTGTCCTTTGGACAGAATGGATGGATTGTAGATGGGGATCTGTTTCTGAGCTTGAGGAAGATGGGCTACCAATAATGGAACTCCTCAATGTAGCTGTCATCCACGTACTGATTGATTTAAAGAGATCTTTACAGCTCCTGATGAAGTTCACAAAGGAGGATGAAATGCTTCAAACCTAGTCTTAGTTTTCAATAGATGTACTATGGAGACCACATTCACCTTTATCTGGGAATTGTGCCATGCTCCACAAATCAGAAAAACAAATTGAGCAGTGACTGTACCATGTTGGGTAACACATCTTAAGACACTCTCTTGGTTCTTTCATCTACTGATCCAAAATCAAGATCTTATACTCACAACCTATAAAGACCTCAATAAGTTACAACAAACTCAGATGATGGGAATAAAACACTGAAGCTTGCTTGCAGATCCAAGACTACATTGCTTGTTCCTCCACTCATAGATTAAAGTAGATAATGGGTTAGCCAGTGGATTGATTTCAAGTTGATAACTAAAGTCATTGGGATCTGGGTCCAATCAATATAGTCATAATATGGTCCAAATTTAAATGTCAGGCATGTATAGTTTACTTGAAGAAAGACTGGGTTGGCAGGTATCTAAAAAAATGGAATTAGGCTGGGCAGAAGTCAAAGAAGAGTTCTGAAGTTCAAACTCAGGAGTCATGTTCAGAAAATGTCTTCACTCCATTGAGTCTCTGCATATGATTGTTCCTGCAGCCTTACCATATTTCAGGTGACATACAGCCTCATTAAATTTGGGCTATGTGTTAAAACGTAGCCCGTAAAGATATTAGGACTTATGGCTATTAAATTAGCCCCGTAAAGCAGGCCGCACACGACTTGCAGATTAAGACGACAGATTGGCCGAAAAATGCCTACGGGATGTGAATGTGGAACTTTGCAGCCCACAAATCTTTTGATCTGTCAAGCCCATAACCGCTACAAATCTGTCAAGCCCATAACTGCTACAAACCTGTCAAGCCCGTAACTGCTACAAAGCCAATCATGCTATTAAATTGCAATTAAGTCACCTGCGAGCTAGCCCATAACACACAAATGGAGCCCAAAGCCCAATGTGTGCTGGAGAGGACTCGAAAGGGGGGTAAAGAGTAATACGTAGCTCCGTAAATGCAAATAAAAACACACTACTGTACTTTATATAAAAGGGAAAGTGATGTTAGGTCTTAGAATTAATAGCTCAACATTCTCAAGCCTGCAAATCCTCCCCGAAAAAATACTTTATTTCATGTTTGATTTCAGCGTTATATCGATCCCGGCAATCAATGTGTTAATACATATAATGGAAATCGCATTGGACTAGAATATTATATTTATGGCTTTATTAATATTGCATTTGTCTGTACATGTGGGTCTGACCGCGAATTGTAATTGTAGCCCGTAGGACTTTGAAATCTCCCCTCCCTTTTTTCAGTGACGTAACACTGGCTCCATCTAAACCTATAACTACGGTCTACACTAATTGATCGTCCGCATGGCCACAAATCCAACGTTCTACAAACTAGCTGCGGTTTGATTCTCAATCCCGTAGCTCGCAGCCCATTCTAATGTAATAGCACAGTAACTCGGCCAAATTTCAAGCCCATAGCCGTTGCGGGTCTCACGTTGGACTGGCGTCTAATTTAATGTGGCTGTTACAAAGTTGTAAAGCAATAAAATATATAGAACAGACATAGGATAATATAGACACTGAAGAAAAGATTAGGGGTCATGGCTGGACGACAGGGAAGCAACGCATATTTGTGGAGCCAAGGGACATTATCTATGTAAATTAAGTTAATTAGTACCTTAAATCATTGTACATTTGCTAATTTAGGGTCTGCACATGGCAACCCAGTTTGTTATTGTTGCCATTAGAGCACACCGGTAATACTATTTTATTCTTTCCATTTATTGCAATGGTTGTGGAGAGAACCATGCATTAAAATGTAATTAGAGTTTCACTGTATGTGTACCTTTATTCAGCACAATCACAGAAGAGTAAATATATTAAAGTAATAATCTTCCCGGTTAATATCATACAAGCTGTAAAGTATCAGTTTATAAAAAAAAAGCATTATTTCAAAAAAAGTACTCATTGCCACACTCTGTGAATATGCTACAAGGAAAGAGGGAAAGTAGGGGGACCTCCACAATGTTTAGGCTCCATATTATCAGCCTTATTAAATTGCGATTTAGCCAATTGAATAGGGCTCTATATAAGCACAGAGCATATCTTTTTTACAGAAGTTTTTAGTTAGTGAACTTCGATCCAAAAGCAAGGTCTTCACTAACTAAAAACTTCTGTAAAAAAAAAAATGCTAATGTGCTTATATAGAGCCCTATTCAATTGGCCAAATTGCAATTTAATAAGGCTTTATATATGTAGGTTGCAGGATTAACACTCCACATCAAGAGTTTGAGTAGTTTTTACTGTTTTGAAAGGCATAATAAATGTTTGATATAATATGATCTTCTCTTCTTCCCTTTTTTATGGTTGCTCTGCCATGAGAGCTTGAAAGTGATCAGAGGGAAGGAGATCTAATGGTATTAAGTGAGGAGATTAAGTATTTTTTCAACACTACTATTATCATTATTGTCTGTTTTTTTGTTTTTGTTTTGTAATGCCCCAGGGCGTTAAGAGGGGTTAAGTACATAGAAAACAAATTTGTGGCAAACAATTAAGGGTCCTGTTTTTAAAATCTTACGTACATGGTGCTTTTTTCAAAGAAACGTACAAGATTGAAAACTCACAAACTTACAATGTAATGAGACAAAAGGTGAAGGGTTTTGGCAAGTAATTGAAAAGAGAGTTAATTAGTGATTGAGTCTATGGGACAAATCATAGGTGGGTGGCTGTGGACAGGGAAGGCGGGATGGCATGTTGTATGATTTTAGAGGCAGGAGAGTGGTGGGGTGTATGGCTTCAAGTCTAGAGGCAAAGGAAAGTGAAGGCAACTGGGAAAAACAGTTGGTGAGTGCTTTTGCTCCAATGGATGGCACAAGGTCCAGCGACACCAGCCAAGCCCCCGCAGAAGCGACCGCCCGGCCCTGTTGGCAAACGGAATTGGAAAAAATGTCAGTTCGTGAGTGCCTTCGCCCAGGTAGAGGGTATGAGGCGCAGTGACTTTGGCTGAACACCTGCAGAAGTGACTGCTCAGTCCTGACGGTAAACAGAACAGGAAAACATATATGGTATTCCTTACAATCTTCAAGGAAGAGATCTTACATGCACAACCACTGGAACCTTAAAATATGGGTTATGATCAATTATGGATCAGGTGGTGCTATAGGAGAAGGATAAATAATATGCAAAGCATCCACCAAAAAGCACTCTCATAATACACCTTTGTGAAAATGGATGCAAAAATCTAACTTTTATTGAAACTTACTAAAATGTATCAATCGTATCTCAATGGAAATAACATATATAATAATAATAATATAAATGTCATAATTATGTGCAGTGTTGTAACAATTATCTAACTGCTCAAAAGTGGAATTGATCTATATTGTAGTTTTATTTGTAGCCAATATTGCAAGATGTATCCATTGATTCAACAAGAGATTCATTTACATAATCTAATTACAATCTATCAATAGAGACATGTGTCTCGTTCAAATACTTGCAACTACAGTGGACTGTTGGTACTTGTTGTTAATTGGTTCCCGAAGGCATGAGGAGTGGCGAAAAGGACAAGTACCAAGTTCCCATAAGGAGTAATGTTAATTTACTCATTCAAGCGTGATGAGTAACAGAGTAAACAACGTGCGCTGAGGCATAATTCCTAAGTCAAAATGCGCTGAATACCAAATTTGACGAGTTCAAAGGTAGACGAGTGCAGAGGTAACACTGTATACTGCAATACACTAAACTGTGACAAAATCTTATAAAGAAGATTTTTTTGTTATTTCACCTAATTTATAGATTATAAGTGTGGTTAAATAGCAAAATCAATCTCTGCCTAAATAATCTTGCTAGTGTAACTTAAAAGTATATCTAAGGTTCCCCGTTTTTACCATTTTTTTTAATCTAACACACGCTGCTTACATCAGAAACACGCATTACATTGAGTCATTATATACATACACAGATTTATTTTATTTAAAAATAAAACTTGCTTTCCACACCCACAGAGCTGCTTACATAGGTGCAGTATACTTACCAATAGAAACACTGCATTTGGGTATAGGTTTTAACCAGTGGCGGTGCAAACACGGGGGACATTGTGTGTCTGGGGGGGCCACAGTGGACCCACGGGAGGTCCACAGGAGCCGTGGAGGCACGCAGGGGGCCCCTCAGAGGCCAGAGACTTTAGTGCCTCGGACCTTTTGCACTGGTGGTAGCTCTGCCTCTGATTTTAACCCTTTACTAACCTTCAACCTTCAAGTGGTCTACACAACAATGGCTGGGCTTCTCCTTGCTCCCTTGAGCAGAGGACTACACATTCCATGACGCCTTGCTGCACAAACTGCCATCACTGATTGATACAATGTATTAGCTGCCTGTGATTGGCCAAGGCAAATTATGAATTTTATGCTAATTTTAGCAGAGATTTCTAGGGGTGTTAGTGGCTTACAAACTCAAGAGATTTAGCAAACTTTAGGGTAGGTATAACAAGGTTTATTTTGATATTTGTTCATGCAAGAAAATGCTTTCATACACTACTGATTCTCCTCAATCAGATGCAATTATATTCCAGGAAACTTAAATCTGCTTTTAAAGCAAGTCATAACATACTTGTGATTGTATAAACAACCTACATCTTGCCATATATAGCGACTGGATTGTCCATAAATGTGGACAACTACAATAGCAATTCTCAAGTCCATCAACTAATTTGCTACAATCCCCCTTCGGAAATAGCCTTATTCCATTAGCTACTTGCAGATGCCTTGAACTCATACATTTGTCTTAGGTGTGTTTTTTTTTATAAATGTTTATATGCATTCTATTGACTTAAGAATTCATTAGTGCCAATAAGTCATATTTACTGAATATGTACCAATATTAAGAGGGATTTTAAGTGTGTATACATTTACAAATTGGGCAATTGAATCATGCCCATGGACTCGTAACTTCCTCAACTAGATATGGTAATGCTAGTGGGGAGAACGCCAGCTTCCGACGCAGTGTGATTGTAGAGAATTAGTTCATGGAATCGTTATTGTAGAGATATGATTGTATTTCTTGATCACTTATTAGGTTTATTTTTTAGTAATGTTCAATAAAACTTACATTTGAAATTGTGCACTTATATTTTCACAAAGGTGGAGTATGTCGCATGCTTTGTTTTCTTTATTAATTTGCTACATACATTACTACCTTAGATGTGGTCTGCTTTTTTATTTTGTGGGCTTTACCTAGTTGTAAGGAGTTTAAAGAAGAAAGGAAGCAGCACCACTTTAAACTATATGGACTATATGTAGTTTTTGTACTTTATCATTATGGTTGGCAGCTACATAGGAAAACAAGAAAAAATAATAACAATTAGTTTTTCTAGAGAATTAGCCTCAGAAAAGTGCAGAAAACAATATATTTTGAGTTACTCTAGTAGATATGAGCCATTATGTCTGATGTGGAAATATTTGACAGCTGCCTTTACAAATGGAATAAAATTATAGGTTATCTAAGTTTCCCTGTTTTTACATTATTCTAATCTAACACAGAAACACACCTCACATTGATTCATTATTTACACATACAGAATTATTATTTATTTATTTTAAATTCCACACCCCCAGAGCAGCTTACATACGCACCTGGTACCTACCAAAAGAAACACTGCATTCAAGTACATTTTTTAACTCTATACTAACCTTCAATCCAACAGCAGCACAATGCAGAAATTCAGAACTGCGCAGGGGAGGAGCATCAGTCAAGCGAGGAGAGGGAGGTGTGGTTTTAGGAACTAACAGCCTTATTCAATTGTGATTTGGCCAATTGAATAGGGCTCTATATAAGCACAGAGCATATTTTTTTTTTACAGAAGTTTTTAGTTAGTGAAGTCCTTGCTTTTGGATAGAAGTTCACTAACTAAAAACTTCTGTAAAACAATATGCTATGTGCTTATATAGAGCCCTATTCAATTGGTGAATCACAATTTAATAAGGCTGTAAGCCTACAAACCTCATGATGCTTTCACTACTGTTGTATCTGCCTCTGATTGGCCAAAGCAAATTATGAATTTTATGCTATTTTAGCAGGGATTTTCAGGGGGGTTTACTCTCACAATCAACTGCTTGCAAACTCCAGAGATTTAGCACATTTTAAGGTCAATTTAATGTTTATTTTGTTATTTTTTTCATGCAAAAAAATGTTTTCATACACTACTGATTTTCCTCTATCAGGTGCATTCATGATACATGAAACATAAATATGCCTTTAAGATACATAGATTAGAGACCAATACTTTTTCAGTGAAATGCCTTATATACAGTTTAAGACACGCATCATATAGTTGCATCTTATTTTCTGTGACGCATTTAAAAAATGTTTCCTTTTTTTTGTGGTTATTTCTGTACTAAATGGATGTTTTGCCGCTGTTGCTACATTGTATGTGTCTTTTGAATGTAACCTTTGAAATTCAAGGCAGGAAATGTCACAAGCGCAGTGCTAATTTTGGCCCTGTATTCAACCTATGTAAACTGATTTGTCAACCTGCACACATATGGTGTTGTTGTATTGGCAAGGCAGGGGGCAGTGAGTTCATATTCTTCGCAAGATTGTGAGTTTGCTAGTTTTCAATCTTGCAAGGTGCTTTGGGCTCTGGATTCTAAGCTCAAAGACAGAGCGCACCATTCTTTGCTATGTGTTAAGATTGTTTTGCCTTGAACTTAACCCATGTACAGCGCTAGGGAATATGTTGGCGCGTTACAAATAAACAATAATAAATAAATAATAAAATAATCCTTAGCTAAGAATGAGAAATAGTTACAATTCTTCTTATACATTTTTTTAAAGTGAGTTAGGATAAAACCATCTTGTTTGTAAAATGCATTCATCCAAAAGAAAATTGCTCTCTGTCACTCCCAGAGCCCCAAAATGTTACTCTTTTATGTGGATGACCTGAGTTCCAGCCAAAACATGCCCCTTTCTTTCATGACTCCAAGGGCCTCATTCAAATGTGATTCGGCCAATTGAATAGGGCTCTATATAAGCACAGAGCATATTTTTTTACAGAAATTTTTAGTTTGTGAAGACCTTGCTTTTGGATAAAAGTTTACTAACTAAAAACTTCTGTAAAAAAATATGCTCTGTGCTTATATAGAGCCCTATTCAATTGGCCAAATCGCATTTGAATGAGGCCCTAAGTGTATATGTATATTTAGAGCAGTATGCACATAATAAGCCTCTGTATAATGTTTGAATGGTTTACATGAGCTGCTACCATTTGCATTGCATAGCAATGTCACCATGGCAAATCCCTTTTCCAAAATAAGAGCCTCGTTCAATTGCGATTTGGCCAATTGAATAGGGCTCTATATAAGCACAGAGAATATTTTTGACAGAAGTTTTTAGTTAGTGAACTTATATCTAGTAATACAAGATGAAAAAACTTAGTTAAAATAGATAAAGAGTCCAGTTTAGAAAGAAAAAAGAACACAGTTTTTGAATAATTTCATCAGTTCCCTACACATTATTGCGGCAAAAACGTATAAAAACAAATCTTTATTGATGAAATGAATATGTTAAAAATCGGATGATTAAAATAAATTTATAGCAACATCTTGTATTAATCAATTCTTAAACATCAAATTATTTTATCTTTATTATTACCCACCATGGGCATAGGAGCCCAAAAATATCAAGGGGGGGGGGGGTTAATTCAATCCTCCCCCCAGGACAGGAAGAATGGCAAATCTAGCGTCAGTGTCCTGCTCTGGGGGGAAGAGTGGTGCATTCCTGCAGTGCTCCTCAAAACCTTTTTTTTATTATTTCTTTGTTAAAGTCTCAATGCCACTGGCCTCCCATAGCACCAAATCTGGTTATGTATTTTGCTATTTTTTTGTGTCCCCTATTCATTTATATTAATATGATGCTTGTGATACTTTATAGTTTCTGAAATATATGTATTTTCTAGAAACCCTCAGATGTGGGGTTAAATACAATTAAATACACATTTTGGTGTTGATTTGTATTTGATTTTACATCATAGTTGAAATCAAGTTCAACCATTATCCTTTACCCTAATTTTTTAAGTAGTACTATTCCTCGCAAGCTAAGTGCTTATTATACTTGCAATACTACATAGTTATGAAATATACATGTTTTATGGGAAACCTCAGATGGAAATTGGTTTAACTAAAATTATTACTTGTTTTTAGTTTTACCTCACAGTTAAAATTAAATTCAGCCGTTACCTTATACCTTAATTCAATTTAATCAAATATATATTAAAGATATTTTTCCTAGTGCTATCCAAAAGTGAAGTTCTGGTTGCTTAACTTATTTTGTTATGTGACATTAGAATAACTGAAGATCTAGCCTAAAATAACATTTTAGGCTAGATCTAAAGTGTTATTTCTCTGATTGAGTCTTATAATATTGAGATTAGTTTTTCAATTGTTCATTCAACTTATCAATACAATACAAAAGGTTAGTAATCCAAGTTAAATTATTTATTGATGCTTTTCATATTGGGACTGGCAATGATCACCTTGGACTTGTATAAACTTATTAAGCTGGTTAAAATGGTGATTAGTGCTTAAAAATGGTAATGTGGCATATTTATGCTGGGTGTGATGATCCAGGGGCGAGGGGATCATGTGTGCCCCAAACCCTCCTGCTTTCAGCCACAGGAATACCCCTAGATTGTCTTTTTTTTTAGCAATCTCCATACTAAGCTGCATTTTTCCAGGTATCAGGATGCAGAAACAGAATGCCAGGAATACAGGAAGCACGTTCATCAATGTTACTCCCAATAGTTTAGAATCAGATTTTCAGGCATAGTCCGTAGTAATAATTCCAGCGGTTAGAATTATTATATCCACTAAGAATAAACTATGCACCTTGTTTATGTGTGTTTAAAGTGTCAACTGTTTATTGAGGCACACACAGCATATTTATTCATAACACTACCCAATTGTGTTCAGTTACTAACCCTTGGTAACTAAATCTTGACCAATCCCCATCAACCTGCACCCTAGCCATATGGGAAACCTGTCCATCGGGTGATGTAAGCCTTCCTAATCACCCTCTGTGGTCCTGACGCCTAACCGGCTAACTAACTTAATTGTACCCTCTGTACTTGGTAGGGGGAATTCACACATTTGTTTTTTGGTAAACTTCCTCTGTCAGGAAGACAAATCGCGGGGGTGTTATTTGTTATTCTCTATGTTTCATGGTCCCTCATCCAGAATTTGTTGATCCACAGCAGAAGGCCAAAGAAACAAAACCCAAGGAAACATAAGAACTTTTTTTTAATGCAATATAGGTTGGTTATATGGTCAGATTAGCATGTTTGATCAATATCATTTAATAGACAAATAAGAGAAAGGGATGCATGAGGACCAAGTTCTAAAGATTACCCTCTATATTATATATAACTAGCGAATTGCCCGTCAAAAAATGACGGCAATGAAATTGTAAGGTAGCTAATGTTGTTTGGTGTGTAGATATAATCCATTAATAAATGAATATACTTTACCTATTTGGAAGCATTGTGTTGAAGAGCTGTGAATGTGTTTTGACATTGCTGCAGCATTAGTGTTGTGGAGCTGCTCTCTAAGCGTGGTGAATGTGTGCAGTGTAATACTGTGCGTGCGCGAGGCTAAACCGTGCTCGTAGTGTCGTACTTCCGCATTTGCGTTAAATGGCGGTTTATGTGTGTTGTGCGTCTTTGCGTATTGTCCGCTGTTGGTTTGTAGTGGTTTTCGAGTTTCGTGTGGTGTTTTGCGAGTATGGTGTGGTGTTTTACGTCTGGAGAGTGCTGTAGCCTCATTTTCGTTTTGTCCGTCGGCCATTTTTTCTCTCGCTTAGCGATTTTATTAGTGTCTAAAGTGTTTTATTTTTATTTAAATGAAGGTGTAACTTGTTTTTTTGAGGTGCTGGATGCTCCCTCTTGCTGTAGGTAAGCTTTTTATGTGTGTGTTGTGTGTATTTATTGTGTTTTAAATGTTTGTATGTCGGCGTGTTGCGTCCGATGTTTGCGAGGTCGTAATGTGTGGTAACGTGTTTCGTAGGTTGTTTGCGTTCCTCGTAAAATTTAGCGAGTGTCGTAATTTGTGTGTCGTGTTTTTTGAGTAGTGACGTGAAGTTTGCGAGGGTTTAAGGCCCTTGCCCAGTGACCTCGCCAGCAACTGAGACCCTCGCCAGCAACTGAGGCCCTTGCCCAGTGACCTCGCCAGCAACTGAGGCCCTTGCCCAGTGACCTCGCTACGCAAGGGCCGCGGCTCGCTGCCCTCGCCAAGCGTGAGCAACGGCCCGTACGCTCACAACTATATATGTGATTCTTTCTAGTATAGCTCTTTCATTAATTATGTACTTTAATTGTTCAGGAGACCAACAGGTTTTCCAGAACATTGTATTATGGAGCTTTGTTGTTTTTGCAAGCAGTATTAGCACTGTATCCCCTAGCAGAGCTATCTCCAAATTTCATCGGCATGTCCACTGTGTATGGAAAAAGTAGATACATTGTTTAAAATGTGCGTGGGGTCATTTAAGTCTCTTGCAACACTTTCAGGTTTGTTTTAATTAAAGGGACTCTGCCACCCCAAAATCACGTTTTTGTTTTAGATTATTCTTAAAGAGCATGAAAAGCTGTCTATATGTTTTGTTATCCATTTTTTTTTTCTAAAATTAAAATGAATCTGTCCTGGGACATTCCATGTTGTTGTTGCCTGTATTTATATGCAAATGAGCAACCATCTGAGCCACACATTATCCTTCTAAGATTCATGTTAGCATAGAGGAGCTGCAAAATAAATTCTAAATATTTCAAGGATTTACTGTAGAAAAAAGTCCAAGTCCACTCTTTAAAATGAAATCAACTTCCTGTTCGGGAAACCGGGTCCCTTTAATGTGTATCTCCTGTTCCCATATGTCAGTAAACAAAATGATAAACTGTGATGTCCGGGGGGGGGGGGGGGGGGTTGCGGAGGTGTGTGCAAGTCTTTGTGGGACTATTGGACTATGGGGGGGGGGGGGGTTACGGCTGGATTAGCATGGGCTTTTGCTATTCTGTCTTCCTTCCCTGAGCATGTCCTCCCAACCTGAATACTTGAAATGACAGCTATATGCTTAATGTGTGCACTTTGGGATGGGGGTGATCACAGTTATTGAGGGTCCCATATATCAGAGATTGAGTGTTTGCACTCCCGGTCTGATCAGATACACCCAGTGAGGCCAGGATCAAATGACCAATTGGCCTGGATGGGAAGTTACCAGGGGAGGTGAGTAGGAGGGGGTGACAACATTGATGGACAGACCTCCTCACATGAAAGGACTGGGTTGTGTATAAATGTGCTATGCATCAATAAAGAGTGGCCAGTTTAAACATACATAATTTGAGGAGTGAGTTTCATTCTTAGGGATATACTAATCCTTAATTCTGGGATTATTGCTGTGGAACCTGCATGGGACTCTGTTATAATCTGTAACAATGCTGGGTGGCTACTGGTTCCTGTGGATTGCTTGACACTTTGTTGACAGTAAGCTGGGTTGGTTCTGTTCCTGCTATCAGGGATTCACAAAGAACCAAGCGTCCTACTGGGTAGGTTTAAATTAGGTTCTTATCAATTCATCCAGTCAAATAATAAAGTACTGAGTTTTACTAATCCCTAGATCTCAATAAAGCTTGGTGGCCGTTTCACTGCTGTTATTAGCAGCTTTCTCACACAGTCTATATATAACGTTAGAAAAAATAAATACACATTTTATTAAATTTAATATACAAATATTCTTTACTGCCATTGCCCTTTTTGAGAGGATGTCTTTGTAACAAATTTGATTTTTGTACATCCTATTGCAAGTCATGACAATAGGGAATGCTACATTTACATTGTAGCACTATAATGATTCCATGGCAGTCAATGGCTCTACTAACCATTAGAAACAGATGAGCAGGAGCAAATGTGGTAGCTCCCACTGCAGAAAATTGGATAAAATAAATAATAAGATGGAGACTGTATTCATGTTTGTATAGCAGTGTCTGGCATTCTTGTCTAGCAGTGTGTAATATTAACTAAGAAGAACATACCTAGTTGGTATAAATGTGCATAATGGCACATGCTTTAAAACTTACAAGCATCTGTGGCTATGCTGTCTCAATCAACAGGACATGCTTGGATCTTTCCTGTTGGCTGCCCTTGCACAGTAGCGCCCATTGGCCACTAGGTGTCGAAGCTGAGGTGTATGTGAATTTCTTCTTAGTGTAAAGCGTATAATCTGCCAGTACCTGAACCCTAACCCCTAACATCCCTCATCCTAACCCCTAACATGCCTCACCCCAACACATAGCCCTAATACTCCTCACGCTAACACATAGCCCTAACACCCCTCACCCTAACACCCATAACCCTTACACCCATCCTCCTAACACCTAGCCCTAACACCTCTCACCTTAACACCCATAACCCATACACCCATCATCCTAACACCTAGCCTTAACACACTTAGCCGTAACACCCCTCACCCTAATACATAGCCTTAACACCCCTCACCCAAACACCCATAAACCTCACACCCATCATCCTAACACCTAGCCCTAACACCCCTCACCCTAACACACTTAACCCTAACACCTAGCCCTAACACCCCTCACCCTAGCACCTAAGTCTAACACCCCTCACCCTAATACAGCTAATCCTAAAACTCCTCACCCTAACACCCCTAATGCTAACATTCAACCCTAAGAAATTCATGGCCGCTGCGCACAGCCAGCCAACAGAAAAGGTTCACAAGCTCTTCTAGCTTATTACCCCACTATGAAAATTAACTAATTTTCCTAGATAAAGCAATTAGAAGATAGAGAATCTTTTCAAGTAATTAATGCTTAAAATGCCTAACTTTCAAGCTTAATTATCTAACATCACACAAAAATTTAGCTGCATTTGATTATACAGTATGTGAACTTGTCCTTCTGCACATGCTGTCGCTGAATGTGAGTATAATCCTCACCAGATCCATTCAGCAAAAAATGTAATATTAACTTCTGTTTTCAGTTTCTTCAAAAGTCAGAGATGACATTGCAAAATAAATGCGCTGGTAGGAACACCTATAAGAGGAAATATACTTTAGTAAGAGTAGAAGCTTATTCAATAATGCAGCAGCCATATTATTGGTTACAATGACCTATGCTGACCAGTATAATGGGTCCTCCCCAATTCCTATGTTAGTCTACAGAGATTATATTTTTAACTAGCGACTTGCCCAATAACATTTGAAGACTGGCAATGCTGTTTGCCACAAATTGCAAGGCTCCCCCCCCCCCACACTTGCTGTCCTTCGGCACTCATCGAGGGCCTCTCCCTCCCCCCTCTGCTTTATGGGCCTTATCATGAGCCATGCTCATCACGGGCCCTGCAATGAACTGTTTCGCCACTTATGGCAGGCCTCGGCCAAACCACAACTTTTGTGCATTTGGAGCTCATCGCCAGCCCTGCAATGAGCGCCTTTGGCGCTCATTGCAGCCCCCATCAAACCTGTAACTTTCGTCGCTCTTCGCGAGCAGCTTTGACGCTCATTGCAGGCGTCGGTCAACCCGCAACTTTCAGGCCTCTCAATGAGCGCCTTCGGGACATTAAATCCATAATTTGTTTGAAGCCTGTAACTGGCAAGGTGTTTGGATCTTCTCCCCCCCCCCCCCCCTCAAGCCAGTCACATATGGGGCTTGCGATGGAGCGTCTTCGGCACTCATTCCAGCCCCGTTTAGCAAGCCACGTACGGGCCTCGCAATGAGTGCCTTTGGCGCTTATTGCAGCCCCCATGAAACCCGTAACTTTAGGGTCTAGCGATGAGCATGCACAAGCCTGAATTATTTAACATAGGGTTACCAACAAACTATATGTGTGAATGGAGAATACTTTACACTCTGGAGTATTGTTTAACTTAGTGTTTTTGGCCTTAAAAGTGAACTCCAGAAATCAAAATGGCTTTCTTGGACCCCCAAATTCCCTCCCTGTGACCTTATAACCACTACCCAAGTCGCTTCACCACTTCTAACAGACCCTAAAGCTCTTTACACACAAAAATACTACCTTAAATGTGAGAAAATTAAAAAATATATTATTAATTGCAATTTATTCCTATTATATTTTCAGTGTTGCAAGCTTTATAACATCATGAATTCATATTGCTATGTTTTTAATTAAAGGGAATCTGTTACCCCAAAAGGATGTTTATTTCATTTTAAAGAACATTAAAACTGTCTATATGTTGTACTAGCAGATTTTCTCTATACTTAATCATTTTTGTTTTTAGAATTGATTTTGCAGCTCCCGTATGCTAACGCGCAGCTCAGAGTGCTTGATAATGGTGGGAGTGGGGTCTAACTGCCGGATAACATTGCAGATCTTTATTTTGGCCATTACAGAGACAGTAAACCTAATTAGCACACCAGCTATTATGCATGAGTCACTTACTTGCATAAAAATACAGCAACAACATGGAATTTCCTAGGATTTATCCACTTTACAAAAAAATGGATAACATAACACATCGACGGTTTTTCATGCTCTTTAAGAATAACCTTAAAAATAACTTGATTTTGCGGTGTCACAGTCCCTTTAAGCAGCATTTGTGTTCAGCTATGGTAACAACCCTAAGGGTTAACAGTGTGGAATTTGCTGAGATTGCATGAAGGGAAAAAAGATTGTGGCAACTAGAAACTGGTCTAATATTATAGAGCAGCAAAAATATTATTATTATTATTATTAATGTTATTATTATTATCATTTATTTATAATGCGCCAACATATTCCAATGCGCTATACAGGGGTTAAGTACAGTGCAAAACAATTTTAACACATTGCAAAGAATTGAGGTCCCATGTTGATCCACTTGGTATTCATGGCAGAGATACTGGAGTGGGTTGCCAGTTCCTTCTCCAGTGGGCCACAGCATACAGCTCCTGGTATTTCTATGTGGTCTCTCATCCAAGTACTGACCAGGCCCAACCCTGCTCGGCTTCAGGGTGGTGTGACATCTTGGTTCCCTGTCTGGAATCAAACCCAGGTTGCAGCAGTGAAAGTACCGAATCCTAACCACTGGACCACCAGGGAACTCATCTTTGAGTTTAGAATCTAACTATAAGAGTTGTAAATGTTAGTGCCTTATAAATAAATGCTAGCAATAATAATAATTATTATTACAAAAATAATATATTATGACTGATTATATCTGGTGTAATAATGAAGTGTAGAAAATGTTTATAATCAATATTAAAAGTTTTATAAAAAGTTTTTTTTTTTTTTTTACTACTGGTGTATTTTTTTGTGGGGGTGCATTTTGTTCTCTCATATTACAGGTGCATCAGCTCCCTGCTATACGGGGTTAAGTATAACACTTAACTGTTTTAAAACATTGCAAAAAATGGAGGGTCCAGTCTATGGGCCTCATTCAATTGCGTTTTGGGCAATCGAATAGGGCTCAATATGAGCACAGAGCATCTTTTTTTACAGAAGTTTTTAGTAAGTGAACTTGTATCCAAAAGCAAGGTCTTCACTAACTAAAAACTTCTGTAAAAAAAAAATGCTCTGTGCTTATATAGAGCCCTATTCAAATGGCCAAATCACATTTGAATGAGGCCCTGTGAGTTTAGAATCAATAACAATAAAAATAATATCAATAAGTGTAATTTATTCAATGTGTTTTTACGCTTGTATATAGCACTCTGGGAAATGTTAGTGCTTTATAAAAGAAGGCTAGTAATAATAATGTTTATATTATGACTTGCATATCTGGTGTAATAATTGAGTGTAGAAAATGTTTATCAATAGAGGCTAATGATAATAATATTACTTGGTGTAATAATGATGTGTAAAAATGTTTATAAATAATATTAAAAGTTTACAAATAGGATTCTATTTTACTTCTGATGTAGTTTTTGTGGGGGTGCATATTCCATATCCCTGATGTGGGGGTGCATATTTCATATTCCTGATGTGGGGGTGCATATTCCATATCCCTGATGTGGGGGTGCATATTCCATATTCCTGATGTGTGGGTGCATATTCCTGATGTGGGGGTGCATATTCCATATCCCTGATGTGGGGGTGCATATTCCATATTCCTGATGTGTGGGTGCATATTCCTGATGTGGGAGTGCATATTCCATATATCCCTGATGTGGGGGTGCATTTCCACATTCCTGATGTGGGTGTGCATATCCCACATGTGGGGGTGCATATTCCTGATGTGGGGGTGCATATTCTATATCCCTGATGTGGGGTGCATATTCCTAATGTGGGGTGCATATTCCTAATGTGGGGCTGCATATTCCATATCCCTGATGTGCGTGTGCATATTCTATATCCCTGATGTGGGGGTGTATATTCCTGATGTGGGAGTGCATATTCCATATATCCCTGATATGGGGGTGCATTTCCACATTCCTGATGTGGGTGTGCATATCCCTGATGTGGGGGTGCATATTCCATATCCCACATGTCGGTGTGCATATTCTATATCCCTGATGTGGGGGTGTATATTCCTGATGTGGGAGTGCATATTCCATATATCCCTGATATGGGGGTGCATTTCCACATTCCTGATGTGGGGTGCATATCCCTGATGTGGGGGTGCATATTCCATATCCCACATGTCGGTGTGCATATTCTATATCCCTGATGTGGGGTGCATATTCCTAATGTTGGGGTGCATATTCCATATCCCTGATGTGCGTGTGCATATTCTATATCCCTGATGTGGGGGTGCATATCCCTGATGTGGGTGTGCATACTCCATATCCCTGATGTGGGTGTGCATATTCTATATCCCTGATGTTGGGTGCATATTCTATATCCCTGATGTGGGGGTGCATATTCCATATCCCTGATGTGAGTGTGCTTATTCTATATACCTGATGTGGGGATGCATATTCCTGATGTGGGAGTGCATATTCCATATCCCTGATGTGGGGTGCATATTCCTAATGTGGGGGTGCATATTCCATATCCCTGATGTGCGTGTGTATATTCTATATCCCTGATGTGTGGGTGCATATTCCTGATGTGGGTGTGCATATTCTATATTCCTGATGTGGGGGTGCATATTCTATATCCCTGATGTGGGGGTGTATATTCCTGATGTGGGAGTGCATATTCCATATATCACTGATGTGGGGGTGCATTTCCACATTCCTGATGTGGGTGTGCATATCCCTGATGTGGGGGTGCATATTCCATATCCCTGATGTGCGTGTGCATATTCTATATCCCTGATGTGGGGGTGTATATTCCTGATGTGGGTGTGCATACTCCATATCCCTGATGTGGGTGTGCATATTCTATATCCCTGATGTGGGGTGCATATTCTATATCCCTGATGTGGGGGTGCATATTCCATATCCCTGATGTGAGTGTGCTTATTCTATATACCTGATGTGGGGATGCATATTCCTGATGTGGGGGTGCATATTCCATATCCCTTATGTGGGGTGCATATTCCTAATGTGGGGGTGCATATTCCATATCCCTGATGTGTGTGTGCATATTCTATATCCCTGATGTTGGGGTGCATATTCCATATCCCTGATGTGGGTGTGCATATTCTATATCACTGATGTGAGGTGCATATTTCTAATGTGGGGGTGCATATTTCATATCCCTAATGTGCGTGTGTATATTCTATATCCCTGATGTGGGGATGCATATTCCTGATGTGGGTGTGCATATTCTATATCCTTGATGTGGGGGTGCATATTCTATATACCTGATGTCGGGGTGCCTATTCTATATACCTGATGTGGGGGTGCATATTCCCGATGTGGGGTGCATATTCTATATCCCTGATGTGAAGGTGCATATTCCTGATGTGGGGGAGCATATTCTATATCCCTGATGTGGGGGTGCATATCCCTGATGTGGGTGTGCATATTCTATATCCCTGATGTGGCGGTGCATATTCCTGATGTGGGGGTGCATATTCTATATCCCTGATGTGGGAGTGCATATCCCTGATGTGGGGGTGCATATTCCATATTCCTAATGTGGGTGTGCATATTCTATATTCCTGATGTGGGGGTGCATATCCCTGATGTGGGTGTGCATATTCCATATCCCTGATGTGGGGGTGCATATCCTTGATGTGGGTGTGCATATTCCATATCCCTGATGTGGGGGTGCATATCCCTGATGTGGGTGTGCATATTCCATATCCCTGATGTGGGGGTGCATACCCCTGATGTGGGGGTGCATATTCTATATCCCTGATGTGGGGGTGCCTATTCTATAGACCTGATGTGGGGGTGCCTATTCTATATCCCTGATGTGGGGGTGCATATTCCTGATGTGGGGGTGCATATTCTGTATCCCTGATGTGGGGGTGCATATTCCATATTCCTGATGTGGGGGTGCATATCCCTGATGTGGGGGTGCATATTCCATATTCCTGATGTGGGGGTGCATATCCCTGATGTGGGGTGCATATTCTATATCCCTGATGTGGGTGTGCATATCCCTGATGTGGGGGTGCATATGCTATATTCCTGATGTGGGGGTGCATATTCCTGATGTGGGGGTGCATATTCTATATCCCTGATGTTGGGGTGCATATTCCATATCCCTGATGTGGGTGTGCATATTCTATATCACTGATGTGAGGTGCATATTTCTAATGTGGGGGTGCATATTCCATATCCCTAATGTGCGTGTGTATATTCTATATCCCTGATGTGGGGATGCATATTCCTGATGTGGGTGTGCATATTCTATATCCTTGATGTGGGGGTGCATATTCTATATACCTGATGTCGGGGTGCCTATTCTATATACCTGATGTGGGGGTGCATATTCCCGATGTGGGGTGCATATTCTATATCCCTGATGTGAAGGTGCATATTCCTGATGTGGGGGAGCATATTCTATATCCCTGATGTGGGGGTGCATATTCCTGATGTGGGGGTGCCTATTCTATAGACCTGATGTGGGGGTGCCTATTCTATATCCCTGATGTGGTGGTGCATATTCCTGATGTGGGGGTGCATATTCTGTATCCCTGATGTGGGGGTGCATATCCCTGATGTGGGGGTGCATATTCCATATTCCTGATGTGGGGGTGCATATCCCTGATGTGGGGTGCATATTCTATATCCCTGATGTGGGTGTGCATATCCCTGATGTGGGGGTGCATATCCCTGATGTGGGGGTGCATATTCTATATCCCTGATGTGGGTGTGCATGTGTCCTCCCATCTCCCATGTACACCTCATCATCTCTGCAGCTCCCTGCCTGTAGTGTATTCGTGGCACTCTCCCCAGGCCTGGTGGGAGGGTCCAGCCTGGGTGTGTCCACTAGTAGGATGCCTTACTATTTTTGTACAACCCCCAAACTGACATTGCAATGAGCCAGAGCAGTTTCATTTGACTTGTCTGCTGCACTTGGAAGACATTACAACAGCTCATATATTATAGATCAGAGTTTTGTTTTGGTCTGGCTGGTCCTCCTCATCATGTCTAACTCCAGACAAAGAAATAAAAGTCACCCTGCAGAGAACAGTTCTCCCCCTGCCTCAGATAACGTGGCAAAGAAGCACAACAAGTCCAAGGGGGGAGCCCAGGGGGCTTCTGCTGGTGCTGGTGTACTCTGGAAAGTGTTTAATGTTCTCTTTTATGTAGGTCTGATAGCAGCAGCTGCCTTATCTGGGTGGCTTATACACAATCTGGTAGATGAGGTCTCACAAGTCTCCAGACAGATTGAGCACCTATCGCATCAAAAAGGTGAACTGGCTGAAACTGTGGACACCTTGCACAAACAGGTAAGGAGTCTGGCTTGCATGACCACACAGTCATTATTGGGTTAAATTAAGTAGATTTTCATTCATTAGTATTGAGTGTGTTGAGGGTTATAGCCTTGAACTTGAAAGCAAACCTGGGCTGGCTGGGTATGTGGGCAGCCATGTGTCTGCCTAATGTAGAAAGTACATCAGATGGTAATACTTGTGTTTTGGGGTCTGTTATAATGATCTATGCACTTTAACCTCTCTGTGATGCTGCAAGATGTCTGTACTTAAAATCTAGTACACCCCCCCCCCCCAGAAGCAGACACCTTGCCTTTAAATAAACCACCCCCTCCCCATCTTGTAAGCCTACCCTTTTTAAGTGATTAATATGTACATTTGTATTCAGTGTAATGGCCAGCTCTGCCTTTTAGTAGCTGATTCTTTGTTATAACTTAACAAATATACTGATAGTGACCTTGCAATAGTTAGCCTTTATGTGACTTAACTTCAAGAGTTGCATTTATAGCTTCAAAAGTTACACTGACTTGTTATATTAACTTATATTTATATCATTATAAAAGAAAAATAGTCTCCTTATTAATTTATATGAACATTGTTTACAGATGCATGGGATTCTTATATTATTGTCCCACTAAATTTACACAAGTAGGCCATAAAAACTATATATATATATATATATATATATATATATATATATATATATATATATTATTACTGGACACTCACGTCTCTATCTCCGTCTCTCTCTTTCTCATATATACATAATAAAACATTTGTAAGCCCATTTAAAAGTCTAAAAATAAGTTGAAAACTTATTTCCTGCTCAGGTTTCCCAGAAATACAGTCATTGAACTGCACTCTGGTGGGACTCAGCAGAGTTATGCAAATGAGATTCAATGTACCCTACTCTTTGAATCCAAAACAAAATTTTATACGTGTGTGTGTGTGTGTATATAGATATTAATATTTATAGATATTCTGTATAATGTGCCTTAGCTCCACTGGGGGTAATTTTCAATATACATGGGCCATAGTGCATTTGCCCATAAGTCCTTAAAGTATTAATGGCAAAATAATTTCTATCGTTTAATTTGTTTTATGTATCCATGACCAGCATACACAAATGACAGTTTTATAGTTTCTGTCCAGTTGAAGGGGTAAGTATATTTTGCAACGTCCTAATTTATCTGGCACTTCCAGCCTTGTAGCTTCCTCTTATGACTGTGATAAGCTCACCACTAGCTTGTAGCTGTTATTTATGTGAACCTACAAATTCAAGACATTGTTTTATTCGCTATACAAAGAAATAAACTAAAAAAGTCAAGTGTATCCCCCAACTACTGTACACAGTAGTATATAAGTGGAACAGCCTTCCAGTGGAGGTGGTAGAGTCAAACCGGGTTAAGGAATTTAAGCAGATCTGGGATAAGCATAACAAAGTTTAATTTTAGGGACATGGAAGCTTTCTGGATTTTACTAGGAATATAGGAAGTTTCCTGTTCTTTGGCCGCCAGCGATGTGGCGGTGCTTTAAGGCTGCTGTGCAGCACTCTCTAGTGATTGGAATGCGGTATTGGGTGGTGCTATGCGCAGAGCTAAAGCGCACACCTACAGTTTTTTATGTGTACCTGTATTGGGGCATGAATGGGGCGAATGATTAGAGAGAGACGGTTAGGGGTACAGTTAGGTTTTGGGGTTGGATTTGGAGTTAGGGGATAAAGATTAGGGTTACAGGTAGGGGGTTAGGGTTACAGGTAGATTTTAGGGTTGGAGTTGGGTTAGGGTATACGGGTTAGGATTACGCTTGGGGGGCTTAGGGTTGGGGTTAGCTGTAGGGTTAGAGTTACGTTAGGGGTTTGGGTTACTATATTAGTTCTGCTTTTGTGAGAGTAGCAGCAGTACATAGCAGTGCGGCCGCCTAATGGCACGCTGCTCGCAACCCTATTGTGCCGTGCGCGGCATTCAACCAACAGGAAAGATATGTAATATAGTATACCTAGTTACTTCTATGTACTTTATTTTTCTAAAGGTAAATATAATGGCCAGACCAGATGCCCCTTTCTGGTTCTTTTCTGCAGTCAAATCTATGTTTAGTTTGCCATATACACAAAAAGTGTGCGTCTGTTTAAATAACTTAACAGTATGTCACAAAAAGTGTCAAGTTTGCCACGACGTCACGCATATAGATATGGACACGCTACTTTGTTGTACTTCGCCTGCAACATGCGGCAGCATTCTGTCTCTTCAGATGTGCTGCCCTAGGCCTGGGCCTTGTCAGCCTATGTAGAAAAACATCACTAACCCCATAAAAGCCACATCAGATCAATGTAAAGTCTGGTAATAAAGTGACCAATAACAAAGAATTATAATGCTTATGCAAATTATTATGTTTTATGTAGGTTATTGGGTTAAGACAATATACTTGATCACTCCTTAGCATTGTGTATAGAACGTCTCAGAAGCGTGACTAGGCAAGTATTTAACTTGAAGGATGGAAGCCTTGTGTAAATAACTGCAGCTATTGATTTAACATTGTAGTCCAATAACGACAAAAAATCAAAACTATTTTGCATGTTTGTTTTAAAGCACTTAAAGGTTTATTTTGATTCTGATGCATTTTTATTAAGGGACAAACATAGGTGCTGTAGGAAGTGTTTGCTGCTTCCCAGATCTGTTTGGCGGGTACCTTGGGGAGCAATGGTAAAATAAATTGGTTGTGTCAGCTCAGCATACAAAACAATGGATAATAAAACACTGCTCTGCTTTTTATGTTTAGGGGGCGGAGCAAACGCAATGCTTTTTCACTTTTTTTTTTCTGTCTCTAGTGAAAGTTTTCTAAACCTTAGATCACTCATTCAAAAATGCATTATAGAAAATGTGGCTGTAGCGTGTGCACTTAAAGATTTTGGACCAATATGTATTGTATGTTTATGAAACATTACATGGTAGCCCTAAAATATCATTAAAATATCATCATATTAACCTTTCCTGTTGGCTGTCCGCAAGCAGTGGCAGCCATCAGCCACTAGGTGGCATGGCCACTCAGTTAATGTGTTATGGGGCTGGGGTTAAGGTACTGGCAGATTACACAGACAAGAAATTCACTGACATCTCTGCTGCACCACCTAGTGGCAGGCTGCTTCCACTGCTTGTGGCCAGCCAGTAGGAAAGATCCCATAGTTTCTGAAACACTTCACATGTTTATGAAAAATGCAGCAAACTTACACCAGTAATATGATAATAAAATGTCTATTTTCTTAATTTTTAAAGGCACATGTTCTGTAATGGGGTGAATGAAATAGCGAGGGAGGAGGAAGAGCATTGGGAAATGATAGTGATTAGAGCATTAGTTTCTTTAAGTATTTGATACCTAACCCTTTTCCCTGCAGGTAGTCACAAACATAAGTAAAGCATCATGAAAGCATCCAAGGACCACCAGAGGCATGAAAATGTATTTTTTTTTTTTTTTTTTTTTTTAATTTAAACCCTTTTTTTATTCTTTTTTTTTATGCTCTTTGTCAGACTCAGGTATACATTTAGTTACATAGAATAGAATCAGTAGAAACTTGAACTTGCTGGAATTCAAAATAGGATTAGTATAGGGAGATCTGGGTATATAGGATAAGGCCTAAAACAGGAAAAGGATCAGAATAAAGGACACGTGGGTATGTCTCTGAAGCCAGCTCCATGTATGATATTCGGCGCTTCTTCAGAATCTCACTGCCAGTGACATGCTATATGTTGGCAGAAACGCAAACTGACCTACATCATTCCTTTACATCATTCCCATAGTCCCCTATGATTAACACCCAGCGTAACCGGTTCGGTGACTGATACGTGCCCCACCTGGCAGCCGTCTCATTTGAATGGTAACATCACATTTTCATATTGTTGGGATTCACTCTGAAGCAAACCGAAAGTTCATTAATCCCTTACCTTTCCCAAATATACTGCATGGTCTTGGGTGCACTTTTTTTAAAAAAAATATACCACTGTCATATTTGTAGTATATTTTTATGCAGAGAATGATTTAATAATAAATATATATTTTTGTTTTCTTTTATATTCAGTTTTGTTTTTGCACCTAGCATGGTAGGAATCTTGGATGTAGATAAGATATATATATACAGTTCTAACAATAGGCTGCCAAAGACTTTTAGGTGCTAGATTATCTAAAGTAAGTGTTACTTAGAGTAGGTTAGAGAACCAATGTACAATGGGATACATATGAATTTAATAATAAAGTTTTAGGTGTTTTTTCTGCCCTTGGCCATTCAGATTTCTGCGCCTCCCGCACCCCACTTGCAGCTCCGCCTTTTTTCCCCTTGCTGTGTCTGTCATATGTTTATGTATATATACATATGGTATGTCATACAGTGAATTTAGACAGAAATATCACTGCATATATCCATTCTTAGGCAGCCTGCTACCCCTGAAAATGTGCTGCCCTAGGCCTGGACCATAGGCCGAAGAAGAAGCACACCCCTGACTTAGCCTGTTTTTAATTGGAGAGAAACTGATTCATGGAGGCCTACATGACACTTGGGTGGAAGGGTGTGTGTCAGAGGGATATTTACATTTGTGGAGAGCTGTGGTTGCATCTATTAATGCAAGCTTCCTGCTTCTGGGACTGTGAGGGGAAGGGGTGTGGTACCAATTACAGTATGATATAATCATCTAACAAAGACTGACATTTCCCTATTCCCTCCTCTCCTCCTTCCTCTAATATTTAAACACACTCTCATGATCTAGCTCTTAGAAAGTGATGTAACTAACACAAAATGGATTCCTTTAATTAGTAGTCCTCAAAACTCTGATTTTTTTTTTTTTTTTTTTTCTTTCTTTTCTACAAAATGTTTCTGGTCATAGCTTACACAGCTGCTAATATTGTTAGTTTCTTACATACCTCACATACAAGTGCATTTTTTCTTGAACTACAGTGACCCTTTAGCCTCCCCCCTGGTCTCCAGGTCAACATTTAGTCAAACATTGATTTCCCGATCCACAAGCAGATTCTGTAAAAATGTTTGTATCCTCTTTACTTACACAAAAGCTAATGTTTCTAGTTTATTACATCTTAAAATTTGATTAATTTTTTTTTTTTTAAACTGCAGCTGTCTTTATAGGATGGAATTTTACCCGTTGTATAGGAATTTGGCAATAATGGAAGTGTAATATAAAAAAGAAATAAAGAATATTTACATATCAGATTTTGTTAGATTTACATTTAATTACCTTTTTGTTTCAAATTGACTTGGCTACGTATGTATGTGTCAATCCTCAGAATTCCTTTAGTGGAAGCTCACCCAATCAGATCATATAATTCCACCACACCCCCAGAGTGTTTTGCATGGAAGCCGTTGCTTTTGCACCACCAGACAGAGTGCAGATTCTCCCATTACACCATGTGAATGCCGTCCTTCCAAGGTTAGCTGCCATAGGCAATTAAAATAGAATGCCAGTGACATACATAAGGCTGTACTGAAAATGTGAGCTTTATGGTAGATGACATGCACAGATGAGAGGGGCCTATTAGTGCCTAGTATTTAAAGATGGCCAACAGAGGACACTCTATATAATAATCAGAAGTTTCATATGGCCGGTGGCAACCAGTATAGTTTATGTATTACAAGAAAAGCACAGTCAAAACAGCCGGTACTATCCCCACATGTGATAGTAGTGATAAGTCACCACTATAGGGTTTTGTTGTTGTTCAGTCCTTCAGTCATGTCTGACTCTTGTTGACCATATGGACACATCTGTCTGTTTTTGGTTGTGCTTATCCAAATCTTCTTGGCAAAGATACTGGAGTGGGTTGCAAGTTTCTTCGCCAGTGGACCACAATTTGTCTGACCTCTCTGCCATGACCTGCCCATCTTGGGTGACCCTACATGGTATAGCTTACAGCTTCACTAAGGTACACAAGCCCCTTCACCACGACAAGGTACCGATGATCCAGGTAGCGATCCTTAACTAGAGGGTTAATGATTGGCAAAAGGACAACAAAATGTATATAAAACATAACCTTTATTACAATTGTTGAAATAATATAGTGGCCAAAATAATAAATGATGACGCAACATAAAAGCAAACAACATTTATTCCTACCTACTATTAAAATCAACTTCTGTCAGACAGCAAATTTGCAAAAATCTACAAAAATAGAATTAATAGATTGGAAGATGTATGGCTACCATGTCAAAACTTAATTACACTGGAATATATTGGATTTGTATCCAGTGAAGATATCAATGCAAACAGCAATAAGGCTGACTCTAGATCAGTAAATCTTATAGAAGAGTGGGATTTGTCAAAAAAAAGGTTTTACGAACTAAATTAAAAGCATCATTTTTTTCATGTAACTGATAATAAATCAAAGTCTAACTTCATCATTGTTTACAAGCCACAGATTGGTTTTGAATTTATTAGCTAAACGTTTTATTTTTGAACATACCTAAATTTTAACATTTTGTTATTTTTTTCTTCAAGGTGGATTTGCTTCAGAAAACTGTTGGACGCTTGGAATTTATCTCCAAAGACATTCAAGAGCAGCAGCTAACAAATGATGGAGCCATTAAAAAAGGTGAAAAAGAAATGGAACAAATTGGTGCCGTCTTGAAAAAAATGCAAAAGGACTTGTCCAGTGTGATTCAAGATGTGAAGGGCCAGGGAGATAGGGATTTGCTTCTTTTTGAAAAAACAACAAAAGAAAAGTTGACAGAGTTTACCAATTCCATTAATGAAGATATTTCCGAGTTTACGGAGACACAAAAGGCAAATGAGAATGAAATAAATAATATAAAAACTCAACTTGCTTCAATAGGGGAATTTAGTTCTCTTAAGGATCAGTTGAATTTAATAAGAGAACATACAACTGGATTGCAAAACTCATTTCAATCCAACCAAGAGTCCATTGAATGGTTAATTAATACAGTGGAAAAACAAACTGAGGAATCCGCCACAGTTGGCAAAGAAATTGACAAACTGAGAATTGAACATGATGATCTTAAAAAGGACTTGAATGGGAAACTGACAGCCATAGAAGGTTTGAAAGAGAAGCTGGTGAGAAACGAAGTGGGAAGTGACAAGGATGAGCTTGAAAAACTACTTAAAGATTATGAGCAACTAACTTCTGCCATTAATGATTTGGAAACTAACTTTGCCTCCACCAACGATGATTTGGTTAAAGAAATCCAGAGTAATAAAGACAACTTTGAGCTGAGATTGACACCTTTAGAAAGTATAGTAGAGAAGTTGAATTCTGAAGAATCTCAACAACTAGAGAAGATCGAATCTTTGAAATCTAGCCTTGAAGATTATATCAGGAGGTTGAATGCAGTAGAGGAAGGGATTGTTGGCTTGAAAAGCTCATCTGGTTTTGGAGATGCTGGAAATTCTGAGACACTATTAAATTTGGTGGAAGCCCAACAAACATTATCCAAAGATATTGATGAACTTAGATCGGCTGTAGCTCAGTTTCCAAGTACTTCTTCTGAGCTTCAAAAATTACAGTTGGAGGTTACTAGCGCACTCGAAACTCAAAAGAGTCAGCTGGAAGAACTGAAATACGATCATGACCAACTGAAGAGTAATACTGGAAGATCAGACAGTGAATCATCTGACGAGGCATTACGTTCTTCAGTTAATCAATTCGAGACTGATTTGAAGATGTTAAGAACAGCCGTGGATAGCTTGGTGGCGTATTCTGTTAAGATAGAAACAAATGAAAAAGACTTGGTGTCAATGAAGGAATCTGTTGAGGAACTGCAACAAATTACCGACAAACTACAAGTTAAATTAGAACAAATTCAAGAAAATGTATAACTGCACGGAAGAAATATGTAGGGGGTTCTGAGTTTATTTTGTTTTGCATTAAAGTTTTTTTTTTTTTTTTTCAATTTTTGTAAACTTAAATGACATTTCCAAATATCAAAATTGATACAGAGACTTTGATTGTCAGATCAATTACTGACAATACAAAAAGCAGGAAGTATTTTAAGAGACTCATTGAGAGATTTGGGACATGCCTTAAACGAGCAATGGGGCACATAGCATTTTTTCTGTGAAAAACCATTGGCATTTTGAGAGCCATCTTGTAATAGGATTTGAATTTTGCACGTCTTGCACATACTTCTCTGAGAAATAAAAGGAAAGTGTCATAATAAAAATTCTAGTACTTCTTATTTATATGGTTTTGGTGTATTGGGAGATTTACTATCTGTACATACAGAATCATCTTAGAGTTGTTATAGGTTAATGGAATGCCTAAGATTTTTTAAAGGCATATAGAAGTTTCCTGGATTATAAGCGCATCCGATAGCGGAGAATCCGTAGTGTATGAAAAACATTTTTTTTCATGAAAAAATACCATGTTGAAGTTAAGAAAATGTCTTTGTAATTTGTGACAGTTGAAAACTAGAGTCAATACTCCCTTTTATTCCCAGGCTAAATTAGCATAAAATTCATAATTTGTTTTGGCCAACCAGGCGGAGGCAGCTGATACATTTGTATCAAGCTCTGG
This sequence comes from Discoglossus pictus, assembly GCA_027410445.1. Classification (NCBI taxonomy): domain Eukaryota; kingdom Metazoa; phylum Chordata; class Amphibia; order Anura; family Alytidae; genus Discoglossus; species Discoglossus pictus. Next base: position 32,857,918 of record CM050167.1, read on the forward strand.
GGTTCCTGGCTGTGCTGTAAAGTCTCTCTATCAAAAAGGTCCAACCCTCTGTATCTTGCTGCCTTTCCTGTGTATCCTTGGTTATGTAAGCTCCCTGTGGGTGTGCAAAGCTCGATTTTTACTTTCCTGCCTATAACTTTGTACACTGAAATATATATAATACATCATCTTTTTCTGATAACTGCCTGTTTCTTACCAAACATTTGAAACCCAGAAAACTTATATATACACCTGTAAGTCAATAAAAAGTCTGTTGTAGAAATCACAAATGCTTTGGTGGGGGTTGTTGCTACACAGGTTAAAGGAGGGCACTTGAATGCCCTAGCAAGAGCTGCTAGTTATTTTATTTATAAATGGCTCATTAATAAACATTCCATTCAAATATTTTATAATAATGTTGAATATTAAATTTACTTTCAAATATTGAAGTATCAGCCTCCAGTTAATTGTTTGTTTCCATCATGATTAAGTCATTAAGATGAGGGTTAGATTTGATAGTAGGATTCACAATCAGTGATAGGATGCCCCAACTCTACAGCCAATAGAAACAATTGTGCTGATACACTTTGTGTCTGGAAATTTAGCATTGCCTGTTAAGACAAAGCAAATCTCCCCCCATTGACCTTTTAGTGGGTGGACACCAGTCTGAAATTTGAAAGTCGTTTTTAATTTAAAATAATTGAATTTTATTATTTTTTAATGATCAACACAATTATAATCTCTAACTCATCATGTTAGGATTGAATCCCCATGCAGTAGCACCTTTTGAAAATGTTCGGACTCAGATTTGGACACCTTGGATGCAGTCGATTACTCTAGGTCAGACATGTCATGGCGACATGATGTTCTGGGCTACAATCGGAAATGGTTACCACGTATAACACCACTCTGGCACATTTAGATCATATAAATATTGCATCCATAGTAAATGCTGTGCCGTAGATATATTCCAAGAATGATGTCTGCATTCTCAGCAGCTCTGTCTCCAAACCAACACCACTCTTTATTATAACTTCAAAGCCCCTTTCTCTACCTTATGTCATCCCTTCACTCTCTAACCAACCTCCATACTCTACAATCTCTACACCTCCCCATATCTTCATTATAACTCCAAAGCCTTCTCTCACTACCATGCGCCATATTTATGTGTCACTTCAGTCCCATACTTTTTACCTTCCAGTCTAGATTCAAAGACCTACCCCCTTTTTTCTCTCCTCACTAGCTTAAGTCTTACTCCTTGCCTTTCCACGTGCCTTTATTGTACCTCAAAAGCACCAAAAATAAATAAAGGCGCTCAATCAGAGAACCGACTATGCTCTGAGAGCAGCCTTGTGCCTTTCACATGGAGCAATATCCTGCAATGTATCAGTCTGGTCTCAACCCAATAGAGTGATCCATCCACAAAAATACCAGGAAATTCTACTCTGAAAAGGGTCTCGTCGGTGAGGTGTAGCTGAACTCCCTAAGGCACAGTGAGCAAGGGGTCCATGTCTAGAGTCCTAATGGTCATTTTTTTTTCCTTCTTCTTTCCCCCCTTTCTTTTTTCTCTTTCTCCCCCCCCTTTCCTTTTTTCTTCCTTTTTTCGCCCCTAATACTTAACAAAACGTCAATTCATCTAAACCAGAAAATATTAACAAATTGATTCTATTCCTTGTATGATGTTATCTAATGGATAGTAGATCAATCATAATCATTTTGATTTTCCCTACTCAATCCCTTATAAATTGTGAGAATTATATCATAGACTTTACATATAAATAAACAAATATCAGCCTTTTAGATCTTCTCAATCTCCTTCCTTCATCAGATCTCTTTTGTGTTCTCTTTTATTGTCACTCCATACCCCTTTAGATCACCTCAGATATTATTACAAACTTTCACTCCAGATTAAAAACCATCTCTTCAGGGAGGAACTCCCGGTCTTACGGTAATCACTGTGTTTTGTCATGGAGGGAGATACAGTGTCATCCAACCCTGATACCTCTGTCCCAGGGGTGTCCAAACTTGGTCCTGGAGGGACACACCCAGGCCTGGATTTGAGGATTTCCTTTCTGTGCACAGGTGAGTCAATCAGGATGACTGAAGAAGCTATACTTTCACCTGCTTGCAGCAAGGATATCCACAAATCCAGGCCTGGGTGCTGCCCTCCAGGACAGAGTTTGGTCTGCTCTAATTGCTCTCCAATGCCATTCTGTTTGTAATCACTGGTCACTTCAACCTCTGTGGATCCCTCTGGCTTACAGCAACATTTGAATCCCGTCTCTCCGTCAGAGTAATCCAAAGTCGCTTGGTTTTCTAAAGGGGCACCTCATATTCAGGGTTTTGCGACTGTCGGTTCATCCCGATATACAGGCGTTCTCTTGTTTTAGCACTTGTATTGTTTCACAAGAGCTACAACTGCAGTCTCACTGCAACAGACCTCATGGCTGACCAGCTTACTGCTTTGGCTACGCTGCTATTCCAACGTCATGGGAGGAGCAATCCCCCAATGGTAATTTAAATAAACATAAAAAACGAAACGGAGGTGCTCAATCAGAGAATGAACCGTAATGGGCTAGTTCTATGGCCATGATAATCTCTATTCTACCCCAGTTGAGTAGCAGAGCTACTACTGGTGCAGCAAGTGCAAAGCACTGGGCCCCACAGCAGGATAGTGGCCGCCTGCTATCTGCACTCCTCTTAATTTACTAGAGGTTGGCAGATAATTATTTTTATAGAAAGGTGATCTAATTACCCTATGGGTAACCTGACCAACTACATATATATTAGGCTATTTTATTGACCATTTTGGGGTGTGTAGAGATGTGCAAGAAGCAACCCCAAATTATTTTACTCCGGGACCTCCATTCACTATCTCTGCCACTGCCCCTGTCTGTCACTTTCTTCCCTACCAGATTTTATTCTACCTTCTAAGCACTTCTCTACTGGGCCCTAGGGTCTTAGTTGCCTTCCACCTAAATGGATACTGCAGTCATATATTTAAAAAAGAAAAGAACTAAACTGCAAAATGCATTTAGAATTAAAAATAAAATAACAGGCTTCTACTATGTTACCTTTTATATGCAATTACATTCTGTCTGACATTTATAACTGCTATTGTATTCATTATTTCTAATTGAAAGCTCATTAGTTTCTAATGACAAACCTTCCTGACAGCGTAACAGGTAAAATGAGTTGATAAAAGAAAAAGGATCCCTGCAGTGATTAATAGTTTGTATAAAAGATAAAAAAGGAATTTCTGTTTACTAGATAAGGAGCAACATGATTTTTAGTAAGCCAAATAAACATAAAAAACATATAGATATATTTTTGCTTTCTTAAAACAATCTGCCATTTACCTAGTTTAATTATTCAAAGAAACAATGGAGAGTTAAGTTAGTATTTTCAAGACTATTTTCTTTTGTCCTCCTTATGCTGACAGTACAAGGGCCATTCCAAGAAGAATAGATTTTTTTTTTTTTTTTAAAGCAACACACATTTTGAATTGACCTGGTCAATCAACCTTGCTGTGGGATCTCTCTCTCCAACGATATCTTTATACTAGTAACTTGCCCATCAAAAAAAGGGATAATATTTAATGTGTCTCTCTTCCCCCCGTCTCTTTTCCCCCCCTATGTCTCCTCCCTTTCCTTCCCGTGTTTCTCCTTACCTCTCCCCACTGTACTTCTTCCCCCTCACTCCCCTGTGTCTTTTCACCCCATTCTCTCCCCTGTGTCTCTTCCCACCCCGTGTCTCTTCTCCCCCATGTCTCTTCCCCCCCTCCACCTGCCACTGTGTCTCTTTCCCCCTTTGTCCCTTTCCCCACTCTGTCCCCCCCCCCCCCCCCCTTTATTGTCTGCGCATGCGTGGTTAAGGGCGCGCATGCACAGAATTCCGTGCAATATTTTCCATAGTGCTCATGTGCTCCCACTGGAGCGTTACACACTACGGAAACTATTATCTTCATATTGTCCATATAAGCTTAAGTTGCTTATATATGAAAATGTATGTAAAAGATATAGAACTTCTATATTTTACCTTTTCCTGTCTCATTTATGAACTCCAGTATGTGATATGGGGTTCACTGGTGGTTCAGTGGTTAGGATTCGGTGCTTTCACTGATGTGACCTGGGTTCAATTCCAGTCAGGGAACCACAAGGTCACACCACCCTGAAGCCAAGCAGGGCTGGGCCAGGTCAGTACTTGGATTGGAGACCACCTAGGAATACTAGGCGCTGTATGCTGTGCCCATTGGAGAAGGAACTGGCAACCCACTCCAGTATCTCTGCCATGAATACCATGTGGATCATGAGGGCACAGAGAGTCAGACACGACTGAATGATGCAAACACACACATGACTGTGATGAAGGAATATTTAAAATTAAATGGGAGGTACCTGTCTCCTCAGAAATAAAATAGAGGAACAACTAGAATATTAATATCTATGTCCCCAAGAAACCTCACACCTCAGTAGTATTCATGAATTCCCCTCTCATTAACGTTTTCCTCTCAAAAGGTGAATTTTATCATTTTTGATTCCTAACAGACACAAAAGTTATAATGCAACCATATCCTGTGTGGCCCTTCAAGGAAAATATGTTACTATCATTATATTCTACCATGCACAGATATCATTAGCATATGTGCAGATTGCTAATGCCATCAGTGCATGCATGAACACCCCTGTCCCTCTAAAACAGTGGTAGTCAACCTGGTCCCTACCGCCCACTAGTGGGCGATTCAAGCATTAATGGTGGATGGTGGGGTGATCCACTAGGTTGCGTCGATGATGAGTGATGCTTGGAGACTCGTGGCCCCGCGCTTCTCTGGTTAGAGAGCTGGTGAGAGAGCCTGGGGACAGCAATCAGGTCCGGATCACAGTCTAGTAAGTACAGGGCGATACATAGCTAGGGTCATATGATTTATGTAACCAGAAATGAGAGAGGGGAAACTCAGTTACTGCTGCACCGGTGGGCGGTAAGGAAATGTTATCATCAAAAGTTGGCCGTAGGTATTACAAGGTTGATGATCCCTTTTCTAAAATGTTCTACCTAATATGTGTCCAACTGGTATGGTTAAGATAGGTTGGCTTCCAATTAATTTGTAACAGTCACATAGGCTTGTCAAGTCGTATTATACCAATTGGACATTCTCTTCTTAATCACCCTCATCCCTTGTGAGTGTTAATTATTGGCCCTAAATAAGGAGACTTTGAAAAGGCATTGTTTATTCTTAAAATCTTTAAACTTCAAGCGTCATCAACTAATTGCAATAATATTTATTTAGATGACAACTTTTAATTTCTACAATAACCTTTGCTGTGTTGCTTTGAAGTGCTATATTTCTAGAATATTATCAAAAAGAATAAGAATTCAGGAACAGTAGATTCAGATAAGGCCTCTGTAAATATCTCTTGTTCGTTCCAAAATTCAAAGGTCACATATTGTTACTATATCCAGTTCCGCTGTAAGTATAGAATCTAAATCTATCCTTTTAATAGCAAAATGGACTTTGATAAAACATTGGAATCTAGCGACGCTCCCTTCTTGGACTAATGCTTAATTTAAGATATCCAAAGATAGGGAGCAAGAACGTAATGGGAATGAGGTAAATGTTAGAAATAAATCCCTCATAAATAAATGGGTTGCCTGGGACGATTATGTTAAGAAATATAGTAAAGCATAACAAAAGAAACATTAATTAAAAGATCACTGAGGCTACCCTATTTTTTGGGAAAGGGGGAGAATGGTGGAAGTGCTTTATTTCCCTTTTGAATTGTGGTAATTTTTAAATTTTTCTTCTCCTTCTCTGGAAACTAAGATGTAATTGGGGACTGTAAGGATGTATATATTTTGATGTTTTGTTTTGATTTAAAAGGGAAAAAAAGAATCTAAATAACACACAACCAAACTCAATGGATCGGTAAGACCCCATAAGATAACCCTCTACCTCAAGCTACAGACAGACTAACAGTCTAAGAAGGAATCCCACTCTGGGTGATCTAACCACCTGCATATATTTTTTGCCTTTTTTTATGAACCCCGGCGCACCAAACTCAAAATGTTTTGGCCCTCTATTCACTAGCTCTGTCGCTGCTTGTATGTAGTAGGCTTTGCTTATCTCTGCTTTGTTTCATAGACCAAAACAGACCACAACACAGTCTAGTAGCACAAGCCCCCACCCAATGTACACACCAGATTCCCTGTGTGACACATGGAGGGAGGAGGGACACAGGGACTTTGATCAACAAAATGGGGAAGCCTAGCAATGTACATTGTTATAAAAGTTAGTTAATATCTATCTATCTATCTATCTATACACATATGTGTGTCTGTCTATCTATCTATCTATCTATCTATATATCTATCTATCCATCCATATATGTGTGTCTATCTATCCATATATGTGTGTCTATCTATCTCGGTCTCTATCTATCTGTGTATCTATCCATATATGTGTGACTAGCTATCTATCTATCTATATATGTGTGTCTATCTAGCTATGTATCTATCTATCTGTGTATCTATCTATCTAAAAAGATGTAGTAAGGTACCTAACAACAGTAGGATATTTGACACCGGCATATGTCTTGTTGACTCTAGTGGATCTAGGGCCAATACACATTAGATCAAAGTTTAGTTTATTTAGCTTTAAAAAAACATTGGTGCCACTAAAAGCTCATTTACCCACCCAAAAAGTCCCAAAATCCCACACATACAATCAGTGCCAGAAGACAATTTTGTAGAAAAGAATAAAGGCAGAAGTATGTTTTATTAAACCCACTTTTTGATACATGGTCTTATAACATCATAGATCAGTGTCCCTATTGAGCATAACCATTGGGCTTTAGGTCATAGCATTTTGATAGAAAACAAGCATAATGAAGATTTACCACTTTTATGAACATTGACTTTTCTTAAATTTTACATTATATATGGTAAAAAAAATCAAATTATGCAGAAAAGGGAAAAATAAACATTTTGACATAAGAATTTAGAAAATACTCAAAAGAAGAGGAACATAAAAAATTGGAACATTAAGGCAGCAAAGACACATTTCTCATTTTCACTGGTGAGATAAGGGAGTATGTTAGTCAGTAGTTAGTCACGATGAACAATTTAACCCAGAAGAAGCTTGCAGTACATGTCAGCATGTACAAAGCCTGTAGCTACAATGTGCCCACCACATGTTATATTCATTTTACAATGGTGTAAAGCTCAGTATCATCCTTTATGCATGGCTTAAATGGATATGGAAGGTTTCTGGAGTTTAATAAGTACAGATAGAGACCTTGCATCATTCACTGCAATAGTAGAACACCCCTCAAACACACACAACCTCCACCAATGTATCATGGATCTCTCTTGGGTCCTGTAGAGGTATCAGTATAAATTTTAATAAAAACTAGATGTATAATTTTTTTCCTGCTTAATTATGGTCACACTAAAAGTGTAAAAACTATTATTTTTCATTGTGCTGCGATCCTTTAATTGACCAGTGATTGTAAAGCAAAGTCTCATTCTGGGTCCTCCCAGTTGGAGTTGACTTCATGACACCTACATTTCAGTTACAACCTCCATTAAAGAATAATATCTTCTAGTATCAGACAGAAAACAAATACATCATCAGTAAAATTTAAATAACACCGGTAATTGTTTATTGCCAAAGAATCTCAAATTTTTTCTATGTGTATGTATGAGTACAGTGACCCTTTAAAGACACACAAAAATGCATATAAAAATAAAGAACGTTTTTTTTCTCCATTATTTTCACACATTGAATATATTTTTCTCATCAAGGTTTCTACAAAAAGTTTATTTTACTTTATTATTCATTTATTTGATGATGAAAAGCATTCATAAAAAAATGAAAAAGTTGTAATAAATAGCTGGTTCCAACGCTTCAGTATAAAAATACAATATCCAGCTGCATTATCCCACATCTGGTATCTAATCTATAAGTTATGGATGTCAGAAATGGATAATGTCAGTATTTTACACAGAGACTCATCAGGTCTCATAATTCTGACTTATTACCAACATTATCCATAAGATCAGTTAAAGCTTAAAAACAGCAGACATTATCCATCCTCAATGTCAGTGGTTCCCAAACCCTCCTCAAGATCCACCAGACAGGCCGTGATGAAGCAATTTGAGGCTTCACCTTTGTTCACACAGAGTTTCATGGCCTGTCTGTCTTGAGGAGAGGTTTGGGAACCACTGTTCTATGTATAATAACATTATACTTTACATATTTATTCATCTACAACTCCATTCTTGTTTTACTGCTCAGATCTAGAATTTCAGATTTCATCACCGATAAATTATATATTTTCTCATTTATCACAGTAATGTCTTTTTCTCGACTCAATAAATCAGACGCCAAGCGCCCTATCCTTAAGGCCAGGTCGTTTAGCATAGGTTCTAAATGAGCAAAATCCTTTCTTAATGTAAATACCTTAGGTCTTAAGTCATTGGCAAAATTAACAGCCTTTATAACTTTAATTCTATCACTTTCCAAATTTTGTAGGCGATCAGAATTTTTACTAAAATTACTCCTAAGCTCGGACAGTCTCTTTTTCATGAGGTCAATCCTGTCTGAATTTCTATTTACTGCATCCTTTAGGTCGATGATACGGTCAATGCTGCCCGCCAACACCTCTCCGATACTTTGGATTGTGTTCTTCTCAACCTTTTCCAGTTTCTTTTCCAATTCACTAACAGATTCGGTCAATGTAGCAACATCAGTGTCAAGGCCCGAAATGCGCCTCACGTCTGTCTTCACAGCAGCCACCTTCCTGGACACATCGGTGGTGATAGCGCTGGTTCTCTGCTCCATCTGGGTCATGGCCTCTTGGAGGGATGTTAGGTTTTCTTCCATTTGATTTCGCTTTCCTGAAATATTATTGGACCATTGTTCCATGTTGGTGATCTCTTTCTGTAGCTGTTCTGTGCGCTGGAGGATCTGAAGGTCCTTCACTCTACTTACTGCCGATTGGGTCACCTCCAACTCAAATGGGGAAAAAAAAAAATTAAAATTAAAATCAGCACAAAATTAAACTATAGTTGAGATGGAAAGCCAAAAATGTTGTTACACAGCAAAAATTATTTTAATTATAATGCTTTATCTTGGTCGGTTGATTCTGTAATTCATTAAAGGTATACAGAATTTCTATATTTTTCTAATCTAACACATGCTCCTTTTATCAGAAACATACATAACATTGAGTCATTCTACACACATACAGATTTATTTTATTTAAAAAAGAAATGTTATTCACACCCCCAGAGGTGCCTACATAGGCATTGGTACTAACCCATAAAAAAAAAAGCATTCAAGTGTGTTTTTAGCCCTATACTAACCTTCCAGCCAGTAGCAGCACCAAATATGTGATAAATAAATGAGAATACATTTTATGTTTGTGTGTATCATAACCAACTGACCGAACGGATTTGGAGAAACAGCTTGGCTTAGACCCAAGATTCCACCACTGACCGAGCGGTTCCCTTGGTTATTTATGGTAGAAACACAGCACTACACATCCCATGATGCTTTGCTGCAGAGACTTAATCTCCATAGTGCTACAGTGTTGTAGCTGTCTCTGATTGGCCACAACAAATTATTGATGCTAATTTAGCTTGGATATTCAGGGACATTCCTTCTCAAAATCAACAGCCAGAAAACTGAAGACATTTTGCAGACTATAGGGCAAGTTTATTAAATGTTTATTTTGGGACGTTTCAATGCATAAAAAAATGTGTTTTTGTTTTCATACACTATGGATTCTCCTCTATCAGATGCATTCATAATCCATAAAACATGTATATTCCTTTAAAGGACCCTTGTTGTTCTCATATATCATGTATTTCCTTATTTAAAACTGAATTAGCAATACAATTCGTAATAAGGTTTGCTTTAATTCAGTTTCAATGTAGTGTTGCTTTAAGGAGACACTGTCACCCCAAATTGGAAGTTGATTTAATTTTAAAGAGCATTAAAAGCTGGTTACACATTGTACTAATAGTTTTTCTCTTAAGTAAATCATTACTGAAATTTTTAGAATTGATTTTGAGGCTCAGTATGTTAGCCCCTTAACCTGCTGTAGAATACGGCATACCGATGGATCATTACCATGGCCCTTTAATCATCCATCATAAAATAATGCTGAACTTTACAAAATATTACAAGGAAAGGGGTGAATAGTAACGTAAAACAACGGACTCTGCAACATACATCATTTTATCATTTTTATTAAATATTAAAATACAGAGAATATGTTTAGTGGCATTATTTGTGACAGTGTTACTGCGTGGCAATGTGGTTTATGTTTTCTAAACAAACAATAAAAAAAAACATAATACATTCATATAATGAATATGAAAGCGTAAACAAGAAAAAAAAAGTGTAAAAATTATCAGCAGGCTAAACCTGGACTATTCAGGTATTTTTTGTTTTCTATGAATATTTTAAACTAGGTTAATCATCCTCAAAATAAATGTAATATAAAGTTTAATCTGAGCTACTGGAGCCTTTCCGTTTCTTCCTGTTGTGTCTCATGAGGGTGGATATGTTGCACAGCTATGCCTTAAAGCTACACATGTCAATGTCTGCTTGCTAGCAGCATGAAACACGGATAGGGTGAAGCCCCTCCCACATGGATGTGGCTTTAGGTCACAGCTGTACAATATGTCAGAGAGAACAGAAAGCCGAGAATCTGTTATTTTGGGTAAAGTGTAACTTAGATTGACTAGATAAAATGAGATCACCTTGTTAAAAAATGTATATAAAAAATGCCTAAAAAAAATGTAATTATTGCAGTCGCTGTGTTATTAGGTCATGCATAGAAATCTTATAGGTTTAGATTCTAAGTTACAAAAGCTGTACCCTCAAGTATATTAGGTAGGTATATCCAGTGCATCCCCCTATTCCTAGAGATAAGGAATATATAGAAGCTTTAGTAATGATGATATTTTAATAAAGCACCAAAATATTGCTTATTTTATATTGTTTAGATTTTGCAAGCTGCAAGAACACCTTCCTTTGTATTTTTACTGTTGTTCAAATGAATACATAAAAAAGGGACTAGTTAGAGGACCTCTGTAGTGATATATTTAAAATATCCTCTTTCGAAGAATGCACTTGAAAACAGGCAACACATGTAAAAATATTCCTCCATTCTCTTTTCTGCCGATCACCTTTCTAAGGGGAGACGACATTTTGAATGCAGAGACAGCTTCCAGCTGTACAATAAAAGTGTCATTTAAGAATGCCAGTGCTTTCATTATACCCAATGGACAGACACGCTATGAATACCATCTTAAAAAACAAGATGGAACCTTGCAGTAAGAAGTAATTGCATACAAAGGTTAAATATAAATGTGTATCCATTATTACATTTAGTTTTTAAAAGACCATATAGAAAATATATCACAGTGGTCCTTTAAGTCCCATTTCCAGTATGCTCTAAGAATTAAAACTGATGAAGAACAATCTTTTTTGGAAATTTATTTAAATAAAATTGAATTTAATAACTATTCTATTCATTTTTTTCTATTGTGAGGCTCACCATTGCTGTGTTTATTTATAGGTTTCTGTGTGTGGCAGGGGATAGTAAAAGCTCATATGTTTTCCCTTAGTTCTATTAACCTCACTAAAGAATAAGACATTGCAACAGGAACCATAACAGCATCCCCTTGTCCAGCATAGGATCTACCTTTTTGGAGCGCATGGGCTGTGAAATGGAGGAGCCCTTGCGAGTATGTGTGCAAGGTATGCACGCACCCACTCTTCTCCTTTCTGTCTGTGTATATCTCTCTCTTGCTGTGTGAACAAATCACAAACATTTCCCCATAACAGCCATTTTAACAACATAGCTACTTATACACAAGCCAAGCAATTACTTGTTTATTAAATGCATTTGAAGGTGGGCCATATTACTTTTTAAAATTGAGCAGTTCTGTAAAGAAACAAATAAAAAAAACATGCTACTTTATAGTGAATAAAGTGGCCTTCTTAGAGAGTTATATTATTAATGTATAGCACAATGCCATTTGTAATTATATTTCAATATATTCGTCTAATAATTAAACAATATGATGGTCGCCATTGGTTTGTGACAATAAAAGATAAGATCACGGTTTTATTTAGGTTCTTGCCCCCGTATTAGTTTTCCTCTGGCATTCTTCCACTGGAAATAATAGGATGTATTCATTGTTAAATCTGTCTGTCTCTTTGCCCTTGAGCTATTTTTATGGACTAGATTTTGGAAGATTTGAACCTTTGCCAGAACATCACTGAATGTCACATGGAATTATCCCAAATAACCTCCTGAAATAAGCAATTAATAACAACATACAATATTGCTGGGAAAGTTATAATCTGCACACTGTGGATCTGACGAGAATTTGTATTAATTGATTTAGGAGAATGGAATAATTGAAGTTAATTCTAATATACAATGTGTCTGTATCTCTCATGTAAAATCTGAGTTTTGATAATTTGCAGTTCTTCTGCTATTGTAAAATGGGGATGATATGTGGTTCTTGGATTCATCTGAACTCTTTTGTGTTGGACTGTGAGCTGCTTATATTACAATATGAAGCTTTAATTAGTGGTATTGCTAGAGAATAAAGGGCACCAGTGCAAAAAATAATTTTGGGAGGGCGGGGGTTGTAATTGTGTGTGCTGGGCTCCACTTAGTATAAACTCACTTGCTGTAATCCAGCCCTCTCATCTCTTCCCTGATACACATCCCCGGTGTGCCAAACTGCTCTACACTGCCACCTCTTGGAGCTTCAGTAGAAATGTTTTTTTTTTTATATAAACAGGAATGAAAAATTGCAGCCAAGAACAAAAAATTGCACAGAACTGTGTCCTGCAGAGGAGGAACCTTGTGCATTGCACCACCTGCACCAGTGGTAGCTCTGCCCCTGGATTTAATTGTCTGCATACAATCAAAACCAGTACTGTGGACTTAAGCGCATTACTTATAAATGCATTGGAAGCCCAAGTCTATTTCTAAACAGTAGGAGAGCTACCAGTGAGGCAGGTGGTGCTCCTCTGGGGGGGACCCAGTGCTGTGTAATTTGTTTTTTGCATTTTTTTTTGTTTTTTGTGTAGTGTAGTGTAGGCCCCTCTGGACCTCCTTGGCCGCACACCCACTGGCCGGAATTTGGTCTATACGGTTTATTTTTTTTAAAAGAGCACTTCTGCTGAAGCTCCAAGAGGTAGCAGTTCAGCACGTTGGGGATGTGCATCAGGGAAGGCATGAAAAAGAGCAAGGGCAGGATGACAGCAAATCAACTATTGTAGATACAATTACGACTAAACAGTGTACGGCTACCTGGGTTCCAGGCCTAGAGTGTAAACAAGGAAAATAAAATAAATGGCTGCAAATAGGTTTGCATGGGTGTAGGAACTGGGGGGGGAATGGGGGACAAATCCCCCCCCCCCCCCAGATTTTCACTGTTTGTATATATAAGCTATTTTACGGCCTATGTATACAATGAGCTGTGTCCCCCCCTCCCCCCAAATTTGTCTAGCTCCTACACCCCTGCAGGTTCGTACAGCAAATGAAAATCATCAAGTCTGCCCAGTCTTCTATTATAGAATGCAATACCCAGGATAGCCATATACATTTACAGGCAGTCTCAAATTTTAGCCTCTAAACCCTAGCTCTGTTTTTGTGCCCCTCACCCTTTCAACTACTACTTCTCTTTTCCACGTGCCATATTCCCTTCCTTATATTGTGACAAGTTGATCTGGGTTTGTGCCTGTCTTTCAGGAATTTTGCAGGAGCAACACAATACAAGAGGCTTTATATCCTTTTCCAAGCTTTACTGGAATTTAACCAAAAATATTCAAAGAAAATAGGTCCAGCTTACACTGAAGCGCTACCTTATATATTATACAGTTTCTTCACTAACCAAGTTTCAACCAGCTATACCTGGGTGGTGCAACACAAACTGGCCTGTAATTTCTCCAGATTGCCGTTCTGCTCCAAGCAGTGTTAGTCTTTCTCCAGCTCAAACAAACTGCAAACAATCAGTCCATAAACAGACCCCCATACTCCAGGAGCAGTCTTAAATCAGGGCTGCCCAGGTGCATCTAATCAACTGATCAGGAAAGTTAACCCCTGCAGTCCTATTGGGGAAAGAGAGCTTTGCAGAGTCTGTGGCTTGCATAAACCCTAGGATAACTCTGTCACTAATGTACATTCACAGACAAACACACACACACATTATATATATATATATATATATATATATATATATATATATATATATATATATATTTATTAAGACACAATCTTATGATTTGAAATCTAGAAAGGGGAAAGGAGAAACTGCAAGTGGGGAGCGCACTGATCTAAATGGCCTCGTGCCCCATACAACCGAAATATGCTCATCCACGCAGATATTTCTGTTCACATGCACACATATTATGTGAGAACTTAAGTCTGCCGACCTCTGAAAAATATGCAGCCTGGCTGGGTCTGGGTTCTGTCTGCATAGGCATTAATATATTACCAACAATAGCATATATGCAATAAGGAGGAACCTTAGTAAAGGCCTAATCGGACAACTGTTTCATTCCTCTAGATCTGTAAATGAGTAAGTAGCCCAGACTATTACTTCCACAACTTCTCTATTGCCAAAAACATTTATGTAGAGTATTTGAGATTATGACTAACTCTTTCTTGCAATATATTTGATTACGGAGTCCAAATACATACACAATTAACCCAATTTAATTGTAGAAAATTTGATATTTGCTAAATATTCAAGTATAAACAATACTAGGAAGCAAAGTGTATGTGCCAAAAGACATGGATCAGAAAATGCTAAAATATACCTATCTAGACATATTTGCATAGTTTTGGGTGTTCATATAAAAATATGTATTTATGGAATTGCAAACGAAAAAGTATTTTAACTGGAGTGTAGATTTTGCCAAAAAGTAATATAATATACTATGTTAAAGCTGGTTTAAATAGTTCCAGAAAATTAATCATCATGGTTGTCTGGATCTTTTTCTTCTTCTACCACCAAGTCATCATTTTTATCTGCAGATAAATTGAATGTTTTTTCTTTCAGTTGATCGATGTCATTTTGCATTTTCAAAACACTGTTGTCCAATTTCATTCGTTCAAGGGCATGCTGAATCTCCAGTATCTCTGAGATCACTTTCAGCAAGTTATCCTCTGTACTAAATACTTGAACAGTCATTTCATTCACCCTCTTGTCCAAGTCGATCATCTCGTTGGACACCTTGAGAATTGAACGGATACCGCTCTCGATGGTTGGCAAACTATTAACGCATTCTTCCACTTTGGGTGCAAACTCGACTAAACTCTGTTTTATTTCCACGTGAAGACCAGCCAGAGCACTTTGCTCTTTTTCTAGTTCTTCAATAGCGTTGGTATCCCAGTCAAGAACTTCTTTGACATGGAAAAGCTCATTGTCTTCCTGTCTCTTTACTGTTCTTGAATTTCTTTTCGTGCTTTCTTCCAGATCTTTAAGCCTTTCCTTGAGTGATTTAAGAGTTTGGTCAGCATCATTTATCTTCATTGTTATCTGGTTGTGGAATGATTTGGCCTCAGATTTGACAGAGTCCGTGTTGATGTTCATCTCACCCAGGCTTTTCTGCCATTCGTCAGTGATATTTTGGAACTTCGAGTTAACGTTCTGCATCTTCTTAGACAGCGCTTGCTCGTTATTGTGGATGCCGTCAATGTCATTATGTAGACTGGACACTTGTTGTTGTAAGCGGGTCATTACAGTGGAGGATGAGGTCACTTCTGTTAGGATGTCTTCTGTAGATACAAGCTGTATTTTTAACACAAAAAATAATGTAACAGAAGGCTGCACAATAAAATTGTCTAAAATATGTTGGATACAGCAAGTATATATAATATCCTAATTATATAAATGTTATTATATAGAAGTTTACTTTGTTCTAAGTAAAAGGCATCTAGAATAACTAACTGTGTTTAAAGGACCACTATGGTCAAATAATTAAAAGAATCAACATGTTTTTAGGAGGAAAAACAATATTTACAGCCTCATATATATTACTTTTATATGCAATTATGCTGGTGTAGAATCTGCCATTTTATGTTCCACTGATCAACTTCCTGAAGTGGGAAGAGACATAATACAGGAAATTTGTATCAGCACAATGGAAAGGTGCATTATGTAGGTCTATACACCTGGTTGTGCAGAAGTTGCAAGAGGCAGGTTTAACAAACAAAATGGAGGTCTACAGTAACAAATAATTGCAAATAAAAAGTGAAACATGTGAAGGCTATAATCTTTTTTTTTATTTTTTATTATTTGTTCTTTCAAGCTCTCCCTTGTCCCTTCAACACCCTTTTTAATAATATTAAACCACTTAAAATGACAGTACACAGACACTATTTTTGAGGTTTGTCCATAGATTTTTTGTGTTACATACAAATTGCACTGTGCCCCCTTGTGTATAAGGTTGGCTACTCCTAGTGGAGCCCAAAAATGCATCTGAACCTTCCAGTAGATCTCCAAGGGGTGCCGCTGATCTTCGAGTGTCAGACTGGACACCATGTACAACCCGCAGGGAGATTTAAGTATCACTGCACTAGCTGAACAGCATATCTACTGGCTGTGTACATATGTCTAATGTGACTGTGGAAGGAGATACCTTATTAGGAGAACTATCAAGAAAGTGTCACTGACACCATGTTATCCCCCAAAATATTTGTACATTGAGTGACAAAAAATTGACATTGAAGTTTGAGAATTCATCTACAAAGTCATTTGCAATTGAAAAAGTACCACCTTCTACAAGAAAAACACCCGTAATCATTAATAGTGTAGTAAAACAAAGTATAATATATATAATATATATTATATATATAGATATATAAGTAACATTTTAGGACATGGCTAACAAGATTCCCAGACATCCCTAAAATGTAAACAGCAGCACACTTAGGGCCTCATTCAATTGCAATTTGCCGAATTGAATCGGACCCTAAATAAGCACATAACATATATTTTTTAAAGAAGTTTTTAGTTAGTGAAAACCTTTCTTTTGCATATATGCTTGCTAACAAAAAACTTATTTCAAAAATATATGTAATGTGCTTATTTAGGGCCCTATTCAATTGGGCAAATTGTAATTGAATGAGGGCCTTAGTATTTTATGAATCGGATTCCTCAGAGGCTTCCAATATACTTCACTAGGTTCCCTGGATCAGAAAATGATACCCATGAGATTTAGGTTTTATACTGCCCTAGGCCATTTAGATTGAGCATACCCCACGCCCCACTAGCAGCTCCTCCTTTCCCTTTTCTATATAACATATCGTAGATCTGTGTGTGTCTATGTATATATCAAGTACATTTACAGACAGATAGCCTTATTAAATTGCGATTCAGCCAATTGAATAGGGCTCTATATAAACACATAGCCTATTTTTTTACAGAAGTTTTTAGTTAGTGAAGACTTTGCTTATGGATATAAGATCACTAACTAAAAACTTCTGTAAAATAATATGCTCTGTGCTTATATAGAGCCCTATTCAATTGGCCGAATCGCAATTTAATAAGGCTGAGATTATTTATGTTACTATTTGCATAATGGCCGGTTGTGAAAGAAATAGCAAAGTCCTTGAATACGGTTTTGAACAGTGGTGGAGATAGTGGATGGAGGGGTTCAGTGCAAGATACTTTGAGTACACCCTTGGATGGAAGGATTTATATATATATTATTTATTTCCCCCTCAGTTTTTGCACAGAGTAACTGAGATTACAAAATCAAAAAACATGAGATTAAAATGCAATCAATAAACACAGAAGTGCCCGATTACTAGATTTAGTGTCTTGTAAGAGCACATGCTATACAGCAAGATAGCAAAGTGTATCACAAGTTTTAAACAAAAAGCAGAAATCAGTCAGTTGTCTTGCAATACCCTCAGCCATGGTTCACCAAAATACTTTGCAATTTTCAACTGACCATGAACACGCACATGCATACATACATACATGCACACAGACAGACAGGTGCTTATGAAGGAGCTAACTTGATAATGGATAACTTTTTTAGAATGTTTCAAAAATAAATAAATATAACCTTTATTTTTAACAAATAGTTTCAATCTTTCTTTAATATCAGCAGACATCTACTTTTGTTCGTAACAGGATTAGACAACTAGGACGAAATGAAGGAACATTATATGTGGATGTTCTCTATTATATAGTTATCTTGAATATGGATAGAAGCCCCGGTAACCCAAGAAAACTGATAAATGTAAGTATTTTTATCTAAAAAAAATAATATATATTTTTATGCTCTTGGCTTACATAGCTGCTAGTGTGTGTGTGTGTGTGTATATATATATATATATATATATATATATATATATATATATATATATATATATATATATATATATATATATATATAACACACACACACAGTTATTTGTTACATCCTTCATAAACGTGTAAGATGTTTCCCAAGCTACTGTGGTCCTTCAGACAATATATAAGTATATGTGGACAGATGGTTTTGGTAAACGTATTACTATGAGTTAAGCTGCAAACAGTAAGTAAGAAGCAAAAAGGGATGAGCCCAATAAGCCTCTTACTGCAGCACACGGTCCTTTGCTTTATTACTTGCCAGTAGGTTACCTGCTTTAGTTACATAGTTACATAGGACCTCATTCAATTGCAATTTGGCCAATTGAATAGGGGTCTAAATAAGCACATAACATATTTGTTTTAAATATTTTTTTAGTTAGTAAGCATCTATCCAAAAGCAAGGTTTTCACTAACTAAAAACTTCTATAAAAAAATATGTTATGTGCTTATTTTGACCCCTATTCAATTGGTCAAATCGCAATTGAATGAGGGCCTTAGTATTTAAGGTTGAAAAAAGACCTTCAGTCCATCAAGTTCAACCTTTCAAGATCTCCTCCGATCTGCAATATGCGGATTAACTATTAATTAATTAGTTGTATTAATAAAAAATAAGAAAAATCAAATCTTTCCTGATCCCAGACAACTGCGACCGGACTTCTCCCTGGATCAATACTGCCTCTCTAATTATCCATGATAACCCTGAATTCCCTTTTTAATTAGAAATAAATCCAGTCCCCTTTTAAAGTTATCTATTGAATCTGCTGTCACCACCTCCTCTGGTAGAGAATTCCACAGATTAACCACCCTTACTGTGAAGAACCCTTTTCTTTCTTTAAGGTGGAATCTTTTTACTTCTAACCTAGTTGGATTGTAAAATACATTGTTACGTATTATATCATATTCAGTGTCCGTGACAAAAATGGGACTTTTATTAGCGATTTCCTTTCTCCACAAACATGATGAGTATTAACTGACAACACAAGTTCCATAACTTTCACATAAATAGTTAATCTTCTCCAAGAATGATCTTTAATATAAAAGAAACTTACATTTAGGTGGGTCTTGCCCGTTAATAATACTATTATTATTATTTATTTCAAACACCACATAAAAGATGAATTACAAAGCTCACTAAATAATAAATATTTTGCAGACTTCTAGTTGAAGTTCCAATGTTCATTTTGCGGTATGAAAAATGAGTAATCTGATGTCTTTAAAAGTTTTTTCTTTTTAATCTCCAGTACAAAAATAGTTTAGGGTTCCCTGGTGGCCCAGTGGTTAGGATTCAGTGCTTTTTCTGCTGGACCTGGGTTTGATTCAAGTCAGGGAACCAAGAGGTCACACCACTCTAAAGCCATGTAGTGTTGGACCTGGTCAGTAATTGGATGGGAGACCACCTAGAAATACCAGAAGCTGTATGCTGTGGCCCACTGGAGAAGGAACTGGCAACCCACTCCAGTATCTTTGTCATGAATACCAAGTGGATCAGCATGGTGTGTTACAGTACATCAGGTTGCATAGAGTCACACGACTGAATGATCTAAACCCACCCACACAATATAGTTTTGGAACCGACCATCTAAGAATTTATACAGAATGTTTGCACATGGGGGCAACACACAGGCAGAGCTAGTGAATCTCAGGTCCTGGTGCAAAATTATTTACACCATTTTGCAGCATTCGTGATCATACCCAGGGGCGGAGCTCCTGCCTGTGCGACCCCCTTCATGTGTAAACTTCATTTAAAAAACAAACAATACTATTACATTAATTGATATATCTATTGAAGCCCCTATAATTACCTTTCCAAAAAGGAGCTGGACTTTGTCCTCCAGTGCATCTAAAGCTGCAGATCGCTGCTGAAGAGACTGGTACTTTTGTTCAATAACTGCAAAGTTGTGAGACTGCTGAATGACGAGCCTGAAACACAACACAACAAATTTAAGAAAAATGAATTTGTCATGTGCATTAACTAGATATCCAGAGCAACAGTGGTTACTGCAGGGCCCCAGTGCAAAATAATTTGGAGGTCGCCCTGCACATATATACCCAATACACTCAAAGGGGTCAATAAAAAAAAAAAAAAAATATGTAGATGGTCAGCTCAAATTGGTTGATCAAATCACCTGGGCAAATAGAGGGTGCTGTTGCTTTGCACCTGCTGCACCGGCATTAGCTCAACCACTGCAAAACATCATACAGTTTTTATTAAAGTTTAAAAGCACATAATGTATATACAGGTGGTCCTCAGGTTAGGACTGAGATACATTAGTGAGAACATCTTTAAACCGGATTTGTATGTAACTCGGATCCCTAGTGAATAATAATAATAACAATAATAATAATACTGTGATGGCTCATATGTGATGAGAGTTACAGATGTTACAGAAACTATTGTGCTCTTCCTTTTTATTCAAACATACAAAAACTCAGAGAAAGCTTTGGGAGCCCGTTCTTAAGTATAGGTCTTCTGTAAGCCCGGGACCTCCTGTATTTGGGTCTAATATTTATGCTGCAAGAGGAAAGATAATATTTTTATTTTTTTACTATAATCTTTCCTTTAAGAAAGAGGTTTTACATTCCAATTTGTGATGGGCAGCCAGGATCTATCATCTTGGTGGAAAGGAATTCAATGGGTGCGCCAGTGCCCACGGGCACTAATTACTGATGAGGAAGAGGTACAAAATATTATGCAAATACAGACATTAAATGGGATTTATGAAAAAAAAAGTTCTTAGATTTAGCGCAAAAAGAAAACATTTGGACATAACAGATATACTTGTAGAGAATAAATGAATTATTATTTTTATAGAGATCCAACAACATAGTACTTTCCCACCCTTCAAGAGAAATAGGTTGCCCATCATTAGTGTAGTACAGGGGTAGGCAAGTTCGGTCCTGAAGAGCCAGACACATGCCAGGATTTGAGGATATCCCTGCTGTGTACAGACGAAGCTATAGATTCTTCAGTCATCCGGATTGACTCACCTGTGCACATAAAGGAAATCCTCAAATCCAGGCTTGTGTGTGGCTATCCTGGACCAAACCTGCCTACCTGTGATGTAGTAGATCACAATGGACACAAAATGGTTGTCACATGTGTGCCTCTGGTCACTGGTCACTGTAGTGCAGAATTTTCTAACATGCATTTAAAACATCAAGTTTTGAATATTGCAAAAAGGTTTTATATTTATGAAAAATATTTAATCAACTAATGACGGGCAAGAAAATTTTAAGCCATGGGAATGCTGTTTGAGACATAATTGAAACAGTTTTGTACTGTGAGGACCTTCGGCGCTCATTGCGAGGCTTGCGCTGAGTGCCTTTGGCGCTCATTGCGAGACTCTCCTGTCGTGTACTTTTGGTCCTCTGAGAGCGATATATATTTCTATGTATATGTAGTTAATTAATAATTACTGATTTATTCAATTAATTAAGACTTAATTATTTATTCAATAATTTAATATACTTTAATTAATTAGAATTGATATATGCAGCGAGAAATAGGCTGAAGAGCTAACAATCTGTTTGTATTTTGCGTCTGCATAGACTATACATTGTGAGTGTTAGTGCCCGGCTTATAAAGTGTAATGAATGTTTGGACTGTGCATTCTAAATAGGCTGCGTGCGCGAGGTAAAGCCGTTGGTTTATTGTGTAAAGCGGCATTGTATAGTCGTAATGTTATTAATGTGGTAGGCGTCTCGTGAGCATTTTCCGGCTTTTGTAATAGTGTATTTTGTAGGTCGTAGTGTGACGTGTAAAGTGCTATGCATTTGGTAGTGTTTTCTGCGGTCTGAGGTCGTGTAGCCTCGTTTTCATTTTTTGCGGCGGACATTTTTTTCCTCGCCTAGGAGATTTTCGGGTGACGAAAATTGTCTAAATCGAGTTAAATTTGCATTCCACCTCACTCACAGGCGTCCTGGCTGTTGCCCCATGCTGTCTGTGATGTTTTTTGTATTTTTTGGGGGTGTATTTAGTGTGTTTTTTGTTTTCTTTTGTTTGGCCGCTAATCTCGTAAATTTTTGCGTCTCGTATCTTTTTTTTTCTAAGTCCCACGTCTCGTAATTTTTTTTCATTTATTATTAATGTAATTTAGTTTATACAGTGAAAAAAAACGTTTGCAGGAAACAAAACATGATCTTTTCACCACATGACAGTTGTTTATGATTACAGTTGCACTTTAAGGATGATGATCTATCTACAGGTGGTCTGAAAGAGAGCAGAGGTGTTGTTGACAGTCCATTAAGGGTGCTGAGTGGGAGAAGAATGAGAGTCACGGCTTCTAAATATAATAATAATAAATAATATATATAACAAATATGAAGCAAGTTATGGGTTGAAGATTATAAGAAGGGTCTATAAGTGTGTTCAGTTGATGACTTGGGACTTTAGGTGTGTTAGTGGTGTTTAGATAATAATGTGGGCTTGTTTGGATGCTGTTTATGGGTCTATAAGAGTTTGCAGGTAATAACTGGGGTCTGTGAGCGTGTTCAGTTGATGACGAGGGTCTGTGATGGTAGCAAGGAGACTAGGGTCTGCATGGGGTGCTTAGGTAATGATAAGGGTACTAAATTGTGCTTAGATAATGATGTGGGTCTGTTTGGATGCGGAGAAGCAAGTTATGGGTCTATAAGAGTCTGAAGATTATAACTGGGGGCTGTAAGTGTGTTCAGTTGATGATGTGGGTCTGTAATGGTAACAAGGAGTCTGTATGGGTGCTTAGGTGGTGATAAGGTTATCAATGGTACCTAATTACTAATATGTTACAATGAGGGTGGTAGGGAGTGTGGGGTCTGTGAGGGTGGTAGGGAGTGTGGGGTCTGTGAGGGTGGTAGGGAGTGTGGGGTCTGTGAGGGTGGTAGGGATTGTGGGGTCTGTGAGGATGGTAGGGAGTGTGGGGTCTGTGAGTGTGGTAGGCAGTGAGGGGTCTGTGAGGGTGGTAGTGATTATGGGGTCTGTGAGGGTGGTAGTGAGTGTGGGGTCTGTGAGGGTGGTAGTGAGTGTGGGGTCTGTGAGGGTGGTAGTGAGTGTGGGGTCTGTGAGGGTGGTAGTGAGTGTGGGGTCTGTGAGGGTGGTAGGGAGTGAGGGGTCTGTGAGGGTGGTAGGGAGTGAGGGGTCTGTGCGGGTGGTAGTGAGTGTGGGGTCTGTGAGAGTGGTAGTGAGTGTGGGGTCAGTGAGGGTGGTAGGGAGTGAGGGGTCTGTGAGGGTGGTAGTGAGTGAGGGGTCTGTGAGGGTGGTAGTGAGTGAGGGGTCTGTGAGGGTGGTAGTGAGTGTGGGGTCAGTGAGGGTGGTAGGGAGTGTAGGGTCTCTGAGGGTGGTAGTGAGTTTGAGGGTGGGGTCTGTGAAGGTGGTAGTGAGTGTGGGGTCTGTGACGGTGGTAGTGAGTGTGGGGTCTGTGAGGGTGGTAGGGAGTGAGGGGTCTGTGAGGGTGGTAGTGAGTGTAGTGTCTGTGAGGGTGGTAGTGAGGGGTCTGTGAGGGCGGTTGTGAGTGTGGGGTCTGTGAGGGTGGTAGGGAGTGAGGGGTCTGTGAGGGTGGTAGGGAGTGAGGGGTCTGTGAGGGTGGTAGGGAGTGAGGGGTCTGTGAGGGTGGTAGGGAGTGAGGGGTCTGTGAGGGTGGTAGGGAGTTAGGGGTCTGTGAGGGTGGTAGGGAGTGAGGGGTCTGTGAGGGTGGTAGGGAGTGAGGGGTCTGTGAGGGTGGTAGTGAGTGAGGGGTCTGTGAGGGTGGTAGTGAGTGTGGGGTCTGTGAGGGTGGGGTCTGTGAGGGTGGTAGTGAGTGTGGGGTCTGTGAGGGTGGTAGTGAGTGAGGGGTCTGTGAGGTTTGTAGTGACTGAGGGGTCTGTGAGGTTGGTAGTGACTGTGGGGTCTGTGAGGTTGGTAGTGACTGTGGGGTCTGTGAGGGTGGTAGTGAGTGAGGGGTCTGTGAGGGTGGTAGTGAGTGAGGGGTCTGTGAGGGTGGTAGTGAGTGTGGGGTCTGTGAGGGTGGGGTCTGTGAGGGTGGTAGTGAGTGTGGGGTCTGTGAGGGTGGTAGTGAGTGAGGGGTCTGTGAGGTTGGTAGTGACTGAGGGGTCTGTGAGTGTGATAGTGAGTGTGGGGTCTGTGAGGGTGGTAGTTAGTGTGGGGTCTGTGAGGGTGGTAGTGAGTGAGGGGTCTGTGAGGGTGGTAGTGAGTGAGTGGTCTGTGAGGGTGGTAGTGAGTGTGGGGTCTGTGAGGGTGGTAGTGAGTGTGGGGTCTGTGAGGGTGGTAGTGAGTGTGGGGTCTGTGAGGGTGGTAGTGAGTGTGGTGTCTGTGAGGGTGGTAGTGAGTGTGGTGTCTGTGAAGATGGTAGTGAGTTTAGTGTATGTGAGGGTGGTAGTGAGTTTAGTGTCTGTGAGGGTGGTAGTGAGTGTGGGGTCTGTGAGGGTGGTAGTCAGTGTAGTGTCTGTGAGGGTGGTAGTGTGGGGTCTGTGAGGGTGCTCATGTGGTTGTAGTGGGTGCTGTGTTTCTTGCCTGCACCATTGTTAGTAACCTGTAGTGCCAGTGAATGGATCTTACCAGGTCAGAGCCCCACACACTGCCACACACAGCAGGCACAGCAGGGTCCTGAGCTCTGGGCACCTGCCAGCACTGCCCGGCGAGTCACCCACAGCCTTCCCAGGCTTCTCGTCCTGTGTCCGGGGTCCTGGGGCACTTCGCTGGACATCCTTAGTCTCCTTAGCTGCTCCTTTCTTTCTCTGCTTCACCTCACTAGACATGATACAAGGGTACACTGCCTAAGCCTATAACTGTATCGGTTTAGCTGGATGTTTATGTTACATGCTACATATATACACCTAGAATTATATATGTCTAGAGACTAAAAGAACATGCACACATATGACTACTAATTTGGCAGCAAAGTACTCATACAATTTATGAAAATTGTTACAAAATGATCATTTTAGTGCAAATTTCTAAAGAGCTGAAGAATGTCCTGCTAAATGTAGGTTTTGAGCCAATAACTGCCCTTTTAACGCATCGTTTGCCGGACACACCCGCACACCGCCCTCTGCAGCTGCCTGTATATGTGGCACCCACAGAGGATGCTGCAAATCCAAAGCTCCTCACTGGCTGGGAATGGGATAAACCTGGCTACGGGAGCCTAGGAGAGACAAGCAAAGGCAATAGCGTTTAATCTTTGGAAAAAGTTTTATATGGTGTTTTCCAGGAGTTTATTTAATACTATTCATTATTTAAAACAATCTGTTATATTACTAATAATGTTTTTCTCTTATTTTATTTATTTTACTGAATGTGATAACGATATTTCTAAAAATATATACTTTAAATATTCATAATTATGACTTACAGTATCATCACTCAAACAAATATAAATATATATATATATATATATATATATATATATATATATATATAAGTGTACACTATATCATGAAATATTTAAATATTTAAATAAATATATTGAATGCATGTATGTCAGATATCTTTGTGAATATATTCTCTCTCTTTCTAATATAGATTTCTGGGACGGTGCAAAAGCCGGAACGGAACAGAACGTGCCGGAACAGGCCATTTATAAAAGAAATCAATGACAATATCACTGGGATGTGTTAGATAATATTGAGAACAATATATAAGAACCAAAACTAATTTGATATAATACTTTATTAATCCTTTAAAAACCAAAATATCAAATGGAACGTGCAAAAACAGGTCGGAACACACACATTATAAAGGGAATTCATGCTAAAACCATTGGGTGTGTGAAATATTGTATTCTGGCCCGGAACGGGTACTTGAAATTAGTTTCTGTGGAATTTATGAAGGTTATTACATGAATCCAACCTAGTTATGTGTATTTGGTGAATTTGGTATTTTTGACCCTCTGGAAAGTCACTGTTCTGGGTTATTTTTGCTTAATATTGTATTCTGGTATGTTAAAGGGTTTATTTAGAAATGTAAAAATTTAGTTATGTCTCATAGGATAACATAGGCATGTAGGCATCTCCAGAGATGTCCAAAATCATCACTAATATAGTTGTCGTACTGCAAGTTTGTGTGGAAAGCTCGCAAAATCGTGAGTAGTGCACCGCGCATTGCGAAGCTT
The DNA here is from genome assembly GCA_027410445.1 of Discoglossus pictus. NCBI lineage: Eukaryota > Metazoa > Chordata > Amphibia > Anura > Alytidae > Discoglossus > Discoglossus pictus. Next base: position 32,884,383 of record CM050167.1, read on the forward strand.
GCAATGAGCGGGGGAGGGAGAGAGAAGGAGGGAGAGAGAAGGGGAGGGAGGGAGAGAGAGAGAAGGGAGGAGAGAGAGAAGGGGGGAGGGAGGAGGAGAGAGAGAGAAGGGGGAGAGAGAGAAGGGGGAGGGGGCAAAGGTGCAGGGAGGGGGGACAAAGGGGCAGGGAGAGAGAAGGATGGAGAGAGAAGGGTAGAGAAAAGGGGAGGGGGAGAGAAAAGGGGAGGGAGAGAGAAAGGGATTGAGAGAGAAGGGGATGGAGGGAGAGAGAAGGGGGAGAGAGAGAAGGGGAGAGAGAAGGGGAGAGGAAGGTGGGAGAGAGAGAAGGGGGAGAGAGAGTGAAGGGGGAGGGGGCAAAGGGGCGGGGGGACAAAGGGGCAGGGAGAGAGAAGGAGGGAGAGAGAAGGGGAGAGAAAAGGGGAGGGGGAAGAGAAAAGGGGAGGGAGAGAGAAGGGGATTGAGAGAGAAGGGGATGGAGGGAGAGAGAAGGGGGAGACGGGGAGAGGGAGAGAAGGAGAGGGAGGGGGAGAGAAGGGGAGAGAGAGAGAAAAGGGGAGAGGGAGGGGGAGAGAGAGAGAAGAGGGGAGAAAAAGAGAGAAGGGGAAGGGGGGCGAAGGGGCAGGGAGGGGGATCAAAGGGGCAGGGAGAGAGAAGGAGGGAGAAAGAAGGTGTGATGAAGTGCCCTTCGCCACTTTGTCTTGGAGAGGACTTATTGCCAGCCTCCTGCCCTGCGACTATGGCCCTGGGACTTATTGCCCTTTAAAAACAGTATTCAGCCATACCAGAATGTATGTCACTCATTCTGGCCCTTTAAATACAGTGGGGTCATTCGGTACTTGCCCTGTGAGAGCGGTGATACCCCAGATAGCTATGCCATGGAGCCCATTCATATAATGAAAGACTATGGGAAATACTTTAGCTACCTGGCAATTGAACTGTGTGAATAGGATCTGAGCGCTATTCGGTAGTTTTGTGCACTCAGATCCCAGCTATCTGGGGATATGTGAAATGTCTGTGTGATATGTGTAAAAGGTGACTTTATGTATTTTAAAGTGGTTTATGTCTTTTTGCAACCATGTGCTCAATGGAGTCTGCCTCTATCCCTGGATAATTGGATTACTTTCCCCATTGTCTCCAGTACAGAGGCCTCTGTAAAACCTGTTTGAGCCAGGGCCCAAAAGATACTTTTACTAACGTTTGAACCCCTGGTCTGATTCATGCCATTTTTTAATATGTTGTTCCACAATTTATGTTGTTCATAAAAATGTAAGTTTTATTTATGTACTATGTAAAATCATAAAGTTATAAAAATGTATAAAAATGTGTAAGTTTTAGCTGGGAGATAATTGAGTAGATACAGTAAGAAACTCAATTATCTCCCAAGCAGAGGGGAGGGAAACTGCGGGCGTTACTATTGTGTTATTGGTTGTTTATTCCTTCCCCCGGGGTGTGTTCTGTTTGTACCTGACTGTAATAAAAACCAGGCTGGGTGTGCCAGCAAGAGAGTTCTACTTGACCCTGCAAAACGTAGCCTCGTCTCGTTCTTGGAGGGAATTGCTATATCACACTGGGGATTGCTATGCGCTGCATACTCCCTTGAGCTTTAACTACTGAACTTTTGTTCCTGATGTCCTCTCTCCTTGGAGGAGAGGTCTTCCCCACACGGTCCTGGATGCTGGAGATTCATACAGGGTGGAAGGAAGACGGCGCAGCTCCAGTTAAGCTACGGCGGTTGTGGAGTCTGTGGTGGGTGTGATGTCCGGTGCGGTGCTTGTAGTCCTCGGCACAAGCAAGGACGCGTCCATCAACGGAGGTACCCAGTCGGGGTGCCAGTAGATCCGTTACAGAAGGGGAGAGAGAGAAGGGGAGAGAGGGAGAGAGAAGGGGAGGGAGAGAGAATGGGAGGGGGAGAGAGAAGGGGATTGAGAGAGAAGGGCATGGAGGGAGAGAGAAGGGGGAGACGGGGAGAGGGAGAGAAGGAGAGGGAGGGGGAGAGAAGGGGAGAGAGAGAGAAAAGGGGAGAGGGAGGGGGAGAGAGAGAGAAGAGGGGAGAAAAAGAGAGAAGGGGGAAGGGGGGCGAAGGGGCAGGGAGGGGGATCAAAGGGGCAGGGAGAGAGAAGGTGTGATGAAGTGCCCTTCGCCACTTTGTCTTGGAGAGGACTTATTGCCAGCCTCCTGCCCTGCGACTATGGCCCTGGGACTTATTGCCCTTTAAAAACAGTATTCAGCCATACCAGAATGTATGTCACTCATTCTGGCCCTTTAAATACAGTGGGGTCATTCGGTACTTGCCCTGTGAGAGCGGTGATACCCCAGATAGCTATGCCATGGAGCCCATTCATATAATGAAAGACTATGGGAAATACTTTAGCTACCTGGCAATTGAACTGTGTGAATAGGATCTGAGCGCTATTCGGTAGTTTTGTGCACTCAGACCCCAGCTATCTGGGGATATGTGAAATGTCTGTGTGATATGTGTAAAAGGTGACTTTATGTATTTTAAAGTGGTTTATGTCTTTTTGCAACCATGTGCTCAATGGAGTCTGCCTCTATACCTGGATAATTGGATTACTTTCCCCATTGTCTCCAGTACAGAGGCCTCTGTAAAACCTGTTTGAGCCAGGGCCCAAAAGATACTTTTACTAACGTTTGAACCCCTGGTCTGATTCATGCCATTTTTTAATATGTTGTTCCACAATTTATGTTGTTCATAAAAATGTAAGTTTTATTTATGTACTATGTAAAATCATAAAGTTATAAAAATTTATAAAAATGTGTAAGTTTTAGCTGGGAGATAATTGAGTAGATACAGTAAGAAACTCAATTATCTCCCAAGCAGAGGGGAGGGAAACTGCGGGCGTTACTATTGTGTTATTGGTTGTTTATTCCTTCCCCCGGGGTGTGTTCTGTTTGTACCTGACTGTAATAAAAACCAGGCTGGGTGTGCCAGCAAGAGAGTTCTACTTGACCCTGCAAAACGTAGCCTCGTCTCGTTCTTGGAGGGAATTGCTATATCACACTGGGGATTGCTATGCGCTGCATACTCCCTTGAGCTTTAACTACTGAACTTTTGTTCCTGATGTCCTCTCTCCTTGGAGGAGAGGTCTTCCCCACACGGTCCTGGATGCTGGAGATTCATACAGGGTGGAAGGAAGACGGCGCAGCTCCAGTTAAGCTACGGCGGTTGTGGAGTCTGTGGTGGGTGTGATGTCCGGTGCGGTGCTTGTAGTCCTCGGCGCAAGCAAGGACGCGTCCATCAACGGAGGTACCCAGTCGGGGTGCCAGTAGATCCGTTACAGAAGGGGAGAGATAGAAGGGGAGAGAGGGAGAGAGAAGGGGAGGGAGAGAGAATGGGAGGGGGAGAGAGAGAGAAGGGGGAGGGGAGAGGGAGGGAAAGAGAGAGAAGGAGAGTGAGGGAGAAAAAAGGAGGGAGTGAGAGAGAGAGAAGGAGAGAGGAAGAAAGAAGGATGGAAGGAGAGAGAAGGAAGGATGGGGTGAAAGAGTGAGAAGAAGAGAAAGGAGAGGAGAGAGAGGGGGAAGAGAGAGAAGGACAGAAGGATAGAGAGAATTGTGAGTTGCGCATGCGCATTGCGAGGCGAGGGAGAGGGAGGGAGAGAGAAGGAGGGAAGGAGAGAGAAGGAGGGAAGGAGAGAGAAGGAAGGAAGGAAGGGAGAGAGAGAGTGAGAAGAAGACGGAGGCAGAGAGAGAGAGAAGAAGGGAGAGAGAGAGAAGGAGAGAGGGCGCACAGAGAGAGAGAGTGAGCACAGAGATAGAGGGCGCACAAAGAGAGGGTGCACAAACGTACAGTAGACACAATTTTTAAGACAATATTATACCTTCATTTTTGACAGGCAAGTGACTAATACTTTAATATTTAGTTTATGCTGGCCAAAGGTGTTTACAACTCCCATTTAATTAAGACAGTAATGTATATCTATCCCTCTCTCTTCCTCTCCCCATTTCTGCCCGCTGCCCTCCTTCTCTCTCCTCTCCCCTTTTCTCTCTCTAGATACCCCCCACTCACACCCTCTCTCTCTCCTTCTCTCTCTCTATCTCCCCCCTCTCCTCTCTATCTCTCACCCTACCCCTCTCTAATGCACTTTATCCCTCCCCCCTCTCTCCCCCCTTATCTTCCTTCTCTCTCTCAGCCCTTCTCTCTCTCTCCCCCTTCTCTCTCTCGTTCTTTACTTTTTTGTTATATTTTATATGGAGATTATTAAAAATGAAAAGAACAAAACTGGTGTTACAGGTGAAGGATGATATTCCTAACATAATATTCCAAGAGATCAATAAAGGAGTTATCCTGTTTTATGTGCGCCTTTGTGGAAGCTTGCCGCCCCTGACTCTAGGAAAGCGCTCGCATCCCCATCTAGCTGTGAAAAATACGTAGTACACCGCAACCCAGATCTAGTCTATTTGGGGGCCGCATCCCATCAGAACAGTGGGGTTGAGTGCTGGTGGTGCAAAAAATGTACTGCGGGCAAAGAACTTTTTCCCCCTCCGAAGTGGCGCAAGTCAACAGCGAGGCCATGGATATGTTCGGCACGGCACTCTGCCCCCCAGGGCCTTGGGCGTGCCTCTCATAGCTCAAGGCCTCTTCTGTCGGTGCGCCTTATGAGCCAGATCGGAGGTGGAAATAGTTCTCTGCCTGCAGTACATTTTTGGCACAGCGCTCAACCCCACTGTTCTGACAGGATGTGGCCCCAAAATTGAAAAAGACCCCCAACCCATTAAACCCTAACTCCCTAAACCTCACTTCCTAAACCTCTATCCCTAACCCCCTAACAGTAACCCCGTAACCCTCTAACCCTAACCCCCTAACCGTAAACCTCTAACCCTAACCTTGTAACCCTAAACCCCTAACCACTGACTGGGCGTAGTAGCTCATTCATAGCAGAGAATGGCTATTGGAGCACGCACACGCGTTCCTAGAGTCAGCGGCGCTGTTCCAGTGAACATAGGCGCACACAATGAGGATAGGACTCCAATAAATATTATTAGCCACTATTTGTGATACTAAGCTATTTTACTGGTAGATCAGTCCACCAACTTTTTATAAGGGGAGGCAGAAACCACAGAAGACATGATTAATTCGGGCAACTTGTACTGACAAACATGTGGAAATACAGATAATTCGCGTATATATATATATATATGACATATTATATTTACTATAATATAACTAACTTTTGCCCACAATTCTAGAATTTCCATTATGGCCGGTATGAAGTTTTGCCCAATTCAAACATGGCCGCGTCGTCTCATCTCGCTCATGTGATGTGCAGACGCAGTGGTAGACGGAACGTTTATTGAGCGCTTCACATAGCCGGCGGAGGGTTGTTGTCGGTGCACTGCTGTTCTCCCCATGTGTTTGGGTTGCACAGCTCACAGCAATGGATGTCCTGGAGGGAGAGTTTGGGGATCTGACCCAGGAGCAGCTCATAGCTCCTATAGATACAGTGGAGGTGAGAGGGACCTGCTTGTAATACAGCCATTAGAGGCTCTTTATATCATCTTATTGTATATAGAGCTGTCAGGAGACTATTTCAATGATAAAGCACAGTCTTTGCTGCATAAGCCACATAATAACACACATTACCATAGATATAAATATGCACCAGGTCTAATATAACTAAATATATTAAGTTTGAACCTATCCTGTGGTAACTTTCCATGAAGTACATTGGATACTGAATGCAAGTCAATATAACAGTCTGTTTATACAGAATATATTGATGCAGTGCTGCTTTGTATACCCTGACATAATGCAATACCACCACAGACATAATATGTACACTTGGACTTTAAGTAACTACATGGCCGTTGTTTTGTTAGTTATAAAGTTATTTTACCGACAATTACCAAGCTTCTAAGAGAAAAAAATCTGGTACTTAACACCAATAATCCCATGAAATCCAAGATAAAATAAGGGAACTTTATAAGAAATAATTAAAAATGTATTTGTAATCACCGCTATTAAAAACAATTAGTTTGTGGCTGCAGGGGTATGCTTAGCTGTAGAATACATCAGACATATAAGGGCTATAATATAATCTAAACTTAATTTTATAAGGGGGTTCAATCGCAATATCATGCTTGTTAATAAGAGAGAGAATCCTCCCTCGATATACTATTAATTGAAGAAGTTCTTTATGCAATGTAAATACATATGGAGGACTCCTGTCTTGAAATTATCAAATCCTCCTCTGATATGGAGGCTAATTACATAGCCAAACAAATATCCCACTCATGGAGCCTCATTTCTGAAGGATTAATAGTCCAAACTCACCAACATTGTTGTTTAGTCATTCAGTCGTGACCACAGCTCGCCTGGCACATCCGGAGTCTGGTTGTGCTCATCCATAAGGTTTTCATGGCAAAGATACTGGAGTGAGTTGCCAGTTCCTTCTCCAGTTGACCACGATTTGTCTGACTTATCTGCTATGACGTGCCCATCTTGGTACATGGTATAACTCGCAGCTTCACTTAAGTACACAAGCCCCTCTCACCACAATAAGGTAACCATCAAGATGGGGCACTAGCATTGAGCCCCCAGTAAATTGTTTAACCAGTCATACAAATCCAAAAATGCTATCTTATAGTCCTCTGGAAATTTGATCACCACAGTGATCCAATCACTCCATAAAAACCATTCATACTAATGAAAAGCTGAATAGACCAATAATAATTCTCAAAATAAGTGTATCCGCCCTGCAGTCTTGTATCACTTTAATCAAAATGACTAAAGTATGAATGGATTCTCCCTCGTATTAATGGGCACATTATTGAGATTGAACCCCCTTATACATTATTAAGTTTAGATTATATTATAGCCCTTATAAGCATGATTTATTCTACAGCTAAGCATACCCTTGTTTGGTAACTATGAGTGATTAATTTTTAATAGCGACTATAATAAATACATTTTTAAATATTTCTAATAAATTTCCCATCAAATAGCTGTATAATATAATCTTAACTGTATGAAGTAAATGTCATGTCTCTTTACTTGCTTTTATTTATTCATTGCAGGAAAAATGGAAACTGCTGCCAGCATTTCTGAAGGTACTATATTTATTTCCTATATTTAGAAAAAAAAAAGAAAAACAGGGACTTTTTTAGGTTTTGCAGTAGATTTGGCTAATGTGCTTTTTCTTGCTTCTCACAGGTAAAGGGTCTTGTAAAGCAACACATAGACTCGTTCAATTATTTCATCAATGTTGAGGTAAGTGATTTTCAGCTAAAGGTAGTTATGGTTTTGATGATTTAAAAATACAACATTAATTTTAGATTTAAGTTTGACACCAGAGCTTGATGTTCTCAATACAACCACATTCAAGTTATTTAGTATTTTTCATAACTAAATACAATATATAATCAGATTTCTTATCAGTCATGTTTGGAATCTTGCTATTTTTTTATTTTTTTTTAAAGGATCAGCGGTCAATACATTTCATTCAGGAAGTATTGTTATTAAGAAATAGGATTCATCACATATATAGTTGTGGATCTTACGAATGTTGGTCACGCAATGTCAAAAGTTACGGGCATGCGCAATGAGCGCTGAAGGCTCATTGTGAGGCCCGCACGACTTAGGCTTAGGCTGCAATGGTGCTTATAGCAAGGCCAGCACGACTTGGTGCAACAAATTGTGACCTTTCAGTGTCCCCCTATGTGTCATCTGTCTAGTCATTCCTGTTATTTGCCCGAGGACACTCCACCGATTAAAGGATGGAAACAGATTGCAGGTGCACATAGTTATGGCTCCGATCTGCACGTAGCATATTGGTGCTGATCGCGAGGCACGCAACACTTTCAGTAAATTATGACTTTAACGTCCCAATTTTTATCAACCACGTAACTCTAAAGACCCCCAAGTAATTAGAAAAAATAATTTCAGCACTCACGCAGCACAGGGGTATTGCCAGGGAGCCTGTGAGTGAGGTTGCAAGCTAATTTTAGGCTTAATTGGCAGTCTTCGGATATCGAAAATTGGCTAAGCAAGGAAAAAAATGGCGGCCGAAAAAACTTACATTTTATTAAACAGGATCAAAATGAGGCCGAAGCCAGTAACGCTTACCCGAACAACGCCAGGCACGCAGGACTTTAAAAATAAAAGTAACGGTACTCGGATTGAGCCACACTAAACTTGAGCAGAGACACAGAGGAGAAAGGGAGAGGGTGCAAAGAAACAGAGGGCTGAAAGACGAAGAAAAAGAGACACAGGGGAGGAAAATAAGGAAAAACAAAACGCACAGGGCAGGGAGAGAAAGGGAAACAGACACAGGGTTCAGAGAGTGGGGAGAGGTTTGCAATGAGCGCTGAAGGCGCTCATCGTGAGGCACGAAAGTGGTGGGTTGTACGAAGTCTGCAATGAGCGCTCATTGCAGGGTTCCCAATTGAGTGCTGAAGCACTCATGGAGAGGCTCGCAATGAGCACCAAAGGTTGATTGTTGCAAAGCACGAAAGTTGCGGATTGCCAAGGCCTGCAATGAGCGGAGAAGCCTTTGGCACTCATTGAGTCCCATAAAGACAGGAGGAGAGACTTGCAATGAGCGCCAAAGGCGCTCAGCGCGGGGCTCGCGATTAACACCAAAGGTGCTCAGAGGGGGCAGAGACTCGCATTGTGTGGCAAACCACATTTTCAGGATTCAAATTGTATTGCTGTCATTTTTGACCGGCAAGTAGCTAGTAATAAATAATAATAAAGCATAACAAGTTATCACATATTATTGTCTTTAAGTGTACAAGCTAATCCCCAATATAGCAGTAGGCATACTAGTTAAGTGGTCAACAGAGACCCTGCGAAACTCATCACCTGTTTCATTTAGTCCTTAGGGGAGTCTGATTGGGAACCATTGTGCTACAGGAAAGCTGCAATTACATATTTTTCTTCTGTCATCAATTTGCATTTTTTTTCCTATAAAGGATACACTGTAATTGTATATGCCTTACATTGGTCTTGATTTAGTTGCGTTTGTGGAGAACCAACATAAAGGCACAATTTTCTTTTTTTTTTTTTCCTGTAATTTAACTTTTATCACAGTCTGCATAAAAATGCTCATACAAAGCAGGTCCACATGTTTTCCACATTAGCCTGTTAACATGACACCTAATTAGCAGGCAGGCACATATAGCTTGTGTCATGACCTGCTTCTTCATTGGGGCTTGACAAGAACCTAGTTCACGCCTACCCCAGCAGGACCATGTAGTTCTTACTACCTCTGGTACAGAAGATGGCCTCAGGATATCAGGGACACCATATAATCCCTTAGAATTAATGCACAGAATGACACTTACACATTGTCTATGGAAGTAGATACCATTGTATACCTTTATTAATTGGCACATTTTATACAATTTTCTGCCACACAGACTGGCCAATCAGTAAGCCTCTTGCTACTGGGGAAAACCCTGTACTTCTAATGAGATCAGATCTCATCCTGTTGATTGTATTACCTCTCACCATTTGCTGTATTGTCTTTTAATCTGCACAAGACCCCCTGTGTTTGTTTAGGTGGGGCTGAGTGCATCACCAGATAACAATACTGTAACATAATCTTATTTAGGTGGGGGCTGATGCAATAGTCTGCAGAATAGGTAATATGTTTTTTTTTACAACAATTCGTTTAACATGAAACATAACACATTCATATAATACAGTATAATAACAGTGTAATCATTTTTTTAACCATAAGAACTAAGAATTACATAACCATAATAATAAAAACAGGGTAACTTCTTGCCAGTCAGGCCCAGGCCATAGTGTAAAACAGTCCAGTCGGGCACTGGGCATGACAGCTTGGCATTTGAATGAAGCTGGTGTTTAACATGCTTTTTAAATATGCATGATTTATTAAACCAGTGGGATAAGTTATCTATAACGGCACATGAACAGATTAACATGATTTTTTTTTTTTTTACGCAGATTAAGAAAATAATGAAGGCAAATGAAAAGGTTACAAGTGATGCAGACCCAATGTGGTATTTGAAGTAAGTACATGTGAGTTCTGCCATCAAGACTGTAAGCTTTCCAGAGAAGTGACTTTTACGTGTTATGTTTTCTCGTGTGTTATCTGTACATATCTTGAATTATTATTCTTTTATGTGTTTACTATACACATATACATTTTATAATATATATGCATACACACACACACATCCTTTAATCTGCAGACCAATCATGGCAAGTTAGTCCACAGATTAAAAGCTACCATTTTGTTCTGTATTTACCAGGCTAACAACATTTCCAGGTGTGTAAGTCATGCGTATCCAAACACTTGCAGAGAAAATCTTCATTTTAGTAGAGTAGTGCATGGAAGCAGCCATGATAGCCGTGCAAAGCACAAGCAGCATATACTGAAATAAAGATTTTACTCCCAAAATGTTTTTATGCCCAGTTTACACAGCTGCTAATGTTGTGAATTTTAGAATCTAACATTGAAATGTCTTCCCAATCTATAATGGGCCTTTAAAGATTTGCTCTATTAGTATGCTTATGTATTATTTTATACTATGAGACAGTTTTATTTATAATACAAACATCCATGTTTTTAAAGTATTTTTTATTGCATAGCCATAGTAGATCAGGTTACATTAGATATCATACAAATATTTATTTACGAATAGGCGACCTGACCAAATGTGGTGGTAAGGGTCCTTTCCAGTTATGAGTGCTCCAGCACAAGCGATGGCAGTGAGCATCTTCTAGATGTCGCTGCCAAGATTTTGCTGCTGATGTCATAGTTTTAGGGTAATGGTTTAAGCTTAGAAATTGTGTATGATCTCAGCAGCGCTTACACACTGTGTACGATTTCGGCAGCTCCTTGCTGCAACTGCAGGAGTACTCCTAACAAGAAAGATCTGAAATAAGTTCCCTTGTATCCACATTCTCACCAACATAATGGACTTGTATTTCTTATGTGCTAATAGGGATAATGGGCAATACCACCCAAGCAAAGCTTATGTGCAGTATCTTCCTTTGATTACAAATAGAAGATATTTGTTTTCTCTCGATGCATTTTTTTTTTCTCCATTGTCCCTCTGTAAGATCCTTTCTCGATCTTTTTCCCAGAAGAATCATATACTCATATTTTTCTGTTCTGATTACTTACAAGTTTATGTATTTTAGAAGTTAAACTATTTTTTGCCATTTTCTAACACATCATGATAGTGTTTTATTTTATGTTTTTCTAGGTACCTAAATATTTACGTGGGAATTCCAGATGTTGAAGAAAGTTTTAATGTAACGCGACCAGTTTCCCCACATGAGGTAAATTTACAGTTGTAATTTACTGTATAATGTTCATGGTTTGAATACATTTTAGGTTTTATTGGGTATTATTAGTCATATACTGTTTAACATTATAATGTATATAGTAGTCAAATATGAAAAGTATTAAATCTTCAAAACAAAAAGAGAAAGAAAAAGGCTCCACCCTAGTGCAGATTATCCTCCAAACATCAAAATACAATAAAAAATATATATAGGTCTCCACTTATGGTTAGTGAATTCCAGCTCACATGATATTACCCCAAATAGTTGAAACTCCAAAGGTTCGTAGTCCACTCGAGCTTCCTTCTTGATAGTAAGGCTGTGTCTCCAAGTTTACCGATGGAGTGCGAACGACTCCAAAAATAGGTCAAATTGATAGTGATTTTAATTTGACCAATTATTAACAAATGGCAAACTGTGAGACTTCCACTGATCACATGGAAAAAAAAACTCTCCGTATAAAACAAAGCAAAACATGTTTGTTAAATTTGGAGACACAGCCTTCCTACAAAGAAGGAAGCTCGAGTGGACTACGAACCTTTGGAGTTTCAACTTATACCTGTATTATACCTCATATATTTGGGGTAATATCATGTGAGTTGTCATTTACTAACCATAAGTGGAGACCTATATATATATATATATATTTTATTGTATTTTGATGTTTGGAGGATAATCTGCACTAGGGTGGCGCCTTTTTTCTTTCTCCTTTTGTTTTGAAGATTAAATCATTTTCGGTCGCTTTTGGACAGTGTACCTTTTGAAAGGCTGCGGAACCCTGAAGTTTTTACAAGATATTTACAAGTCTAAGACTATTGTGATCTGATATAGATGACATTTGTGACTGCTATACAGAGACTACCTTGTTTCTTTCTCTTTTTTTTCCCCAAGGCTTGTTTTTATTTGGCGCTACCAAAGTGTGGACTGTCTGTACGAACAACCTTAGACTATTTTTTATCTTAATATGAAAAGTAGCCCACAAATCTGTTTTTTTATTTTCTTAACAATTGCCTTATTTGTGTGGAATGTGAAATTGGCTGCAATAATGTAATTTTTAATAAAGAATATCAGATGAGGACGCATAGCATTGTAGCAACTGTTCACAGCTGGGTGAGGGGGCCTCACTTGGACAGTGAGTGACAGCCTTGCTTTTGGCGATGACAACATGCATTTACATTTTTATAGATAAGTTATTATCTATCTATTATTGGCAGTTTTTTTTTAAACTAGTTTCTATACTCCTACCAGCCTTAAATGATAAATATTGTAAAAAATATACTTTTATATTTAGCCAGGGCCTACATTACAGGAGAATTATGACAAAAAAATGAAACATTGGGTTTAAAAATAGTTTTTTTATTTAGTTTATTTTTTATTTTTTATTCAGTAGGTAATGGTCATATGTGTAAACCTTTTAGAACAGGAAGTGGACACCCAAACAGTCCAGATTCCTTTCAGTATAAATGGGAGAGGCTGGGGATTTGGTGACCCTCACAAGAATATTTGGTAAAGATTAATACATAGAGCAAAATGATATATATTTTATGAATTTGCAATAATTCCAGGAATAAAGTATATTGAAAGACAATAGGTAGCATACATTATAAGATGGTCAAATCATACTGCCTATCTTCAAATGCTTTATTTATTTTATTTTTTCATTTTTTGGGGTGAATAGTGTCGGCTCAGAGATATGACTTATTCGGCACCAATTACAGTTGACATTGAGTACACAAGAGGCAGCCAAAGGATCATTCGCAACGCTTTACCCATCGGCAGGTAATGTGCAACTGTTATTGTGATATTTTACTTTCACTAACAAGTTAAGAGACACATAATCTATCAATGCTGGTTTGGATTATCAAACAGCACTAAAAACCAAGTGGATTTTATACGAGCCAAAAATTGCACCTTGTTAATATAATAAATTCTATTTCCTCAGCAAAAAACAAGTCTGTTATTTGCTTTTTTTAATTTAATTTTAGTTTAAACTTTCTCCAAAAAATAGCTGTAATATATTCTACCACTGATGAGAGGTATGTCGGCATTTAGAGGGAGCTTATAATTTATGGTGCCTTTTTTAAGATGTAAGAACTCGTCACCATAAGGTCAATAAATCGACCGAGTTCCAGGTAGCCAAGGCAAATAAATCTGTTGAATGCTTTAAAAGCTGACACTACAACATTTAAAAACAGTATAAAAACTAAACTGTTTTGCAGCTTCTCTATATGATGATGCAGAGCAATATGCATGAGTTCAAATTCTCCTTAATGCATTTTCTTAATACTGTATATGTAACAATATAATACATAATAATAACCGAATGGCTTTTAAAATGTATCATGTTTTCTTCTGCGTCATAACACAGAAGTCTAGGGCACTGTGTAAATGTTGCACTGTTGGTAATGAGTATTGGGAAGCCATACAATTCCCAAAAAATCTGTTTTATTACTTTCCTTTTGAGAGGCAATAATAAAGCAGGTGTACTTATAGCTCGCTCACACTTGTAGTATTGTCATAGTACCTTGCATGAGTGGAGATAGCAGTTTCCCATGTAGCTTTTCTGTGTTTTGTGGATGTAAGCTTTTTAACCTTCATATCATTAATTTCTTATAGTTTATGCTGGAAAAATGACAATAAGCTAATTTTTTATTATAAAAAAAGTTGATGCATTCTCTCGGCCCTGGAGGCATCCATGATGTGGTGCTGAAGGTTGCTTATGTAAAAGTAGAGTTGCAAGGTACTTGCTTCCAAGCATGTGCTAAGGAAGGGGTAGGTGCTATATCCCAAAATCTACAATCCTTAAAGAAATCCCTCACCCTTCCCTCCAATATTTAGTAGGTTAGCGCATGCCCTCCGGCTTCAAGCTATCAGAAAGTGCTCAAGTCAGACAAGATAAACACTTCTATATACAAACAGTCTCAAAAAAATGTATGCTGCTAATGCTGTTTGTTACAAGTTTCCGAAATGAGCATTTTATTTTTCTTTCTAAAATACAATGGTCCCTTTTTAATAATTCTAAATGATCTCAAAATGTCATTTATAATAAGTGTCCTGTTACACCTCTAGATGTCTTTGTGATGTTACTGATTTCTCTCTCTGACAGGATGCCGATTATGCTACGTAGCTCGAACTGTGTTCTTACTGGAAAGACACCAGCAGAGTTTGCTAAACTAAATGAATGTCCTCTGGATCCAGGTGAGGTATACATATAGGAGATAATGTTAATGTGGTGGAAACTAATACAGTGTCTTAGTTAAATGATGTATATATTTATCATCTTCCTTCATCCTTCATCCTTCTTCCTTCATCCTTCATCCTTCATCCTTCTTCCTTCATTCTTCTTCCTTCTTCCTTCATTCTTCTTCCTTCATTCTTCTTCCTTCATTCTTCTTCCTTCATTCTTCTTCCTTCATTCTTCTTCCTTCTTCCTTCTTCCTTCTTCTTTCTTCCTTCATTCTTCTTCCTTCATTCTTCTTCCTTCATTCTTCTTTCTTCTTCTTTCTTCTTCTTCTTTCTTCTTCTTTCTTCTTCTTCTTTCTTCTTCTTCTTTCTTCTTCTTCTTTCTTCTTCTTCTTTCTTCTTCTTCTTTCTTCTTCTTCTTTCTTCTTCTTCTGTCTTCTTCTTCTTTCTTCTTTCTTCATTCTTCTTCATCATGAGTAAATAAGTTTTGTGTGTGTGGGGGGGAAATCACATACTGTGCCATTCATGAAAAAAATAATTGGTGAGGAAGATTAGAGGCCATCATGTAACGCTGAACAGGAAGTGAACCCGGCCTAGTTCTTGATGGAGAAATTGTGGATATCCAATTCAGTGTCAAAGCCTGGCAGCAGGCTAGGTCATGCACAAGACAAGTAGGTTGTCGGTGCTGTTTGCAAACCAGGGTAAACTGTAGAAGGCTAAACATCTGAGCTGGTGGTAATCTAAAGAATAGTAGGAGTCGCTATCTAAAGTGATATCCAAAGTATCAATCTGGTAATCCGCAATAGAAATGCACCCACAGAACATAGATCCTTGATGGTCAAAAGTGTCCAGAATGACAGCTATTTTGTGACAATCAACAATGAAATTGTCAATCTCATCGCTTTAGGATGATGCACCTGATATCAAAAACGTGGTGCGTCACTCCGGAATGACACAAGCAGGTAGATGGATCCTCATAGCTGGAAAAATGCTAATGATAAAACTAAATTAATAGGATTTCATTATGATAGATGTGTTTTTATACTTTTAAAGGTCCATGACTAGTTTTTCACCACAGTGTCAACTTAATCCAATGGTAAAACAATTTTTTTTTTTTTTTTTTACACTTTTGTTCAGGTGGATACTTCATTGTGAAAGGAGTAGAAAAAGTCATTCTGATTCAAGAGCAGCTGTCCAAAAACAGAATTATTGTGGAAGCGGATAGGAAAGGAGCAGTAGGAGCATCTGTAACCAGGTAACACTACTTGTGTATTTTAGTTCAGCGTGCCATAGTTATCTGGTTACACAGAATTGGAAGTCCTACGTAAACCACTCTGATCTAGAATATACATGGGTATCTCTTTACTTTTTATGTACTTTATTTTTCATTAAGAAGTGCTTTATAAGCTCTGTTTTACTGCCTAAAATTTAACAAATAGTCCCTATATGGGTCTGTAGTGTATACAGACAAACTCTGTAGGGCTGGATGTGCACTGTAGTGTACTAGCCTATCAGGGACCACATGGCAGCAGCATGTTGCTGAGAGATGGTCACTGATTGGCTTGTATCAGACATCACACACCCAGTACTGCAAAGTCAGTGTCTTTGTGAGCTGCAGAGGGCAGACCAAGCAGGTAATATTTGTTTAATTTTCTGCACTATAAACAGAGCTTATATGCACTTCTTAATAAGTACTTCATAGTAAAAAAAATACACTGTTATATACCTAGTATATTCAGAAATCTTCCATATCTTTTAATATAAGTATCTATGATCCGAATCATCATATTCAGTAGTTGTTTCTACCCTTGCAGGATCAGATTTTGTTTTATGCTATTTTTTTTCAATGACTACACTGCCTTGTTACCTTATCTCCCTCTGCAATAACTTGCCATTATCTACACTCATATAATTCCATTTATTGCTTTCTTTTACAGCTCTACCCATGAAAAGAAAAGCAGAACTAATTTAGTTATGAAGCAGGGAAGATTTTACTTGAAGCACAACACGCTATCAGAAGATATCCCTATTGCAATTATTTTTAAGGTCAGTGAACTGTTATTTTTCTTTAGCTTCAAACAATATTGTTTGCTCTAAACAGAATTTTGCAAAGTCTGTTTGTGGGGAAAACCTGTTTCTCCATCGATAACAAAGGAGCACTGTTGCCCATAAGACGTTGTTTTAGAGAATAACTTGCACTTACCTTGAATGCATTAAGAATATGCCTTAAACGTAACTAATTTTGTTTGCATGAACTATTGCTGCAAAAGTTAAAAGAAATGTGCCTGTAATACTGGAAATGCAGCTTAGCAACACCCAGACTCTGATTCTGATATGGGAGTGCCAGCCAGCAGCCAGTTGTTTTTGCGGCCATTTCTCCCTAGAGTCTTCCGCTGATCAAGCATGCTGTGAGACTAACATACATTAGTAGCCACATAATAACACTAAACTGTTTCCTGTTTATTTCAAGATACAGCCAAAATTAATTCTATTTAAATGGATGGTGTCACCCCTCAGAAATTAACAGACCACAGAATTTTTCCTTTTTTTTTTTTTTTTTAATGCTTTTTGAAAAAACTAGAATAAATACTTTTACAAAAAATAAAAATAAATTGTAATTTGTTAATGGATAAGGACCAATTCATTTAGCAGACCTGACATCTAATCACCTCTCACTCAGTAGACAAGGGTAACCCTTTTAGTACCTGGGGTTCAGGACATTTTCCTGACCCGGGATGTCGGATGCATTTGCAACATTTCGGTATGCATTTGTGCATTTGTTTAGACATGGTTTCTGTCAGCTTATTTTATACTTGTATGTGAAAATTAAATAATTTTTCAGTAGAGGCTTCGCTTTATATTGGTATATTTGTTATATTGGTTGTATGTTCTAAGAAAAGGAGGGAAACAAAATAAAACGTGTAAGGAAGTAAAAAAACAACAAAAAAAAATGTTTCCTTCATTTCATATTTTGTATTTTAGCGAATATCTAAGAACATGGATAATATATTCGGATAACATTGCATTTATTTCTGACTAAACATGTCTAATTGCCAGAGCACAAAGGGCTTTTCTTGCCTTAATAAGCATATTACAGAGAACCTGTTCCTAAAAATTAGTCTATTGCTGTATATCAACATAATCCTAAAGAAGTATATACAGTGCCTTGCAAAAGTATTCCCCCCCACTTGACTTTTTACCGATTTTGTTACATTACAGCCTTAAGTTCAATGTTTTGTTAATCAGAATTTTATGTGATGGATCAGAACACAATAGTCTAAGCTGGTGAAGTGAAATGAGAAAAAATATATACATAAAACAATTTTTTAGAAATAGAAATCAAAAATTTGCGTATGTATTCACCCCCTTTGTTATGAAGCCCATAAAAAGCTCTGGTGCAACCAATTACCTTCAGAAGACACATAATTAGTGAAATGAGGTCTACCTGTGTGCAATCTAAGTGTCACATGATCTGTCATTACATATACACACCTTTTTTGAAAGGCCCCAGAGGCTGCAACACCTAAGCAAGAGGCACCACTAACCAAACACTGCCATGAAGACCAATGAACTCTCCAAACAAGTAAGGGACAATGTTGCTGAGAAGTACAAGTCAGGGTTAGGTTTAAAAAAAAAAATCCAAATCTTTGATGATCCCCAGGAGCACCATCAAATCTATCATAACCAAATGGAAAGAACATGGCACAACAGCAAACCTGCCAAGAGACAGCCGCCCACCAAAACTCACGGACCGGGCAACGAGAGGCAATCAGAGAGGCAGCACAGAGACCTAAGGTAACCCTGGAGGAGCTGCATAGTTCCACAGCAGAGACTGGAGTATCTGTACATAGGAAGACAATAAGCCGTACGCTCCATGGAGTTGGGCTTTATGGCAGAGTGACCAGATGAAAGCCTTTACTTTCAGCAAAAAACAAAATGGCACGTTTTGAGTTTGCGAAAAATGGCATGTGGGAGACTACCAAAATGTATGAAGGAAGGTGCTCTGGTCTGAGGAGACTCAAATTTTACTTTTCATCCATCAAAGAAAGCGCTATGTCTGGCGCAAACCCAACACATCACACCACCCAAAGAACACTATCCCCACAGTGAAACATGGTGGTGGCAGCATCATGCTGTTGGGATGTTTTTCAGCAGCCGGGACAGGGAAACTGGTCAGAGTTGAGGGAAAGATGGATGGTGATAAATGCAGGGATATTATAGAGTAAAACCTGTACCACTCTGTGCGTGATTTCAGGCTAGGACGGAGGTTCACCTTCCAGCAGGACCATGACCCCAAACACACTGCTAAAGCAACATTTGAGTGGTTTAAGGGGAAACATGTAAATGTGTTGGAATGGCCTAGTCAAAGCCCAGACCTCAATCCAATAGAAAATCTGTGGTCAGACTTAAAGATTGCTGTACACAAGCGCAAACCATCCAACTTGAAGGAGCTGGAGCAGTTTTGCCCAGTGGTAAGATGTGGCAAGCTCATAGAGACTTATCCAAAGCGACTTGGAGCTGTGATTGCAGCAAAATGTGGCTCAACAAAGTATTGACTTTTTTAGGGGGGTGAATAGTTATACACGTTGACTTTTTCTATTATTTTGTCCAATTCGTTGTTTGCTTCATAATAATAATAAAAATAAAAAAAAAACATCTTCAAAGTTGTGGGCATGTTCTGCAAATTAAATGATGCAAATCCTCAAACAATCCATGACAATTCCAGGCTGTGAGGCAACAAGACACGAAAAAATGCAAAAGCAGGTGAATACTTTTGCAAGGCACTGTGTTGTATAAAGTACAGACCCTAGTCAGTTGAAAATTACTGAACATGCTTAATTCAATTACTAATCTTTCCTAAAAGCCAAAATCTTTATACATTTTTTGTTTTTTAATAAAAAAAGAATCTCAAATCTGCAAGGAAAAAAATAAGCTCCCCCCCCCCCCCCCCACACATTCAAAAATTCCATGTTTCTCCCACCTGCCCTGACGTTCACTTCCCTTGACCTCCTCTGTCTGCCACCAAACACCCTTTTTTTCATATCTCCCACTAACTTCCCCTTTCCTCTTAACTTAATTTCTCTATCCTCTCCCCTCTTCTCCTTTATCTCCCCCTCTCTCTTCCGCCTTCCTACTCTCAAACGTACCCCTCTTCTGTAGTCAGAGGGTTCATTGGTGGTGCAGGGTCTGAACAATAGTTTCCCTGCCCTGAACGTCGCATTCAATGTAATTGGGAATTAACCCCCCCAGGACCCCAGAAGAGGCATACGTTTTTGGGTGGCAAGTGGCACCAATAGGATGTCCCCCCCAATATTGTCTATTTGAATAACTAAACTCCATAATCCGTAAATATTTTTAGAAATCTGGAAAAATAACCACAATTATCTTCTATATGCAATGCGTTACTTTTGGTTCATTTTGTAAGCTCTTACCAGACTAGGGCCCTCTACCCCTGTGTGAATCCTTTTGTCGTGTTTAGCTTAGGTATTCACTACATCCACTGTACTTATCTATGGAACACGTAGGCACTTTATAAATAAATTATCATAAAGTGAGAAAACCTAGAAATGGAATTCATGATTTCCTTTAGAAGAGGGATCCTCTGTGCAACAATAAAAGTAATGGACTCCATTTATATTTCCAATACCCTCCCACTTCTCAAGACATACTGAAATGGAAGGTCTTTTGATGGAGCAAAGAACATGGCATAGTGGGCATTAAACTGAAAGATGCAATTTAATTTTAAGAAAATATTTTCCTGTTTATTTCTTCAGTCAATTTCTAGTTCCCATGTTCACATTATACAAACTCGAAAAACTATAATTGATGATCTGTACATAACAGCAAAAATTACAGTATTTTTTTTTAAATCTGCACTCATATTATTGGGGGTTTGTTATTTTGTGGCTTGTCACTGGGGGGGTGGGTTTGGATACAAATAAGGTTGCTCTTAACTTGTGTTAAAAACACTGGCTATAAATATTGCAGTCTTTGAAAGACAAGCAATTAAAACCTTATCTACAGTAATGCTGTCAAAGCACAAAAAACAAACTGAAATGGCTACTCACAGCATATTTGAATATGAAAGCTAATAAATTAACAAATATATTATCTCCCCATTAAAGTCTAGTTCTTCAAAAAGTGCTCTGTAAATATTGGGCAGTTTTTCAGTATGTTTGCATGTTTTCGTTTTTGTGCATTTTTAAAGGTATATTTAATATCCATAATCCTACAGATTTTTTTGACTATTTAGCAGAAGGACAGACAACGTGAAAGATCTTTTGCTGTGATAAACTGCATCTTGTAAATATGGATATGTAAAGAGCCATTGAAGACATTTTTTTTTTGTTGCATCTAAAAGAGGGCAATTCATAATGTTTAACAGTGTGTTTCTTTTTTTTTTTCTTTTTTAAATGAAGGTCCTGGATCAGAATATACTGCTTTGGATGTATAACTATTTTGGGGGGTTTGTCCCAATGTTCAGCAATATAGCTGTGTGAGTAATAAGTGCCATGCTCTTTTAAATGCATGGTAATAAAAAAAAAAATGCATTTCGTATCCCTTTAACCTTCCATTCCATGAGAGGGCAGCATTGGCTTCTGGGAGACCATTCAAATGGTATAAACTGTACGGAGGCCTTTCCTCAAGCAGATCACATCTGCAACCAGTTATATTTTGTATAATGTATGAAAACATGATTTTATATATTTAAATGTGATTTCACTCAATTGTGATACTTCCAAGCTCAGTATTGTAAATAGCTACACAAATGGTGACACTAAAAGGAGATGTAATGAATGCTCTGTGGTCCATATAATATTTTGTGGAGTCAAAGAAAGGAAGACATCATGGTATATTTTTTTTAATTCCTAATAGACATTTAAATTGGGAAAAGCAACAATTGCATGTTTAGCCTTTTTTAATGATTTTATATTTTACTTAATCGAAGCATCATAGCCCTAAAGAAAAAAAATATTGTATAAAAAATGATTTTTATCTAGGATCCACACACAGAATCTCACATTGCGGCCACATTCAGTAGTGATGTCTTTACCTTTCCAATATACAGTTGAGCTGCATTGTTATGACCACCAGCTAATATCCCGAATAACTGCTGTATGCAGCACAGACCGCTTCTAGATGGCATGGGAGTGAGTCAATATGATGCTGGAAGGTTGGCAAAGGTATCTGGAGCCATGCAGACCAGTGGCATGACTTTTGGGCGCTCGAGACGTGCGCGCCATCATCTGCGCACCGTCAAATGCGCACACCAACAACTAGCGCGCCTGACAAATGGTAGCAGCAACACCAGCGCGTCCCACGTCAACACCCGACCTAGTCACAGACCTCTACATTCACTGACCGGTAAAGAACTTGTGTGGGGATGTGTGGATGGCCAGGGGATAGATGTGCTGATGGGCAGAGGGATGGATGTATATGTTCTTTCAATATGAACAGCTTTATGTGTTACAGCTACCTCTGCAGCCACTAATGGCTTGCAGATATACTTGTCGTATACATCTATCCCCTGCCCATCCACCAACCCAACAGTGTCTGGGCCCCCCTCTGAGAGCGATCTCCCCTCTTATCATGGGCGCCCTGTATTCAAGCGCGATGGTGTCGCTGCTTCCATTTCTCAGGTGCGCTGTTGTTAGTGTGCGATTTTGATGGTGCGCAGATGATGGCGCACACATCTGGTGTGCCATGCAGACCGCAGTGCATCTGACAGCTGCTGAAGAGTGTGTGGTGGTGGATCCATACTGCGAACATGGCAATCAAGGTGGTCCCACAGGTGCTCAATGGAGTTCAAGTCCAGGGAATTATATGCCAGGAAAGCACTTGGAAGTCTTTGTTGTGCTTTTCCAATCAATCCCGGACAAATCTGTCCATATGACATGTTGCATTGTCCTTCTAGAAGAGCCCATCTGCTCCAGGGAAGACAGTCCACAAGTATGGGTGTACTTGATCTGTAAGGATGGATAGATAACCCAAGTGGTTGAGACTGCCTTCAAGAGGTATGAGCGGACCCAGACATTCCAAGAAAACATTCCTCTGCTGTGCCACCATCAGCCTGTGTTCTTCCAACAACGGTTGCAGAGTGTTTGTTTGTTTGTTCTAGGAGGTTTCGCGTCTGACGCGTCAACATCCTTCCAGTCGATGGAGCAGAAAACGTGACTCATCAGAGAAGGCAACCCTTTACCAATTGGAAGAGGTCCAATTTTGGGACTGTCATGCACATTTTTAAGCTATTTCTGACAATGAACCTTCGTCGTCATGGACACAGTGACCAGCCATTTAATTAATAGCCCCATATGCAACAGGGTTTGCTGTTCTTTTATTTTAGACACCCGTCTGGTAGCCCCCTGTTTCGTTAAGAGGGTGAGTTGCTCAACTGTAGCATGTTGGTTGGCCCTCACACACCTTCGCAGTCGACATTCACCTCCTGAAATCAATGGTACATGGTGCTGCGCAGTTTCCACGTTGTTTATTTGCAATGGTGCCGTTTGTCCAGTCACGGTACACTTTAACCACAGCAGCACGTGAACAGTTCGCAAACTGCGTTATTTCAGAAATACTGCCACCCTTGGCCGGAATGCCAATGATCGCCCACTTTTCAAAGTCTGATAAATCGCATGTTTTACCCATGACCGCAATGGTTGATATGTTTGCAGAATGCCTACATGTCACCTTATACGTGCCGAATTTCACCGTTTTACGCAATGCTGACGTCAAAATTCGGTGGTGGTCATAAAAATATGACTCAACCCTGTATTTTGTCAGTTTGGAGCTTCTTTTTCAAATTTTAGACATCACTTCAAATTTTTGTTATTATGACTATTAGGAACTTGTGATTTCTCAGAAGGCAAAACTGAACCTTTAATGATTCATGTGGAACATTTGTGGGGGAAAAATAAAACGAATAGCCCAATGTTGTGTTTACCAAATGATTTACTCTATGACCAGATTTTCCACAAAATATTTTTTTAGGTAGGGTGGAGCTAAGTAGGGCAGATCTTTATTGTTGTTGAGAGATGTTTAGAGGGACAGTTTATGTATTAGTGGGGAGGTGTTGTGGGCTATCATGGAAGCCATTTATGAGTAATGGGGGATACCCTTGTATAGCGCTATAAACAACCAACAACAACAACAATAATAATAATGGGGACCTGCAAAAAAATTATGGTATGCTTTTTTTTGTTTAATATTGTATCTTTCGTTGTACTTAACCCCTGGGTAGTGTTATAAATAAAAGGTAATAAAAAATGTAACCTAATAATTCCAAGATCTGTCCTGTAGTGCCACCTGCAGGCTGTTGTCAACAGTGCACCCGTGTTCCAATGAGTGACACAACACTAATTAGAGCTAAGTCAGATACTGACACCGTATAAAAATGCTGTAATTCTCGTATATGATATTCATTTCATATACACATCTATCATTATTTTTTATTTTGCTATAATGCTTCTTTAGGAGATACCATATCCCACAATTTTAAAAACCTGTTTTTTTTTTTTAATTGGGTAAGAGCCCAACCGATAAAGGCACCTCTGAGTTATATTTAACATGGCAAATAATGTCTCCTTTGGGTGCACATTTACTCCAGCAGATGCAATACCCAATTCAATATCAGGATGAATAATAAAGTTGATCTTTACGAGAACTTGCACTGAAAATTTCGTTTGGTAGAAGAATGTAGTTGTTGCTGCAATGTACAGTCGCCGGGAAGTGGTACTACGCTCCACCAATCGTAGGCAATTTGTGAGATGGGAGGGGCTCCAATCTAAAATGATGGGGAAAATACGCTATTTTCAGTGTAGGTTTTTTCCACAAAATTAATTATAAATTTGTTTATACCAAATTTTTTATACCTAAAAGTTTTTAAAGCTGCAACATATCACATATAATAGTTGTGGTAATTGCGAGTTGTCGTTGCGCAATGTTAAAATTTACGGGTTACGCAACCACAACAATTGCCACAACTATGAGGCCCGCGATGAGTGCCAAATGCGCTTATTGCAAGGCCCGTAAAGGAGAGGGGGGAGGCTCGCAACCCCAGCACCCATTATCCTCAGCCTCACCCAGGCCCCTCCTACAGCTTCACTCCCCGATCCCTGTGGCTTCTCCAGGAACCCCCTCCAGATCCCCTCAGCCTTACTGCTATATACACTTCTGATTTTCTTACGTTCATCCTGTCTCTATGCCTGCGCATCCTTCTGCAGAGGTAGGTGGGTGGCGTCACCACCCCGGCTTCCCTGCCTCTGCAGAAGGACATAAGCGCATCAGAAGAGTATATAGCAGTAAGGTTGAGGATATCTGGGGGGGTTCCATGTGAGGCCACGGGAATAGGGGGCTGGGGGGAGCACAGGGGAGGGAGAGAGGGATACAAAGAGAGACAGGGGGAGAGAGTTTGTCTGTAACACTTGCAAAGTTATGGGCTTGCGCATGCGCTCATTGCAGGGCCCATTATGAGCGGCAAAGGCGCTCATTGCCAGGCCCGCATTGTAGAGGGGGGGGAGAGCCTCACATTGTGTGGCAAACAGCATTCCGAGACTTACATTTTTTGTGCTGTCGTTTTTGACGGGCAAGTCGCTGGTTAATACAGAAACGAGGTCATTGGCACCCAATCTGACAATAGAACAAACCTACTAAAGTTTGTGCAAAGGCATGATAACCCACTCAGCGAGCATCACTTATTTATCTCGCTAGTTCCCTTCACAGGGAGAAATATCCTGTAGTATATCAGTCTGGTCTGCCTCACTAGAGTGGTCTACACCCGAAAAAACAGGCAAGTCTACCCTCAACAGAAGAAACCGTAAACCCTCTCTTGGACCTCATCAGTGAGGTGTAGCTGCACTTCTAAAGACACAGTGAGCAAGGAGTCAATGTCTGGAGCCCCTTATCCTTAGGAAGTCTAAATCCCATGTATCAGTTTCACATATACAGAAAGAAGGTTTAAGGAGCTCAGTTGAAGTGAGACCAGACTGATATACAACAGGATATTTCTCCTTGTGAAGGGCACAAGTCAAATGATTGAGCTTTTAACATTTGATAAATACCCTCTTCCCAGGCTCTATAGAAATCAGCTTGCATCAATAAATGCAAGCCTGAGCCTCCATAAATGTAAATGTTCCTCTTACACATGAAAACCTCAACAAATGGATGGCTCCAGCAGATGCATCAAAAATTAGTTTTCACAAATTTAAAATAAGTTTAATAACATTTTTGCTGCCTAATTATGGTCTTAGTCATGTTTTTCATCACACAGGACCATTTCATGTAACAAATAATTTTCTAGTTACCGTATATACTCGAGCATAAGCCGAGGCACCTATTTTACCACAAAATACTGGGTAAAATTAGTGACTTGAGTATAAGCCGAGGGTGGGAAATGTGCTGCCCTCTGTGTCCCCCTCTCTCTCCCGTGTCTCTTCTCCCCTCTCCCTTCCCTGTGTCTCTTCCCCCCTCCTCATTCTCAACCTCCCTCCTCATCATCCCTCCATAACCCCCCATCCTCAACCTCCCTATCAACCTCAACCCCTCTCCTCATCCTCAACCTCCCTCCTCATCCTCAACCTCCCTCCTCATCCTCAACCTCCCTCCTCATCCTCAACCTCCCTCTTCATCCTCAACCTCCTCAACCTCAGCCCCCTCCTCAGCCTCCCTCCTTGACCTTAACCCCACCCATCCTCAACCCCCTCCTAAACCCCCCTCCTCATTCTAAACCCCCCCTCATACTACCACTCTCAATACCCCCCTCCACCCCTCACTTACCTCCTCCGCTCCTTCGGGGTCTTGATGTGGCGCCACGTCATTAGCATATACCGGGTGCCGGCAACCTCTCACGGCATTAGCATATACCGGGTGCCGGCACCCGGTATATGCTAATGACGTGGCGCGCATGTGACGTCACATGCGCTCCACATCAAGACCTGGAAGGAGCGGAGGCCGGAGCAGGTAAGTGGGGGGGGGGGGGGGTATTTGGAGGGGTAGTTTGAAGGGGGGGGGGCTTTGAGGATGAGGAGGGGGGAGGGAAAGAGACATGGGGGGTTAGAGAGACACGGGGGATAGAGAGACACGGGGGGGAGGCACTCGAGTATAAGCCGAGGGAACCCCCTTTTAGCCTTTAAAAAAAGGGCTGAAAAACTTGGCTTATACTCGAGTATATACGGTATGTTAATTGTGTTTTTTCAAGAATACTTGAATATCATACTTACAGTGTTCTGTTGTGAAAAATTAGTACAGTACCTTAATAAACAAGAATGCTAAACAATTAGCATATTACCGGTTCTATGCCCTACTGGGTATCTTGCTGCATAAGGAGCTTCACTTGGCTGTTGTATAGTAGGATGTGTTTGTGTCCTTAAAGTCACATTGCTTTTTTATTACCATACTTCTCAATAGTTTCCTGTGTAATAACACAACTAGTTTATTTTAATTTCAATTCCGCTATACCAGGGGTGGACAAGAGGGGCCACATACGTGCCTGGATTTGATGATATACCTGCTGCGCACAGGTGAGAAAATAAATATTCAAATCCTGGCTTGCATGTGGCCCGCCAGGACTGAACTTGCTCACCCCTGCTCTATACTAAACAAATATACTGACTGCTAAGGGAGATCTTGGAAGGAAATAATTGTCCTGGTTTACAATGAATGTATAGCTAGTAATATATGAAAACCTACATGTATTTTTTTTTTTTTTTTCCACGTTATTCCTAAAAACTAAAGACTATTTTCTTACACTAAATTTACATTGTATCTTACCGGGCGCACAGCCTTTCTGATGCACCCACCATCCATGAGTTAAGATTGCAGTAATTTTACAGTATTTTTTATTTGAATTCTTCTAAATATCATCATATGGCTTTAGACTGGAAATAAAGGATTGGGAAAGCCAGGCACTAATTTTATTTATGAGCCATCAATGTACTTTTAACAGTCAATGTTTGGAGGCTGGACCAAAATCACTGGCTGACAGATACATATTTAAATGTTGGTGTAAATTTATACTCCATGGCCCCCTGTTTGCCTACAGAGTGCATTCTTTTTGGCGAGATCCTTTAGAGGTTCTGGTCCAGGTTGACATGATAGCATCACACTGTTGCTTCAGATGTCTCCGCTGCAAATTCATGTTGCAAATCTCCCATTCCATCACGTCTTTGTTGGATTGGGATCTGGTGACTGTGCCTGCCATTGGAGTAAACTGAACTTATTGTCTTGTTCGTGGCACCAGCTTGAGATGACATGCTCTTTGTAACATGGTGCGTTATCCTATTGGAAGTAGTCATTAGAAGATGGGTAGGCTGGTCATAAAGGGATTCACATGGTCAACAACAATACTCTGACAGATTGTTACTAAGCGATGCTCAATTGCTACTAAGGGGCCTTATGTGTGCTGAGAAAACATTCCCCACACCATTCCACCACTACCTCCAGCCTAAACTCTTGACACAAGGCTTGGTGGCTCCATGGATTCATGTTTTTGCTTTTTATGCCAAATTCTGACCCTACAATCTTCATGTCACAGCAGAAATGGATATATCAGACCAGGCACATTTTTTTCCAGTCTGCAGCGGTCCAGTTTTTGTGAGCAAATACCTACTGTATCCTCCGTTTTCATCCACCAAACTGCCTCTCACTGGATGTTTTTTATTTTTTCACAATTTTTTTTTGTTGTAAACTTAAGAGACTTTTGTGTGTGGAAATCCCAGGAGATCACCAATCTCATGAGGCACCAACGATCATTCCACAGTCCGTCACCTAGATCTCATTCCATCCCCATTCTGATGTTTTGGTCTGAACAAAAACTGACCCTAATCATGGCTGCAGGCTTTTGTGATTAGCGTTGCTTTTGATTAGATATTTGCATTACAAGAAGTTGTATGGGTGTAACTAATAAAGTGGCCACTGAGTGTACTGTAATGTTAACTTGATAAACTACTTCGTTTTAAATGATAGAATATTTGTAACTTCTACAGTGTCCCTTTGTAATGCTTCCCCCCCCCCCCCCCTTTCCCCATCGTATCGGCAAAAGTATATAAAAATTAAAGGAAATTAAATGTATTTAAGATGTTCTAAAGTATCTTTTTTTTTTTTTTA
This sequence comes from Discoglossus pictus, assembly GCA_027410445.1. Classification (NCBI taxonomy): domain Eukaryota; kingdom Metazoa; phylum Chordata; class Amphibia; order Anura; family Alytidae; genus Discoglossus; species Discoglossus pictus. Next base: position 32,912,941 of record CM050167.1, read on the forward strand.
TTGAATTCATAGAGAAAATGCATTACAGAGTCACTTTATAGGGCCGCTGTAGATTTTGAAAATCTGCACACTCTGGTGGTCCAGTGGGTTCGGATTTGGTGCTTTCAACACTAAACAAATATACTAAGGGAGATCTTGAAGGAAATAATTGTCCTGGTTTACAATGAATGTATAGCTAATAATATATGAAAACCTACATGTATCTTTTTTTTTTTTTTGGTTCACGTTATTCATTGTGTCTTTTCAAAAGTAGAATAGAACACATATCTGTGTCTATTTATGAATCTCAGGAAGTTTTCATGTTTAGTAAAGACTCGTTAGTGTATTTAATTTAAAGTGAATAGTGGAAGTTCAAAATATGGAGTATGTTAAACCATAGACAAAAAATACATGAAGTACAAGTAAAATTGAATGTTAACCCCCCCCCCCCCCAAAAACAAACAAACAAAAAACACTGCCTTAATTTCCAGCCTAAAGCCGTATTATATTTATAAGAATTAAAGTATTGGGAAAGCCAGGCACTTATTTTATTTATGAGCCATCAATGTACTTTTAACAGTCCATGTTTGGGGGCTGGATCAAAAAAATTGGCTTTTTTTTTTATTTTTATGAATTCATAGAGAAAATGCATTACAGGGCCGCTGCATATTTTAAAAATCGGCACCCTTTTAGCAGATCTGTAAGTCATGGTGGTCCAGTGGGTTAGGATTCTGTGCTTTCAACACTGCAATCTGGGTTCAATTCTGGTCAGAGAACCAAGAGGTCACACCATCTTGAAGCCATGCAGGGTTTTGGCTCACTGGAGAAGGAACTCACAACCTACTGCGGTATCTCTGCCATGAATACCAAGTGGATCAGCATGGTGTGTTGCGCTCCATGAGATCATGGAGAGTCAGACATAACTGAACAACACCAACCCAAGTCCTGGGCATAAAAACATTTTCAAAGCAAAACCTGTATCTGTGGTAGATTCTGCTAGTGCATGGAAGCAGCCATGGTAGCCTTATTTCCTTTTTAAAGGATGTAGTTACCGGGCAAGCAAGGCTTGCAAGTAGCCACCTACTGAACCTGTAGGGCGCAGGTGGAAGGTGTCCTGCGATGAGGAATTTATCAGAATCTGTCAATGAATCAACAAATTCCCCTCTCTCCTCCCCTCTTTGCAGTCTTGAAAAGGTAATCAAACACGCTCACATTTCCTGCTGGCTTGCAGACTTAGTAGAAGTCACAAACATGGCACAAGTAATTTCTACTGAAACAAAGATTTCCCTAAAAATGCTTTACAGCCTCATATCTATATGAGGTATTTATCAATCTACAGTAGTCCTTTTTTAAAGATCCTTCCCTTTGGGTAATGAAGGAGTTAATACTCAAGTCTTCACTCCACAATAACTCTGGATCAGCTTAGTGAGAGCCTTAAAGCATTTGCACAGGGCCTTTCTGTGAGCTGTACGTGCTCCCTGCACTTCCTTACATCCTGCTTTAGATAATCCCCAGGAGGTGCTGTTCTTTTGTTCCTGCATCTCCGCGCCTTAGAAGTAAAAAGGCCATCAAGTAACCAGCACTTGATGTGGCCTCGGCTGCTTGTGCCAATGACATTGTCTGACAAAACTGCTAGAAAAGAAAATAACCCTTTTGAAAATTATATTTATATAGACTAAATCAACTAGAAATTGATGCTTTTTTCTGTTGTATTGGCAGCAGTGCAGTGATTTATATGAGATGTGCAGCTTTGAACCTGAACGTATTCTAAAAATAATGTGTCTGTAGTGAGAAAGTGCTAATTAAAGACGCATCAAATGCATTTTTTATTGTGCATTCAAAAGAGCATGTTTTAAACATTATAAAAGTGTATTTTTTTTTTTTCATGAAAAATTATTTATCACAAATGTGGTTTAAACTTATTGGAGGCGAACAGGAAATACCACAGGAAATACTTCTGTTTGTGCGTTGAGTATGCCCGACTCTAGATCTCATTGGCAGACACTTATGACTCGTACAGCTGCACATTGGTTGACAGGGACAAGCCCCCAATGACAGTTGTGCATTCAACCCTGTATATTCTGCTCCAGGAGCTTTGTTTAAAAAAAAAAAAAAAAAAAAAAAAATAACCACACTGTTCAATATTATGAGATGCCCTCTTTCAGATGCAACAATGAAAAATGCCTTCACTGGCCCTTTTAATAGGGCTTCAGTGCCCAATTACATCTAGAAATGAAGCAAGAATACAGAAAATCTTATGCAGGTGTGTTTTAGAAGTTTGCTCATTTTAAAAAGGCTGAGCCTCATGAATACAGGAGTTAATAAAACCATTTACTCCATTGTGGGGACAGCACTATGTCGTCAAACATAAAGTTAAAATTTTAGGATGTTGCCCCCTTAAATGGAAGATCCATGATTATTAACTAATGTAAATTGTACTTGCTTATTGACACTGGATGTGTGGTGGAATAGCAAAACTTAGAAATGCTCATTTTAGCTAAAACCCGCTAATATCATGAAGTGGTCGGGAAATTGTATATAAACTAGCGTAACCTGCTACAATATGAGCAGTGCTTTTCAACAGGGTTCCTTAAAATCCACAAAAGTTAAAGGTATGTCTAAGTTTCCCTGTTTTCACCTTTTTAACACATACTGCTTATTTCAGAAATATACATTACATTGAGTCATACTATACACACACACAGATTTATTTTATATAAAAATAAAACTTGTTTTTTCCACACCTCCAGAGATGCCTACATAGGCACAGTGAACCTCCCAATAGAAACGCTGCATTCAAGTATGGGTTTTAACCCTTTACTAACGTTCAAGCCAGCAGCAGCTCAATACAAAGATCTACAGATCAGTATCTGACTCCTCCTGCTTCCTTCTACAAGGGGTCTACACATCCATGATTCTTTCCTGCACAAACTGCCATCATTGATTGTTACATTGTATTAAAATGTATAGCTGCCTGTGATTGGCCAAAACTAATTATGAATTTTATGCTAATTTTACACAAAAAGCTGCTGCTTGCAAACTCTAGAGATTTAACTAAACATCAATGCGTTTGTAAATGCTTTTTTCATGCAAATCATGTTTTCATAAACTAATGATTTTTCTCTATCAGATGCATGCATAATCCAGGGAATTTAGATATGCATTTAAAATAAAATTGCACCATGTACTAAAAATTTTAAGAAATCATTGTTCTTTCTCTTTACACCATCTATAGATATTTATTGGGAAAAGCGCTTGCAAAAAAAAAAAAAGAAAAGCTATAATTAACTGTATTTATAGTTATGCAGCAGTTCTTTCATTTTACATTCAACTTCCTTTAAAAAAAAAAAAAATCCAAGGTAAAGAATTGTTGCAAAACAACTATATATTATAGAGTTGCAAGTAGAGCTACTTTTTCCATCAGTGGTCTATAATCCTAATTAAAGTTAGTCAGAAGGAGGCACTGATTTTGTACAGGGATTAATTAAGTTTTTTTTTTTAAGCCTTGCATCAATTCTGTTTTAAGTAAAGATACTTAAATGTGTGAAACCTGCGGTTTTATGTATGTTTAATAGCTAATTTGTGACTTCATTATGTTTTTAACCAAAGCGGAAAAATCTGATTTGTTTCATGCATCTCCAATGTTTTAATGGGATTTCTAAACATGGCCCACAAATAATGTGCTCAGAACTGCAACATATATTCTGGCTACATATTCCACATATTGAAAGTAACCATAATTGTTTTATTTCTCTCTCTTTAGTTTAATTTTATAACATTTACAGTTAATATAATTTGCAAACTTTGTTGTCATATTTTAAAATGAAACACAATTATTTTTTTCATACATTAAAAAGAGCATGCTTCATACATTTTGTATGGGGGGGGGAAGTAAAACCTGATAAAACAGAATTTAAACTAACAGGCAGAGCATGTGTACATATATAGATTCCATTGGCAGAGAAGTATGCGTCATATAGGTATATTACTGCTCATTAGCCAACAGGGACAAGTCTCCAGATCAGTTAAACATTTGAATAAAAAAAGTATATTTTGCAGGTGCATAACAGTATATATGTAGATTAAAAGTAGGAAAAATTATTGAAAAATGTATATTTGTGATTCTGATAATAAAAACCATGAAAAATAATATGGGTACCCATATAGTTGACTAATACATAGTTAGAGGAAACCACCATAATAGTAATGTTCTACTAAGTCTATGACCCCTGAAGGGACTCCTCCTGACTGGAAGGCTTAGCACCAAATCTTGCCCATAAGTCCCGATTTTACATATGAAGGCTATTGCAAAAGGAATATGGATGCTACACTGGCTGAAAATACTACGGAGTGTACACCAGTGTTCCCATTAAATGGTTTTAATAGTATTATCAGCCGGTGTAGCATCCATATTCCTTTTCAAATAGCCTACATATGTAAACCAGGAATTTTGAGCTAGATTTGAGTCATTAGTTAGCTGCTAAGCCTTCCAATCAGGAGGTATATCTTCAAGGATCATAGATCTAGTAGAAAATCACTATTATAGCGGTCTCCTCCAAGTCGGTCATCTATATGATACCCGAATTCTTTTTATTAGAGGTGTTATACATATAATTTTTCAATAAATTTACCTACTTAAACATTTGAGTCCGTTTTTTTTTTTTCTTTTTTTTTTTTTCTTTTGAGAGTTTAATTTGAAAACCGAAAACACAACTTTGTTCATTATCAAATATCCTCTTTCAGATGCAACGAAGAAAATAATGTTTTTGGTATCCCTTTAACTGTTAAAATTGTGTCTTTGCTGGGACAATTTCCAGATCTCTTTATTGCCTATAGAACTCCCTAACAGATACCACCAGGAATAATTAAGAAGTCAGATTTCCTTTGGTATATACTTTTATTCTGGTCGGTAAACGGTTCTTTGCGAGCCGCGAGTGTACCTTTTATGACCTTCAATAGGTTAATATAAAACACTCCTATTTTTTTTTATTTTTTTTTCTTCATAGGAAGCATTAACACCATCTGGTTAGCCCCAAAATATGGCTTAGACCTGGCACACTGAATCACTTATTCCTATAAACCTGTGTGGCTATTTGCTAGCTTTGTATACCTACCACATTAAGTATAACAAGGTGTGTGAGAACGGTGAAACAATACATAAGCTGCCTTTGAACAGTGAGGTCATGTTTGAACAATTCTTCTTTCTAAACTATACCTAACAAAACAAATTAAACAAAGATGTCCAACAAATACTTATGAGTTATACCAAGAGTAAATTAAGTTCTTTGTTATTTTTTACGTCCAAACTTATGTTTTCACATACCATTGTAAGCACTACAACTGATATCAGATATCGTATGGACTCTATTTATTTATTTTTCAATGGGTTGGTTGCCATTGCCAGATGGCAAAGACTTCTTCATCTGAGCTTGTACCACTGCCTGTAAGTAATAACGTCAAACAGAACTAAATTAGCATAAGCAAATGTCAATAAACGAACACAAAGCCAACTTTACAGCGCTACAGAATATGTTGGCGCGTTATAAATGCACTATAATAGTGATAATAACTGTATGTGTATCTGATCTTTTTTTTTTTAGGCAATGGGTGTTGAAAGTGATCAAGAAATTGTACAAATGATTGGTACGGAGGAGCACGTAATGGCGGCTTTTGGGCCAAGTCTGGAGGAGTGCCAAAAAGCTCAGATCTTCACCCAGATGCAGGTGTGTTCCTTCTATTATTATTTTTAACTGTTTGCCGTAAATGCTAGAGCCTTGGAATGCCGAAGTAGTATTATCTGGACCTTGGCTAGCACCAAGATTTTTATGTCTGTTTACAAAAACTGATTTTTACATTGTTGGGAGGAGGCCTCCAATACAAAGCAAGATCCTTCGGGAGAAAAAGCCAATTATAAAGCTTTTTTTTTTTTTTTTTTTTTTTTTTTTTTACGTTTTGTGTTCAATACAGGATAAAAGTTCATATGTCTTTCTTTTGATGTGATGGAGCGGATGGACTGAAATCCGCAGATGTTTTTACTTACTCAAAGATGTAGCAGCCCAAATCTTCCCTTTTAAACTATTGTATGTTTTTTTTTGTTTTTTTTGTATTCACAGTATTCAATAAGGCTGTAGGACTTAAAGTCATTTTGTCAATCATTCAATAGTCAGAGAATCTTTTTAATTAGGATGACAAAAATAGTTATTGCTTGCTAATACGCATTAATGCAAATAAAGACAGAACTGCCTAACAGTCACCTGTATTTTTTTTTTATTATAAATTTTACTTAATGTTTTAAATGATCTTTCTAAAAGTAATGTGTGTTTGTAGAGATCAAGGAAGGAGGTCTGGGGGAAGCTTTTGTTTGATAATTTGATAACATTGAAATTGACACGATACCTTTTGGCTCAGAAGCAGGGTGGTTGCTTCAGGAAATGCAGCTACAGCTCTCGCATACACATAACTTCTCCTGGTGTATTAGGGTTGTAAAGGGCACCAAAATACATTTTTGTTACTTTACGTTTTTTTTGCATTGTTCCTGCCACCATTGCTGATGCGAGCACGCGCAGCATCACCTACCGCTCAGAATGCGGTACAACGTGTGATTGCTCTGGGGGAGGGGGTTAGGGTTTTAAAATTGATTGCTGTAGGGAAGAGAGTTTAGTGTTATGGATAGGGTTAGGCCTATGATTAGGATTAGCCTTCAATTTGGATCCTGTCATTACTTTTTCTTTCATGTGTACATTGCAAACACTATTTCCTGCCTTCTTGCCACTAGGTGGTGCTTATTGCGGCAGCAGCAGTTGCAGCAAGGAGCTGCTAGATGGCGGTGCCGAAATTGTACACCGTTTGTAAGCGCCACTGACATTGTACAAAATTTCCAAGTTAAACCATTACCCACCCCCCAACCCTAATTCTTACCTTAACCCAAACACTAAAGCAATGACATCAGCAGAAATCTTGGCAACGACATCTAGCGGATGTTCACCACCACTGCTGGCGCACTCCTATAAGGAAAGGACCGCTCTTTGTCATATTTAGGGGCAGGACAGCTGTAGCAGACTGTGTCTTAATTACATGTCAGACACCCAAGCACACAGTAGGAAGTCTGCAACATCTGACCTGCCCCTAATTATGCAAAAGAGCACATCAGAGCTTTAAAGTTTTACAACTAGCATTACACATTTTTAAATCAAGTATATTTATGTATATACTTTCAATTTAACAGCCATGACTATAGTACAGTGGTCCTTTAAGGCACAGATGTGAAAGATGTATGAGAGTGAACAGGAAGAAAGCAGGCCAATTCAGAAGCTGAGGATCTGTTACTCTGGGAGCTTCACTAATGTGCCACAATTCTTACAAACTATGAGCCACATTCAATTCCAAGCCCGCAACTCTATCGCAGACGGCCAAATGTCTGCGGGTGTGTTGCGGGCTTCCGTTCATCTCCATCTTGCAATTCTAGTCAATTGCTCAAGCCCGCAAGTTACTGGCCCAAAGCCAAAACTGTAAACCATGCACTAGTTCGGAGCAGTTCTGGGCGGGAATATGATTAATTAAGCAAACCAGTAACCTCCCATTTCGAATCAGCCAATCGAAAATGATCCTGTCATTATTACGTCAGTAAAACATGGAGGTAACATGTCAATCAATTAGGTTTGGGGGTCCGATTATGCGATCAGACCCGCAAAATAAAAAATACTGTTCTAGTCCATGTAGCTGGCCGGATATGTATTAACTCATTGATTCCCGAGATCAATATAATTCAGAGATGAAAAATAAAAATAAATTTAATTTACTGCAGATTGGCGGGCTTGAGGCTGTTGTGCAATTAATTCTAATGTCCATCATCGCTTTCCCCGTTATTTACAGTGCAGTAGTGATTTTTTTTTATTTGCATTTACAGTGCTACGAATAGGTGTTTAACCCCCATGTGAGTCCTCTCTTGCACACGTAGGATTTTCTCCTTTATTTTTCATTTACGAGTGTGAAAACATTTGCGGGCTTGAGCAATTGAATCGCGATTTTTAGCGGTTGTAAATCTTGCGAAAGTGACAGATCAAAGACTTCTGGAGGTTGTAAGTTACGGGTTTAACCATCGCAATATTTTCAAGGCCGTAAAATATTAATATTAATAGCAAAATAACTTGCAACCTTACTTACGGGCTACCAGATCGCCTGAAACCTCAATTGAATGTGGGCCTATGAAAGGTGACAGTGTCATTATAATCAACTAAAATAGTTTAAAAAAGCATTATATAAAACTAAAATATTTTGTTTAAAGAGTCCCTTTAAGCAGTTAGTTTCAACTGTAATGAATAATATCATTAAAAAAAAATGTGTGTGTGTGTGTGTGTGTGTATATATATATATATATATATATATATATATATATATATATATATAATGTAAAATGTTTTCCCTTACAACAAGAAGAAAAGTGATTGTTTTATTGAAAAAAAGAGTAAGAAACAAGTTCAAAGCTTACAAAAAAGTGTCTTGTATAATAAAACTTTTTCTATTGCTCTTGTCCTTTTTCCTTTTTTTATAATCATGGTTTTCCAAGTTATCACCCTTTATAATTTTGTTTTTAAAACTTTTATGTATAGTAAACTCTTCTATAAGAGAGTCTTTGACCCACTAAACTTTTATATTTTTATGTTTTTTTCCTCTGCTACTAGGCTTTAAAGTACATTGGTAATAAAGTGCGTAGGCAGAGGATGTGGGGAGGAGGACCAAAGAAATCCAGGGTGGAGGAATCCCGTGAGCTTTTGGCATCAACCATCCTGACACACGTACCCGTAAGTACTGATCTTTTAAATTTCTGTATAGAGAATGACGCCGTTTATCCACCATAGAAAGGCCCATCTACTCCGCTCATTCTCTCTACTTAAAATATTTGCTTCATTTAACTTCAGAATAACCTTGTGCTTATCCCACTCATTTCTTAACTGTGTTTGACTACCACTTCCACTGGAAGCCTTTTCCACGTATCTACTATCCATTATGCATGACGTTTTAAACATACATCTACCATTAGTCACAGTTATAGATAGATTGTTGATTAACACATTTCCAGTTAAAATGGACTGTATTCAAATTAGTGCAAAACTAAAGGAAAAATTAGAGTGGCCAATGTTATATTACCCTGTTAAATATAATCAGGATCACCAAACCGGTCCCCATGATGGTTGGAAGGCAACCAGCCAGTACGCAAACCAAACAAGTTAAGAACCGCTGATCTAGAGGCCTTGACATTTGTTTAAGATATTTTAGCCAATTTCTAGCTGTATAAAAATACTGATAGGTTAAGTTGTGAGTCAAGTATTTATTTTCTAAAATGTTCTAAGCTGGATATATTTTTCAGAATTTGAATCTGAATTCCCTGCACTGTTATGTTTATTTTTATTTTTTTTCATGTTTAGAGTTGTTTTATGTGTAAAAGATAAATACAAATAATAACAAACAAAAAACAACATTTCCATTCCTATTATATCAAAAGTAGAAACGGATTATCAATCCATATATACTATTCCAGATATATTTGTCTTAAAATACACCTATTATTAGTTGTGATATATATATATTAAGAATATATATATGTTAAGAAATCCTATTTATTATTATTATTATTATTATTATTATTATTATTATCTTTATTTATATCGCGCCAACATATTCCGTAGCGCTGTACAGGGGTTTAGTACATGGCAAAAAACACCTTAAAGAATGGAGGGCCCTGTTTTTGAGCATATCATCAAAATGTACATAGTGCTTGTTTCCAAGACACGGACACACAATTGAAAACTCGCAAACTTACAATCTAAGGGAATTGTCACAGTATATGCTGTTTAATCAAATAGGAGCTACCATATGAAGTTCAATGTTGTGTTATGGGCCTGTCCTGTGATCTTTAGGGCAGAGTTGTTATAGTTTCTCATGAATAAGAGATTTTTAATGAATATATGTATTGTCATACATGGATAAGTATTTTAAATTTGAATAAAGGATAAACTAGACTTATCTGTTTCCAGTCCTTGGTTCAGGACAATCCCGTGTCGGCACAGCTCAATAAATCCTAATGATTTGGTGACTGATTCCCACACAAACAAAATACCCTGGAAATGTAGTAATATCACCCTCGAGGACTGGAGTTCTGTTATCATTTTTGTTCTTTCCCTATTTGCATGTAGTGTCTCAAAAACATCAAAGCAAATAGTTCTCATCATATAACAAAAGTACAGTGTGAACCAGAACAATTGGAAATAACTATAAATAAATATAAATTTTTTTTTTCCAGGTGAAAGAATTCAATTTCAGAGCAAAATGCATCTACACAGCAGTTATGGTCCGGAGAGTGATATTGGCTCAAGGAGAAAACAAAGTAGATGACAGAGATTACTATGGAAACAAGAGGTTGGAATTGGCTGGACAGGTAGTTTATTTTTTATGTAATATATAATACTGTTGGCATCTTACGTCTAGAACCTTCATGTCCCAGCATTCCCTCTAATGGGGTCTCTATGTGATGACATGTTTACATATGTGTGTGTATGTATGTATGTATGTATGTATATGAGTATATATATAAAAAAGGACGAGTAAGGTGGGTCTAAGCATTGAGTCCAGGAACTTGTTAAAAGGTAGGGTGTGACGAGTATGTATGTATGTTTGTATGTATGTGTGTATATAAACAAATTATAATAAAAATGGCTTTCAGTTTGAGGGAAATATGCTGTTTTGGTGCATCTGCAGCTGTGGAGACATTCCTGACACTTTTTTGTAAAGTTTGTCTTTACATTTCTGGAGTCACAAGATTTGTAGCTAGCATTGCAATTGCCAGTCCCTTGACCATGTGGAGAGAATGGAGTAGGTGTCAAATGCTAAAAGCATAAATGATACAACAAATCCCACTTTAAATACACAGATCAATCGCATATATAGTTGTGAGCATGCGGGGGCCGCAGTTGCTGGCAAGGAGCGCCTGTGGACTTCGCAAGGAAAATACGAGACCCCAATTAGGACCTCGCGAAAATTGTCTGCAACCCGCGCACATCAAAACATGAAAAACACAATAAATACACACAACAAATACATAAAAAGCTTACCCACAGCAAGAGGGGGCATCCAGGACCTCGAAAACTGAAGTAACACCTCAATTTAACTCAAAATAATAGAGTTTAGACACTGAAAAATTCTCTAAGCGAGAGAAAAAATGGGCGCCGAAAAAAAAAAAAAAAAAAAACGAGGCTACAGCAGTCTAAAGACTCAAAACACAACCAAACGCCTACGGAATTCCCGAAAAAGACATAAAAAACAAGGACGCAACCCGCACGACCACAAACACATTAGAAACACAATAAATACACACAACAAACATATAAAAAGCTTACCCACAGCAAGGTGGTGCACCCAGGCCCTCTGCAAGTAAAGTTACACCTCGATTTAACTCCAAATTTCGAAGTTTAGACACCCGAAAATCACCTAAGCGAGAGAAAAAATGGCCGCCGAACAAAACGAAAACGAGGCTAAAGGACCCAAAAACCCACAAAACACCACGAAACGGCTACGGATATTCCGAAAAAGTCGGACGACATCCAAAAACAAGGACGCTGAATCAGCCGCATACCACACATTAGCCGCCATTTTAGAACAATAACTTATATAATGCGGAAGTACACAGCTACGCTAACGGATTTGTCTTGCGCACGCACACTATTACACTCCACACATTCATCACTCTTACACAGCGGCTCCACACCACTAATGCTGCAGCAACATCAAAACAGATTGCCAGCTCTTCAACAGAATGCTTCCTGCATATATTACTTCAAAATAGGTAAAGTTTATTTATTTTATTATACACCAAACAGCATTAGCTCACTTACAATTTCATTGCCGTCCTTTTTTGATGGGCAATTCGCTAGTATAAACATATTCTTAAGATTCATACTATCAGGATGTGCAGAACAGTCAGAACAGTCTATACACAAGCACACTGCCTCAAGCTAAGGATAATCCGAACCTTCCATATTCCAGCAACAGGCCAGATTGAGCATCATTGCAGGAAGGAATTTATTTGTCACTGAGGAAGCTGCAGATCACAGCAGCGAAACGCGTCTGACACTTGTTTTACTATCTATTGATTTTACAATTTTTATCACTGGATTTCTGTACCAGAATCAAACCGGAATTTTTACCAAATAAATATATTTTTATCCATGAAAATGGTCTGAAGTACTTATGCTTTGGGGAACCCCGACACGTACACTCGAAAAGTACACAGCATCAGACTAAATAATATCACCGCCCCACATGGACTCAAGTACCATTGGGTAACACCAACATATACGGCATATACTCAAACAGAGAACATCAGCCGGAAACGTTGTGTTAAATACACTTATGATTGTGCGCTTTACAGACATTCCCACAACAAAACTCTTTTATACACAAGCACAGCCTACTAATATTATAACCTTCTTGAAAATGCTTTTATGCTCATGTCTTATAAAGCAGCCAATGTTGTTCTATACTATTTGTTTAAGTAAATCGTAGTAAACAATCATGGTTTTCAAGGGATGCAGACAGCGAACTTTCAAATGATTTCTTATGATGCGTGATTTCTAAATCGTATTCTCCCTAAATATCTTGTTTTTAAGAAGAAAAAAATGAATACATTCATAGGTGATTGCTGTCTAGCTAGTGAGGGCGACATTGCGAAGTTATGAGTCCCAGAGGCAAACCAGACCAATTTGTTTAAATGTACAGAAAAAATAAGAGAAAAGAAGGCACCTTCAGAAAACGAGTTCATACCCTCCACAAGATTGCTAGGTGACGCATACATCTGATGAGGAGGGAAGTTGAGGATGAGGAGGGAGGTTGAGGAGGGGGATTGGGGTTGAGATTGAGGAGGGGGGTTGTGGAGGGCTTTGCGGATAAGGGGGTTGAGGAAGAAGGTTGAGGTTGAGGATTTCTCCCCCTTCTCCTCAACCTAAACACCCCCCCTAACTTAGGCGGTATATGCTAATGATGTGTCGCGCATGTGACGTCACATGCGCGCCGGGTCAAGGAGCGGAGCGGAGGCCGGAGCAGAAGCAGGTAAGTGAGGGGGAGGTATTTAGGGGAGTTTAGGTTGAGGAGGGGGGGGTTTAGAATGAGGAGCGGGGGGTGTTTAGAATGAGGAGGGGGGGGGTGAGGATGAGGAGGGGGGACTTATCATTTGCCCCCTATATTCAGGGAGAAAAAGTGCGTGTTATACGCCGATAAATACGGTAGGTGTATTTTAGTTTCAAAGGTCAGAATTTATGGGGTGATGAAGGTATCCGATAAACTCTGATCCTATAATTAAGTCACTAGTTTGTAAATAGTATATAGTCAGTAATGGATAAGTGTTCTTTTCTCTTATTTTTTTCTGTATACAGTGGACTCTTGGTATGCGACCATGGGTGTAGGAACTGGGGGGACAAAACCCCCAGAGATTTTTAATTGTGTGTGTATATGTATGCATATGGAAGCTGGTAAGTGTTCTGTGTATCAAGTGAGCTGTATCCCCTCCCCCCCACAAAAAAAAATTCTGCTTCCTACACCCCTGTACGCGACTACCTCAAAACTCGTGGATTTCGGTATTCAATGCGTCTAGATGAGCAAAAAATGCTTTGGCACTTGCGCTTCTAAAACCAATTTACATTCCTCCTTCTGCAAGTTTGGTACTCGTTGTTCCTTCTGAAAACAATTAACGACGATTGCCAGGGGTCCACTGTATTCATACACTTTTACTGGCTCACTTTTACCCCTTGTGAATTGGCTTAACAAACCTTGGAGATTTTTGGGGGTATAATACCATTATTCTGAAATAGTGACTCCTTTTATATTACTTTTAATATTGTAAATGTGTCAACTTTAGTATTGATCTAAATAATTATAAAAAATAAAGGAACCTGTTTGACAGCTTCATAAGGATAGATAGTTCAATTTTTTATTTAACTTTTTGGCATGTAAATATTAACAATTTAATTTGCATAATCTAGATTGACAATTCTTTCATTTAAATATCTGCCAGTGGTAAATTGTCTGATACAAAGACGGTGGAATGTATTTATAAACCGGATTTTGTACAATAGGGATCACCTGATTGGAAAACAGTATTGTCCACAATGCAGACATAAGACGTATTGTGTAGAAAAACAAAAAAGCCAAATAAAAGAAAAATGAAATGATTTTGCTGCTAATTTCACACCCCATGGGAAAAAGAAGTATGAAACGGTCTTCTGCTTTAGATAACAGATGCGGATCCATCAGCCAAACATATCCTCACAGAGCGGTTCAGGCTTTTTTGTCACCAGAGAATTTGTAGGCCCGACGCCAATAGAGGTGTTAGCTAAACCTACCGATTTCAGGCTTAATCTTTTCACCTACCGTCTCTTCCTTTCTAATGTGTTTATTATTTGCGGAGAATTACCCTGTTTCTTTGTTTGCCGTTTTTTTGTTTCTAATGCAGCTTGCTTTGTATGGCTGAGATACGGAGCAGGACCGAAATCCGGCACCCTGGAAAGCAAGGGATTTTTACCTTGTGACAAAAGAACACCGCATTGACTTCATAGATTGCCTAATCCCAGCTGTTCTGATAATGTAATTAAGGCCGCCTAATGTCTTTAATTTTGCAACCAGTTTGTGTGAAAAGGAGAATTTGGCACTCTAAAAGCTTTAACACTAAATAGCAATCTCAAGGCGCCTAATTAGAATTCTCTGACACTAAGCTAATTGGTGAAACTGTTGCAGCAGCTTAAATTCTTACATATTTTTTTTTTCGTACCCCTTTTTTTTGTGGCTGATGAGCTGTCAGTATTGCTTTCTGCACACTAAGGCCTTAGCCTGCGCTCAGATACGTTTAACTCCTGCAGAGCTTTTAAAGGAAAGACTATATATATTTGTTTTTATTTGTGTGTTGTAGTTATTATCACACAGAGATCTTTTCTATATACATGGTCCCTCCCAAGCTACAACAAAACAATGTCTGTCTATGTATAGCGTTTAGTCGTTCACTTGTGTCAGACTGTCCGTGACCATATGGACCGCAGCACATCTGTCAGCCACTGCTCCTCTGAACTCCCTCAAGCTCATGTTGATTGTGTCAATGACCTCATTTATCCATCTCCACCTCTGTCATCTCCTTCTTTGATGCTGGGAAAGATTGAAGTCTTCTCTAGGTAATCCTGTCTTCCTATGATATGGTTAAAATATTTGCATTTTAACCTCTAGGTCATATCTTCCAGTGAACAGTTTGTCTTGATTTCCTATAGTAAAGATTATATATAGTATTTGTTAAATTAAATGCTATGTTTATTTTTGCATTGTAAGAAGAAATGTTGCCAAATATTTATGTCTTCAAAACGTCATACAATAAAATATATCTACAGTGTCCCTTTTAAGTAACCTGTTTGACTTTTTTCTTTCAGAATTGACAATGCAAATGTAAAAGTTTTTGTTGTCACATAATTGCAATCTTTTAATTTTTTTTAATCTAAACTGGAACAACATTTTCTGGGTTTTTCATAATTTTACAAATACAATAAGTAGTATTAAGAAATTATATGTATTTATTTTTGTTTGCACTTATTTGTGAGCCTGTATAGTTTCATTCAATGCTGGTTCTACAAACTTCTGGCATACAGTGTATTCCTCAGGCAAAAAAAAACCTAAATGTTTTGTATATTCTGTATGTTTTCAGCTGCTTTCGCTCTTGTTTGAAGATCTGTTTAAAAAGTTTAACTCTGAAATGAAAAAGATTGCAGACCAGGTCATCCCAAAGCAGCGAGCCGCGCAGTTTGATGTAGTGAAGCATATGCGTCAAGACCAGATAACCAATGGCATGGTCAATGCCATATCAACGGTAAGAGAAGATGCTATACTTGTTCAACTGATGTAAAGGACAAGTAACATCAAAATAGTTAAAGGTATATCTAGGTTTCCTGGGTTATGAATGCATCTGATAGATAAAAAAAATAAAACTTCCCCTAAAATATTTTCTTCCGATTTTGCCAGTTAATTTTGAGAAGCTAAATTAGCATAAAATTCATAATTCTTTGTGGCCAATGAGAGGCAGCTGCAACATTGTAGCAGTGTATGGAGATTCAGTCTCTGCAGCAAAGCATCCTGGATTTGTGTCGTCATTTCTTACCACCACACACCTCTCAAACCTCCCTGAAACTGTGCTGCTGGAAGGTTAGTATAGGGTTAAAAAAAAGGAATTGAATGCAGTTTTTCTATTGTTAGTATGAAGTGCCTATGTAGTTTTTTTTTTTTTTGTAATAAAATTAATCGTTATGTGTATAGAATGACTTAATGTACGTCCATATATCTGTAAGATGAAATCATTTTAACAAACGGTACTCCTAACAAATATGTGTAAACCATGGCAAAATTGGTTTAACTTTTTGTTTACTGCAGATCATTCCCGAGTTTTGGCATTTCTATAACTTCTAATGGAGCATAATATCAGGGCAGTTTCGTGTTTGCCCCCTGGGACAGTTACAACTTCATCATATTTTATTGTACTGTTCTCTATTGGTAATAATTGCTATTAAATTACATCCATTTAACATTTTAACAGTTAAATCTTGCAATGAAATGTGTTGATAAATGATTAATAATCAATTAACTTTGAGCTTGGTTACATGGCCCCCATAGGATCTAACCCAAAGCTGACTTGTAGCAATGGGAGTCGTTACAACAGACTTTAAGTAGCTATTACATGGCTCCCACAGGCTATTTCACATAAGAGCTTACTGATCAGTAGCCAGAGCGTTGTCATGTAATGGAAATAGCTTGCAAGGGTCCTTGCAGGTACACTTAAGCAGATGTGGAGTCAGAGCCCAGAAACACAGTAATTCTCACAGCAACTCCAATAACGTTAAAAGGGACATCGAAGGTTTCTGGATTTATCTAGGGATATCTCTGTGTATCTCTTTACATTTTGTACATTTTTTTATTTATTTATTAAAAAGTGCTTAGAAAGCTCTGTCTTTTCTGCCTAAAATCTTACAAATGGTTCCTGACTCTCCTCTGCAGCTCATAAAGACGGTGTACTTCTAAGTACAGGTTTTGCTCCTTGAGAGGGGTCACTGACAGGCTAATTTGAAACACTGCACTTCACACTCTGTGTATTCATAAGCTGCGGAGACCCAGGCACTGCACAACCAGTACAGCAGAGTCTGTGTCTTCATGAGCTGAAGAGGACAGGTACTATTTGTGTCATTTCAGGGAGTAAAAACAGAACTTCTTAATAATAAAATAAAGTACACAAAAGTAAATTGATACATCGGTATACTCTAGTAAAATCCAGAAACCTTCCATGTCCCTTTTTTAAAGAACAGTAACTATTGCTACATTTTGTTGTGTTCATTTCTAACTTATTACATGGTATCAGTGCCGGGGACACGCAGGTGGGTTGGCATTAACCCTTTGGACTTGGTATTAGTTGGGTGCCAGTGTTTAATTGTGTGATCAGGTATTTGTAATTGACATTGTGATTATTTATTGTTCTTTAGTATTCATGTATAGGATTGGATCAACCATTGGAAAGGCTTATTTTGTGCTGTAGGATGTGTAGGCTTCAGTTTTATTCTATCCGTGTCCTTTGTTATGCTATTTTTTTCCTACTGGGATACGTATCTCTTTAAATGGACATATAAGATTTCTACATTTTACTAGGTATATAATATATCTGTGTATCTATTTACATTTATGTCATTTTGTTCTATTAAGAACTGCTTATAAGTTCTGTTTTTGCCAAATTGTACCTGCTTTGGGTCTGCCCTCTGAACCTCATGAAAACACAGACTCTGTAGTACTAGCTGTTCAGTTTATCATACTAGCCATGTTGCTGAGAAATTGCTCCTGATTAGCTGGTACATAGAAGTAAATGGCTACCTAATTTATATTATATACCTAATAAAATCCCAAATCTTTCCATATCCCTTTTTAAGTGTCTCATACGTGTTCTCCTAAGAGTTTTATGTACTCTTGTGGGAAGTTGAGCCTACAGGTAAGGATTTGTCTCGCTGTGAGCACTGCACAGAACACTTGTCAGACGTAAGCAGAAATATATTTGACAGCAGATAAACAGCAAAGGGCCCATTTATTATTTGTCATCGCTATCTACCCAAAAGTGGTCCAGTGGTTAAGGTTCAGTGCTTTCATCACTGTGGGTTTGATTCCAGTCAGTGAACCAATAGGTCACACCACCCTGAAGCCAAGCAGGGTTGGGCCTGGTCAGTACTTGGATGGGAGACCAGCTAGGAATACTAAGAGCTTTATGCTGTGGCTCACTGGCGAAGAAACTGGCAACCCACCACAGGATCTCTGCCATGAAAACAAAGTGGATCAGCATGACCATCAACATAAAAATGTGCATGTTGTGTTACGGTCCATGAGGTCACAAAGTCGGAAATGACTGCATGATGCAAAAAAAACTAAAATCAACCTAAAAACTCTGAAATGTTTCAAATGTGTTATTTTGCAAGCATAAAAGCACATTTAGGTCCGTTCCATGCCTTTACAACAGATATGTGATTCCACCTCATAGGCATATGTCCAATTGATGGGCTTGTAAGCAACCAAATCTTGTAATTGATAAATTGATAATGTATGTGTAAAAAATGGTCAAGTAAATACTTGGAATTAATGTACAGAAAGATCATATAATAAAGTAACACTAGTATATTATTTATTATTGTATTTACTTTATGGATTTGTCATTCTGTATGTTCACATTTTTATATTATTTGGTGTCTTACTCCTATTGTCTGATTCTTCAGGGGAATTGGTCACTTAAGAGATTCAAAATGGACCGTCAAGGTGTGACACAAGTGCTGTCTCGATTATCTTTTATATCTGCTTTGGGGATGATGACCAGAATTTCTTCCCAATTTGAAAAGACCAGGAAAGTCAGTGGCCCCCGCTCTTTGCAGCCGTCTCAGTGGGGAATGCTGTGTCCTTCCGATACTCCTGAAGGAGAGGTAAGGCTTGGGGTTTATGTTCTATGATGTAGAACTGATGCATTTAATCTATCAGTTTCTCTATTAGAAAGAAAAACTCCTCTGAGATTCTGTCTATATGGTCACTGATGTTCTTAATGTGACTTAGTTCCACTTCTTTTTATATTTTAAGCTTACCTGTCTTTATAGGACTATATAGCATCACAATCACCTTATTTATGCTAGCTTTGGGTTGTGCAAAATTTAGTTTACAACACTTGTGCAGACTCTTTCCAGCCAAACTAAATAAAACGACCCTTTCTCAATTTTCAACATGAGGGAATGTGGCACAAAATAGGATCATACAGCTTCAATATTCTTTTTTCTTTGGCAAGAAACCGAATGTTATAATATTTAAAACTAATAATGCGCTATTTATAATATCATGTTCACGAGGTTCTATGAATATGCGCTTCTGCTTGATGTGGAAGCCCAAAATACCCACAAAGTAGGTCACATAAACATTAGAATTTTTTAGGGTCATTTGGGACGTAACATGATGATCTTCAATTTTTTTTAAGCTCTCTACATAGGAAGTACCATGATGTTGTACGCTAAAAAAATAAATAAGTAAATAAAATACAGGTCCGCCACCGATTATCCGGCATCGCCTCTGTTGGGGCTTTGCCATAAACGATTTTCCCGGACCAGAGGATCTCTCATAAAAAGATGGGGTTTTTTGTTGTTGTTTTTTAGCAATTATACAGCAAAATGATACACTTTTCAAGAAAGACTTCATAATAAATGAGACCAAGTACACAAGATTTTGAGAGAAAACAATTTACTAACTCAAAATGATCACTGCAGCTTTACAGAATAAAAAGGACTTGTGGCACATTACTGAATGAAAAGAACCAGTGGAGCTTTAAACCATCTCTGCTTGACTACCTGTACTTCTCTCTCTACCAACTTGTTGAGAATTTTGTCTGGATTAAGAGGTTCCCGATTACCCGGTGACGGTCCTGTACAAGTGTATACTATATTCTGTATCCTAGTGATCCTCTGAGAAATGGAGTTAAATGCCCAGTGTTGTAGAATATTGATGAGACACATAATGCATAGCTGGTGTAATTATAGCTTTATGACTAGATTTATTAATGAGCACTGCATTTGTTTTCAATTTTGTAAATGAGGTGCTTGTTTATTTTTATTTTTTTTGTTTTTCTTAAGTGTCCTTTTTAGAGAGAGAGAAAAAGTTTCTCCATCACTGTGCAGCCACCTTGGTTTACTGTGACTTTGTATTTTATATTATACTAGCGACTTGCCCGTCAAAAATGACGGGGCAATAAAATTTGAAGCCATGGGAATGCTGTTTGAGACATAATTTGAAACCGTTTTGTACTGTGAGGACCTTCGGCGCTAATTGCGAGCCTCAGTACCTTTTGCGCTCATTGTGAGGCTTGCGCTGAGCGCCTTTGGCGCTCATCGCATGCCTCTCAATGTGCACATTGCGAGCCTCTCCCGTCGTGTACTTTTGGTCCTCTGCAAGAGATATATATTTCTATGTATATGTAGTTAATGAATAATTAATAATTGATGAAATTAAGTAAGAATGAATAATTTATGCAATAAATTAATATAGTTTAATTAGTTGTAATTGATATATGCAGCAAACAATAGGCTGAAGAGCTAACAATCTGTATGTATTTTGCGTCTGCATAGAATATACATTGTGAGTGTTAGTGCCCTGCTTATAAAGTGTAATGAGTGTTTGAACTGTGCATCCTAAATAGGCTGTGTGCGCGAGGTAAAGACGTTGGTTTATTGTGTAAAGCGGCATTGTATAGTCGTAATGTTATTAATGTGATACGCGTCTCGTGAATATTTTCCGGCTTTTGTCACAGTGTATTTTGTAGGTCGTAGTGTGATGTGTAAAGTGCTACGTGGTTTGCAGTGATTTGCGCGTTACAGGGTCGTGTAGCCTCGTTTTATTTTTTTTCCTTGCTTAGGCGATTTTCGTGTGTACGAACCACGCAAAGTTTGACAACTATTATATGTGATATTTATCAATTTCTAAAAACTTTATGTAAAGGAAAAAGCTGACACTTCCAATTTCTGACTTTTTTTGTGCAGACTATTGGAGCCCGATTCAATTGAGCTATCGTAAGTTACTGTAGCCACGTAAGTGAGACCGTAAGTTAATTTGCTATTCAATTGGCGTATTTTTGTGGGCTCCAAACGGGTTACGAGTTATGGCCTTGAAAACTTTGCGATGGTTAAACGCAGAACTTTCAGCGTCCTGAAGCCTTTGATCTTTCACTTTCGCAAGAGTTACCATCGCTAAAATCGCAAATCGCTATTCAATTACTCTAATGTCCCCAAGGCCGCAAATGTTTTCATACCCGTAAATGGCAAATGAAGGAGAAAATCCTAAGCGTGCTAGAGAGGACCTGCAAGGGGGTTAAACACTTATTCGTAGCTCTGTAAATGCAAATAAAGAATCACTACTGCACTGTAAATAACGGGGAAAGCGATGACCGATATTAGAATTAATTGCACAACAGTCTCAAGCCCGCAAATCAGCAGGAAATTACATTTATTTTTATGTTTCATCTCGTGGTTAAATCGATCGCGAAATCAATGAGTTAATACATCAGGCCACCTACACTGACTATTATTTTGTGATTTGCGAGTCTGATCGCATATCTGACCCCCGAACCTAATTGGTTGACATGTAACCTCCGTGTTTTACTGCCTTAAATATGGCAGTCTCATTTTCTATTGGCTGATTCGAAATGGCTTGCTTAATTGATCATGTTCCCGCCCTGCACTTCTATGAACCGGTGCATGTTTTACACAGTCGGCTTTGGGCCAGTAACTTGCGGGCGTGAGCAATTGAATAGCTCCAGAATCGGAGACGAACGGGAGCCGCAGCACATCCGCAGACATACGGCCTGGAACCCGCAAGATGCGGGCTTGCATTTTAATTGGGCCCTTAGTATTTTTAATAAAAATGAAACCTGCTTTGGTACTAAAATTTTACTTGGGTTTAAGAAATCTTGCTAGTGGAACTTTTTTTTTTTTCACAAAACTGATGTCAACCAAGAAAGTAGTAATATTACTCTGAATGTAAAGTTGACTGAATAATTAAAGGACCATTGTACCAAGATATACATGTTCGAGTCTAAGAGTATAATTAGGCAGGGGAAAAAGTCTTGAAACTAGTTTTTAATTAGAAAAAAAGAACGTTTAAACCTCTTTACCCTGAAGGCATCCATGATGCTTTGGTGGAAGTTGTGGGTGTGAGGGGTGTTTACATTTTTGGAAAGCTTTGCTTGCATGTGTTGATGCCGGTGACCTGGAAGTTGTGATCTCTCCATGTTCCTGCTTCTCCTTCCTCTACCTCCACTTATAAATTGTAATTCAGGAAGTGATGCAATAAAGGCAAAATAGATACTTCTATTCATAAACAGTGTCTTTACCAATTTAGTTTTTTTTTCTCTAATACTGTTACTTTTGTTACATGCTTTACAAAAACAAGTCTTATTTTTCCTGAACTATAGTGGTCCTTTAATTGTACAGCAGAAGTGGGAATTTAAATGTTGTTTTTTTTTTTGTTTTTTTTTTGTGTTCAAGGCTTGTGGTTTGGTAAAAAACCTGGCTCTGATGACACATATCACAACTGACATGGAAGATGGACCTATTGTCAAACTGGCTAGCAATCTTGGCGTGGAAGATGTAAATCTGCTCTGCGGAGAAGAACTTTCTTATCCCAACATCTTCCTTGTCTTCCTTAATGGTAAGTTCTACTTACAAATTAACACACACACCACTGAAAATGTGAAATGACCATTGTAGGGCTATATTTATAATATCCTCTTTTGTAGCGCTACACCTGTATATAGGCAAAATGTGTAATTATATAAAGAATGCAGTTATGCTGTTGTTGATTCCGCCATTCTGCCCTTTTTGGTTTCTTATGATCAACTTTTCAGAGTCTTGAATGCAGTTCAGGGTTCTGTTGGTACAATTGGATTGTGGCAGCTATAACTGCCTGTTCTTTGAACAGGACTGCTAGGAAAACCCATTACTTTACAAGGACACATCTGAGAAAGTGGGAGACAGAATTGGAAAGCCAGGAGAAGAGGAAAAAATGTAATCCTGCAGTAAATAATTACATACAGAAGTTAAAAATGTAAAGGTTGTGTTTTAATGTTTTTGCCCATTATCAAGTTTTAGTTTTTCAAAAGGGTAAAGGACTGCCGTTGTCATTTTTCCTCTATAAAGGGCCACTGTAATGTTCCAGCTTTCATACATTTCAGATAGTAAAGATCAGTTTTAACTTCATTTAAATTTGTTGTGATTAACGAAAATTTTGTGAGAAAATGTCACCCTTAAAATTGCTATTTTTTTGCTGGAGCTTATGACACTTCTCAAAGCTGCTAAGCATAAGTACCAGAGTGTAGTTAAAGTTGATAGTGCTGCAGTGAGGTAACCGCAAGGAAGTGGTAGTACACTCTGCCACCAATGGTGAGCCTTTTGTACAAAGATGACAAGCTGCAGCATGGCATTTTTTTTGTCAACTTAAAGTGACACCGCAATGGTTCCAGGTATTGCAGAGATACGACGCAAACGCACACACACAATTTTGAGCGGAAGTTTTGGACAATGTTGCTTGAGGTTTCGTTATTTTATGCATATATTCTTGATAAAGGACCTCCCTCTCTCCAAGTCTCTAGGGAATACAGCTGTACCTCACTGACGAGGCCCATAGAGGCCGAAACACGTCTGGGGTTTGCTTTTTCTCCTGTTCAGGGTAGAATTGCCTGGTATTTCGGGGCTGGGTCACGCTTTTGAGTGAGACCAGACTGATATACTACAGGATATTTCTCCATGTGAAGGGCACAAGTGATCTAAAGAGTCTGCTCTGAGTAGCTGACCAGACCTATAGGACAAACCTACTGAGGTATTTGTTGTTCTCAGATGAGCATCTTTACTCTTTTTGTTACTAGTTAAAAGACCTCTGTAGCATTTAAAGAAAATCTTACATTTTAAAAAAGTCTGTTTGGGTCATATGATATTCCAGTTTGTAGCTTGGGGGAGGTTTATCCTAGAACATTGCCAATGACTTCTAATATCAAGTGTGTTATTTGGAGAGGCCATTTCAACCAAAGTAAATACAGATCTTATCTGGATCCATAACTCCCAAACCTCTCAGATTTCTCATCCTTCTTGGAAGAAAATATCTGTCATCATTAAAGCAAAACTGAATACAAAATGAAAATTATATGCGGTAATTATTTTGAACTAAATAAATTCAAGTGAAGTTCTTCCCACTCTACATTGATGATAGCCAGTAAGCTTGAAACAGCTGTACGTGGACAGAAATCCCAGCTTGTGCATAATCCAACCTTGGCATAAAAGCTGTGTAATACAGCAGTCAAAAGCTTAAAGGAAGCCATGTTTAAAATGGACTATGAATTGAAGAGCAAGGCATTTGTGGGCAAATTTGCATGTCCCTGCTCAGCATCCCAGAATGCAGTGTAATAACTGTTTTTCTCAGAATTCTGAGCTTTAAACAGGCTTTTTAACTTGTTTTAGACATTTAAATGTGAACACAGAGGTACTATTTATTCAAAAGATTATAAAGTATTCACTTAGGTCCTTTTTTAAATAATGGCTGTAGATAGTTAGAGAGGGAAGTCCTTTTTTATAGACAATTCATGCTCAAGTTTCTATTACTTCCACTCCAAAGATTATTTTTTTTTCCCCCGCCAAACATCTGCTTCTGTTTGTAATCATAATATATTTTAAAGGCTATTGACTACTTCTAAAATAAATGGAATTTTAAATTATTTTAAATTATTTTTAAGATTTTTTCTGTTGGGAGATATTGGTTTGAATCGGGCTTCAAAGTAGATAATGACTTTAACTTAATGCTGAAAATATTATAAATCTAAATATTCTTGATTATTGTCCGATGATAATTACTGGGCTCAGTTGTACTATATGTTCAATGCTTGTTACCACCTGTAGTTTTTCAAGCTCCGAATGTAAAATGACCATAAATCCAATGAATGTATATCAAACCAGTCTGCTAATTTGGAATTAGAGAGGATATTCATGAATAGGATTTGTTTTTGAAGGGTTTCTAATTGAGTGAGGCAAATGGAAACTCTTTATTATTTGATATTATTCATTACCACCCTCACTATTTTGCTATTTACGGGTTTAAAGACTAAAACAAAATGGCACAGCTTGATACAACATGGTTTGTACATTTGTAAAGATGGTGCCACAGCTGAAACAAAGAATACATACTTTTAATTACATATACTTTCTTTAATTTAGCTGTATTTCATTATCCCTTTTCTACATTCATTTTCTTGTTTTATACAATTGTAGAACAAAATGATGAAAAAGATTGACTATACAAAAGTATATAAAATATAAAAAAAACATTAAATAATTGATTAATAATTAATTAACAACTAATGAATTAATAGTTAATCCGCATATTGCAGATCAGAGGAGATCTTAAAAGGTTGAACTTGATGGACTGAAAGTCTTTTTTCAACCTTACATACTATGGGCCTCATTCTATTAGCGGCCGCAGCCGTTGCGGGCCGCAAGGACCGGCCGCAAGCTATTCTGCTATTCTATTCCCTTACGGCCGGAGGCTCCGGCAGGCTTGCGGCCGGTGCCTTGCTATCTCTTGCGGCCGCTCGCGCCAGAGGAAAGCCTTTGATCTAAAACGTCCGCAAGAGTTTCGGCCGTAAGAAATTCCTATTTGCAATTCAATTGCTCCGGGAAACCTCTCTGCAAGGCTAAAAGCGAGCCGCAGCTTACTTGCAGGAAAAAGGTCCCGCTAGCACCAATTAAGCACATAAAATAGCTCAAATAAAGCCATCCTGCACTTTGAGAAGACTATAAAGGGATTTTAGGTGTTAGAAAAAATAGCACATAATTATCCGATACTCAAATCCGTAAAATATTTTATTTTTAATATACGTCAAATATCCATGTAAAAAGTCCAGAGTGCTTGGAGCACTTCAGACCCGCCCACGCCGCAGCCGGAAAATAAACAGTTAATTTGAACTCGGGTTTGGGCTGATGGTCAAGCTTGAGAGGGGGTTACTATTAATCCTCATGTCCCCCAATATGATCCCTAGCATTTACAGAGCTATACAGTGCAGGCTTGAATTTATTTTTGACTTTAAAATTTTTGGAGCTTACGGCCGGTTCCAAGATATGCGGCCGGCCGTAAGAGGAGATCCTTGCGGGCCGTATAATAGAATCGCGAGTTAACAGAACCCCCGCAAGGAATCGCAGCCTTACGGCCGATTTACGGCCGCTAATAGAATGAGGCCCTATGTAACTATACTATATTTTTTTAATATGTGAGTTTGTTTATGGGATTGCAATTGTTTATATGTGATTGAGGAGTACTTTTTAATTCATTATATAAAAGTTATAATAAGATATGGGAAAAGAAAGAATTTAAACAAAAAGGACATTTTTTTAAAAGTGAGGTAAAAGCAATTCCTTGACTAAAAAAATAAATAAATTTGTGGTGAAAGGGATTCATTAGTGATACGAAAATGGCAAATTTGAGGTAAAAGCTTTTCCTTGGGGAAATTGCACAAGTGAACAAGACATTAGAAAAGATAAGTAATCCTTGTTTGTGCGTTCGGTTGTGTCTGACCCCTAGTGACCCTATGGACAGCAGCACACCAGGCGCATCTATCATTATGTCTCTGGTTGTGCTTATCCTTATGGTTTTCTTGGCAAAGATCCTGGAGTGGGTTGTCAGTTCCTTCTCCAGTGCACCACAATTTGTCTGACCTCTCTACTATGACCTGCTCATCTTGGGTGACCCTACATGGTATAGCTCACAGCTTCATTAGAGTACACAATCCCCTTTACCATGACAAGGTAGAGATCCAGAAAGTGATAATAAAATAGCAGATATAAGTGTCAGATTGACATGCTACCTTCAGAATAAGAAATGTGCAAATGCAATGTAAAAGTGATTTCTTTTTGATAAGAAAATAGAGATTGTGAGGTGAATTAAAGGAATATGGAAGGTGACCTGTTTTTACCTTTTTCTATTTAAACATTCCCTGCTTATATCAGAAACACACATTTTGAGTCATTCTATACACCTATAGATTTATTTTATTTAAAAAAAAAAAAAAAAGTTTTCCACACCCCCAGATGTGCTTACCCAGACATCTGGTACTAGCCAATAGAAACACTGCATTCAAATATGTTTGTTTTAACCCAATACAAACATTCAAGCCAACAGCAGCACATACCAGAGATCCAGAGCAGCAAAGCCCGAAGCTGCTTCCTTCTTGTGGGAACAAAGACTACACATCCCATGATGCTTTGCTGCTGAGGCTGATCCCCAGACATTGCAACAAAGTTGTAGCTGCCTCTGTTAGGCCAAAACAAGTTATACATTTTATGCAAATTTAGCTATGGGGCATTCCTTCTCAAAATCAGCTGCCAGAAAACTGAAGAAATTTTAAAAAATTTGGGCAAGTTTATTAATTTTTATTTTGGGATTGTTTTCCATAAATGTTTGCATACACTATTGATTCATCAGATGCATTCATAATCCATGGAAATTCTATAAATCTCTACGTTTTGCCTTATTATCTTGTCACAAAATAAACCACATTTTCCGGTCTTCATTTGTAGAACAGTTTTTTTTTTTTTTTTTTTACATTTACCGTAAAAACATCTTTTTGTCTGTTTTCAGGTAATATTCTTGGTGTTATTCGAGATCATAAAAAACTGGTGAACACTTTCCGATTAATGCGGAGAGCAGGATACATCAATGAATTTGTTTCCATTTCCACAAATCTCACAGACAGATGTGTGTACATCTCCTCTGACGGAGGAAGGCTCTGCAGGTGATTATTATTCTCGTTTAATTGTATTTATTTTTCAAACAAGATCTTATAATACAAAATAATTGGTGTGTTGAAAATATTGGCCAAATTAAATATGACAATTTTGGAGGGCATATTTATGGAGAGCAAATTAATCATTGCAGTTTGTTGTACTTCACGGCTAAATGTACAAGTACCTTTAGTCGGTTGCTCCTTTCTTTCAGTTGTTTTTTCCAAGGATACTTGACTTTTAAATCTTGCATGCCATCTTTTGTATTTGTGTTTCCTCTTGGAGGTGAGTCTCAAAGGACCACATGGCTCTGCTGTCAAAGATGTTTCTAATAGACCGTCTTTAATGGTCGTTCTACTTTATGTACCTTTTGTATATCAGTCCTTTGTTCAGTTGTTTGGCTTAGCAATTATGGAACTGATTTAACACGTTGTATGCCTATAAATTGTGGCATATATATATATATATATATATATATATATATATATATATATATATATATATATATATATATATATATATATATATATATATTAGTGCATCTGTGTTCACATTTGAATGTCTAAAGCAAGTTAAAAAACGTGCTTCCAACTCAGGATTCTGAGAAAATCTGTTATTACACTGCATTCTGGGAAGCTGAGCTGGGACATGCAATTGTGCCCACAAATGCCTCGTTCTTTAATCCATAACCATTTTCAAACATGGCTTCTTTGAGCCTATGCTTGCTGTATTACACAGCTTTAATGCAAAGCCAAGGCTGAATTTTAAACAAGCTGAGAATTCTATCCATGTACAGCTGTTTCAAGCTTACTGGCTATCATCGGCATGGAGTGGGATCTCAGCTTGTGTGGTGGATCTTATGATATCATTTAATATATGGTGGGCAAAAGAGTGATAGAAGCCCTCCACCGTACAGTAGAACAGTAAATAAATAATACATCTGTGTTCACATTTGAATGTCTAAAGCAAGATAAAAAACCTGCTTCCAACTAAGAATTCTGAGAAAAACAGTTATTACACTGCATTCTGGGAAACTGATCTAAGACATGCAAATGTGCCCACAAATGCCTCGCTCTTCAATCCATAGCCATTTTCAAACATGGCTTCCTTTAAGCCTATGCCTGCTGTATTACACAGCTTTTATACAAAGCCAAGGCTGGATTTTACACATATAAATGTATTGTGCCTCTGTGAATATTAAAGTATCAAAGCAAAGGTGCAATAATTGATTTTTGTTGAGTGGAACTGTTAGTAATAGATCTTGAAAGTTGGACATTTCAGGCATAATGGTCACCTTGCCATCTAACAAGACTATTTTGCAAAGCTGTTCAAACTGTGTCATTTGTAGTTATTGTGACTATTTTCAGGTTAGTTTATAAAGACTGTGTATATGCGTGTTGTTATAAGAATATTATGAGTTATTTTTTTATTTTTTTTCCAATATAGTTTTACTTTTATATGACTTCCAATTAAATGCTGCTAATTTAGAAATGTCAGTAAATTTGCTAAGTTTCCTTGTTTTTACCTTTTTTCTAATCTAACATCGACACACGCATTACATTAAGTCGTCATATACACATATAGAATTATTTTATTTAAAAATAAAACTGGTTTTCCACACCCCCAGAGCTGCTTACATAGGCATAGTGAACCTTCCAATAGAAACGCTGCATTCAAGTATGGGTTTTAACCCTTTTCTAACCTTCCAGCCAGCAGCAGCTTAATGCAGATATCTACAGATCAGTGTCTGTCTCCACCTACTTCCTTCTATAAGAAGACTACACATCCCATGATAGCTTTCTACACAAACTGCCATCATTAATTGTTACATTGTATTTAAATGTATAGCTGCCTGTGATTAGTCAAAATGAATTATAAATGTTATGCTAATTTTACCAGGGATTTTAAAGTTTGTTAACTAACAAAAGCTGCTTCTCAAGAGAATTAGCACACATCATTTTGGTATTTTTTCATGCAATAAAATGTTTGCATACACTACTGATTCATGATCCATGAAACTTAGATATGCCTTTTAACATTCATGAATCTTTTCGTATAAACGCAGAATTCATGCTCATTTCCCCATCTAGTTAAAAAATGATGGATCATAAGCTATGAAAGTGTGCACCAGTGACAGGAGATACAAGTTCATCAACCACAATAGAACTGTCATTTATCAAAGGAGCCAGATATAGGCTGTTGGCCAACTAACACAAAGAATACATGTTATCTTTCTGCCCTGAACAATATGACTGTCTCTCTCTGTTGGCAGAGGGTCCGTAAACCCCAATACCTCACAATGCTCCATAGCTAGAGCTTAGAATGTGTCTCCCCTAGAGATTTATATAAACCGTGTGGGTTCCAATGCACAGGAATGGGTGCCAAGGACATTGCTAATGCTATATGCACTAATTAGTGGTAAAACAATACAAACTAGTTAACGTGCAAAGTTGTTTTCTTTATCATCCGTTCCTATTTCCTTAAAATTCAGATTGTAGACCCTACAGGAACTGTAACCTTTTCGTCAATTAAAGAGGCACAGCCAAAGTTGCAGTTATTATTTAAAACTAATATTTTATTGAACGTCTAATTATTAAGCCCTTGAGGCACTGTTTCTGATGCAGTTAGCTGAACAAAATGAGTAGACTTGCTCAGATTCCGGTGACTGCATAGAAAACAGTGAAGGTCCTTATCAATAATTACATGCAATAACTCGGATTATCAACTTTACAACCTGGTTGGATCCAAAATGCTGCCAGACTGTTCAAAATGGCAAACTTCAATCCTAATTTACTATAGGAAAATACAATTCGTAATAACATTCAATTAACGAAGTACTTATCAATAGTTTAAAAAATTACTTTTTTAAGGGAATGCTATTAAAAAAAACTTGCATTTTCCTATAGCAAGCAGACAATAAAAATGGCAGTGTTTAACTGCCAAGCATCATATCTGATTCATCCATTAAGGGGAAATACCTCTTGTTCCTGGAGAGATCTTTGCCAATAAATGCTTATTACCCCAAAAAATAAATACAAAAATAGTTTTAAATGATACCATATTTGGAACCTCCTTGGTGTTACTTTTATGTATTTTTGGGGAATACATTTTGGGAAAGAGCCTGCTAGAAGGTGCTGGGGATCTAGAAGTGAGTTTGGAGATTAATTAACTATAGTAATGAGTTTACATAGAAAATTAACAAAAAAATTGTACAGATGATTACAGTGTGTACACACAATAAGGCACATATTTGGCTTTCTAGCCCATGACACGTGTAACCAATCTTACCTACTATAAAAATGCAACTTTGTTATATGAATTATAATTTAAAACTAGTATGGTATTGAACTTTGTGTAGAAAGAAAAAAAATAGTGAAATTAAATGTAAAAAATTGCTTGTTTTTGACGCAGTCAGCCCGTTCTGATCCTTGTTTCCAATTCCTGTTTTTTTTTTTGTGTTAGAGTCTAATCATTGCATTTGATCAGATTAATTATAGTAGATGGAAAGCTGTATCACATAACCAGCTAAGCGAAATGGGTAAAAAGAGAAAAGTAGAATATTACTGAAAGAGACTGTCTTTTTTTTTTTTTTCTCGATCATGCTGAGATATGTTTGGCTTATACGTTTTTGGGCTTGAAATGCACAAAATATGCATAAGGTGGCAACATATTTGACAAAGAGGTTATTTAAGGGAGTGTGATACATCGGAAAGCAAAATTGCATTATAGCCGTGATGCCATTAATGTGCTAGCCCCCATAATAGTATAAATAAATACATAAATAAAGCAACAATATTCCTCCCGAGTTATGTTGTTTTGTTTATGTATTTATTTATGCTTCTATTCTCTATTTGTGCCAGTCGCTGCAGTGTTTATATCTCTGGGTGGTCTATGTTACAGGAATACTAGGATAATAGGGACAAAATGGAAATGCAAACACTAGCATCAAACTATATATATATATATATATATATATATATATATATATATATATATATATATATATATATATATATATATATATATATATATATATACATACACAAAAAAATATATATTTTTTCCATTTTTTTTTTTATTGTTTATTTTCATCTTCCCACTTACAATGCATATGATTGCTAGTGTCAGCATAATTTCTCATCTATTGTTCTGCTTACAGCAGGGGTGGGCACGTTCGGTCCTGAAGGGCCACACACAAGCCTGGATTTGAAGATATCCTTATTGACTCACCTGTGCACAGCAGGGATATCATCAAATCCTGGCATGTGTGTGTGGCCCTCCAGGACTGAACTTGCCCACCCCTGGCTTACAGCATTTATCCCTAATTATGTATAAATTATGTTCTAATGCAATTAATCCTTTTTTTTTGTACAATATAGAATTAAATACATATGTTACTCATTAAAACTCTGTTTCCTACCACAGGCCCTATATAATTGTGAAAAATCAGCGACCTGCAGTTACAAAAAAACACATTGAGGAACTTTCCCAGGGATACAGGTAAAGTAGATTAAGCAGCCCAATTTTGTACGTTATGCTTCTATGTTAGAAATCTAAATAATTTTGTTTTATATTATCCCAGACAATGTGGGCCAGATACACTAAATATTAAAGTGGTGGGGATTGGGTAACAGTGACTGATTCCCATAGCAAGCCGACCTGGCCTTGCTTAGTGAGATGTACTAAGCTATGATGTAGGTTTGCTGATTGGATATGTTGGGGCATGTAAAATGACCCATCATGGGATGCACAAATTTTCGAGAAGACTTACCGTGCCCCGTGGGCATCACTGCATCTGTACCATTTAACATAAGATGTTCCTCCTACTACAATATATGTCCCATTTTAAAGGACTGCAGTAGATTTGGAAAAACTTCATATGTCTCTGTAAAATTTGTAACAATCGAACAACATTGGTATCTGTGTAAGACATGGATATGAAAGCATTTTTAGGTAAAATCTTTATTTTAGTGAACACTGCTTGTGCCTGAAGGATGCAATGTGTGTCCTCCACACTTCCTGCTGGTTTGGAAACTGAGTGGGAGTGTTCCTTCTCCAGTGTGCCACCGCATATAGCTCCTGTTATTCCCAGGTGGTCTTCCATCCAAGTATTGACCAGTCCCAACCCTTCAAAGTTTCGGTGTGGTGTGACCTCTTGGTTGAAATGTTTTTGCTAAGAAATATTCATTGCATTTTATTATTAACTAGTGACTTGCCCGTCAAAAAATGACGGCAATAAAATTGTAGGCAGGTAATGCTGTTTGCCACAGAGCGTAAGTGTTTTGGTCGTCTGAGATCCTTGCGCGCTCATTGCAAGGCTGGCGCTGAGCGCCTTTGGCGATAATCGTGTGGCTCGCAATGAGCGCCGCCTTTGGCACTCATTGCGAGCCTCTGGGTTGGTGTATTTGTTATCATAGGCGCTTTTGCGCTTAGTGTAATGTCCGCAGTGATCTTATTTTATCGCTTATTGCAAGGCTCTCCCCTGGTGTAGTTTGTGTCCTATGAGCAGCGTTGGCGCTCCTTGTAGAGGGCGCTGTGAAGGTGTTTGTGGTTGTTTGCGCTAGTGTGTTATTTTTTGTTTTGTTTTGTGTTTGTTTTTTATGCTAATTTAATTAATGAAATCATAAATTAATGTAGTTTACCTGTACTTAATACATGCAGAAAGGAATGTGCTGAAGAGCTAACAATCTGTTTTGATGTTCCTGCAGCATATAATGTAGATTTGCAGTGTTGTTGAGCTGAGGTGTAAGTGTCGTCAATGTGTGTAGTGTAAATAGGCTGCGTGCACGAGGGGAAACAGTTTGTGTAGCTGGGTATTTCCGCATTCTGTAAGTTAGTGTTGTAAAATGGCGGCGAATGTGTATGTGGTAGGCGGGTTTGTATGATTTTAGCGTCTTTGCTAATGGTGTATGTTGTAGGTCGTACGGGATTTTGTAAAAGCCGTATTTGCTTTGTGGTATTTTTCGGCTTTAGTGGTCGTGTAGCCTTGTTTTCGTTTTTTTTTTCCAGCGGCCATTTTTTCTCTCGCTTAGGGTATTTTCGAGTATGTAAACCTTGTAAATTTGCCATAATTCAAGGTTTAAGCAGAGGTCCTGGATGTCCCCCCTTGCTGTGGGTAAGGTTTTTCATTTATTTGTGTGTATTTTTGTGTTTTTCAATGTTTAGCGCGGTGTGCGGGTTGTCCGTTAAGGTGGTATTTTTGTGAGTCCATAATGGATTTTTTCTAAGTCCTGCGGGTCGTAATTTTTTTTTGTTATTGTGTAAGTCCGCAATGTTTTATTTTCTAAGTCCCGCGGCTCGTATTTTTTTGTGTAAGTCCGTAGTTAGTCATTGCGTGTTTGTAGAGCCTCCACCTCCGCAAATGCGGCCCCATGAGCATGCTGCTCATTGCAGCCGGCGTGGGAGCCTCCACCTCCGCAAATGCGGCCCCTCATCTCCACAACGCTCCACCAGCGCAAGGAGCGCCTTTGGCGGGCTCGCAATGCGAGCCTGCAAGCGTTAGCAACGTTAGCCCGTATTGCTGACAACTATATATGTGATCCCTTGAGGCACTATTTCTAATGCAGTCAGAAACAAAAAGAGCGTAGGCATGCTCACACCCAGGTGACTGCATAGAAAAAAAAGTGAAGGTGCTTATCAATAATTACATGCAATGATCTCTGATTATCAACTTTTCAACCTGTTTTAATGGGTGGATAATAAATGCTGCCTGTCTTTGTTACTTTAATATATTTCTGGCAAATACATTTTGGAAAGAGTTACCAGTTTGCTAGAAGGTGCTGGGGATCTAGAAGCGAGCTTGGAGATTCATTAACAATCGTAATGGGTTTACATAAAAGTTGAACAAAAAAAAACATACAGATTATTACCATGTGTACATATAATGGAAAATAAA
>CM050167.1:32952701-33142379 GCA_027410445.1 Discoglossus pictus
CTCTAATACTAATGTTTGCACTAATTATTTTCGAAATAATATAATTTCAAAAGTGATTAATTAAAATTACACCAGTTGCTCTAATCTAACACACGCTGCTTACATCAGAAACCCCCTTCTCATTAAGTCATTCTATACACATACAGATTTATTTTATTTACAAATAAAACTTGTTTCCACACCCCCAGAGGTGCTTACATAGGCACAGTGAACCTACCAATAGAAACACTGCATTTGGGTACGTATTTTAATCATGTTACTAACCTTCAAGCCAATAGCAGCAGAGATCTACATAGCAATTGTTGGCTCCTCCTGCTTCCTCCTACACAGCCCATGATTTCTTCCTGCACAAACTGCCGTCACAGATTGATACAATGTATTGGCTGCCTGTGATTGCCCAAAACGAACTATGAATTTTATGATAATTTTGGTAGAAATATCTAGGGGTATTAATGCTAAAAACAGGATTTAGCAAACTTTAGGATAAGTATAATAATGTTATTATATTTTTTTTTTTTTTTTTTTTTTTTTTTTTTTTACACACTCCTTTTTTTCCCTCTATCAGATCAGATGCTTTCATATCCAGGAAACTTAGATCTGCCTTAAAGGGAACACCGAACAATTATCAGTTTAATCAGTAATTTCCTTTATAACATATTTTCTTGAATTGGATAATACTTGGATAACACAAATTACCCATGATTTAAGCTTTCTGTGTTTCACTATGGGTGCTGCCATTTTGATATGCACTTCCTGCTTCGATAGCAAGACCTCAATCTTGTTAATGCTGCATATTTATATGGAATAAGGACTCATACAGGGTCTATTTTGTGTATTTAACTTGGTTTAGCAATATGGCAAGTGAAAATGCAGCCACTGATGACATTGTATGACCAAGTGAAATACACAAGATAAAGCCCGTACATTTGTGTTTTTATATTTTGAGGACTAAAAATAAGTAAAAAAAATGTATAGAAAGTAAAACCTACAGTTATTGCACTGCACTCTGGGACACTAGGCAAGGGCATGCAGATGAGCCCACAATGCATTTTCCTTCTTGAAACCAATACAACTTTATACATGGCTCCTTTTAGCATATGTCTGCTGTATAGCACAGCTTTGAAGCATAGCATAAGATGGAGACAAAATGGTTCTCATCAGCTGATACCTAACTTGTGCTATAGACTTTGTGAGCAGGCTTTTTTCACTCATTATTTAGCTTGCCCGTCAAAAATGACGGGTGTAAAATTGTAAGACTAGCAATGCAAGGCTATGGGCCCTTTGAGCACCTTCGGCGCTCATCGCGTATCTCGCAATGAGCGCCTTTGGCATTCATTGCTAGCCTCTCCCCCTTTGTAGTTTATAGGCCTTGTACGTGAGTGTTACTGTCTTGGGTTGTGTTAGTGGCTTGAATTAAGTGTTAGTGGCTTTCGGTAAGTGTTACTGCTTAGGACTATTTTTTACATCCGTCTGGGTAGTTTTACATCCTTGGGCCTTGTTTTTGTAGTTTTGCGTTTATTCGGCAGCCTTTTTTTTTTTTTTTCTTGCTTAGGCGATTTTCGATTGTGAAAAAACAGCAAATATGCATCAAATTAATTTGCAAGCTGACTCGCAGGCCTCTCCCATTGTGGTGTGTGGGTGTGTGTAAGTTAATTTGAGGATTGTTTGAGACTGGCTGCAATCGGCCTCACAAAGTGTGACCAACATTGTAAGCATTCCCCACACTGACAACAATATGTATGACTAGGAACTTGGCCGCCAAAAATGATGGGAAAAAAATGTAAGGCTGGCAATGCTGTTTGCCACACAATGTGAGGCTTTTGCTTTTCTGAGCACCTTCGGCGCTCATTGCGAGCCTCTCCTGCTCGCGATGCTCATGGAGAGCCCTGCTCATTGCAGGGTTAGTTAACCTACAAGTTTTGTAATTGTGAATTGCATGTGTCTCTCCCTGTGTGTTTCTCGTCTGTGTGTCTGCTGAATGTTTGCGTGTAACGCGCTGAATGCCCTTTGTTTTATTTTTTAAGTCCTGCGTGCCTGGCTTTGTTCAGCCTCGTTTTCATCCTGTTTCAGACTTTTTACGTTTTTCATCCACCATTTTTTTTTCTCGCTTAGCCGATTTTTGAGTGGCGAAAAACTGCAACCTCACTCCCAGGCTTCATTGTTCTTCCCCTGTGCTGTGTTCTTTGTGGTTTTGGAGTTGCGTGCTATGTGCTTAAACTGCTCGCCTCGCTTTGCAATGTGCACCTTCAGCGCTCATTGCAGACTAAGTCCAGCGTGCATTGCAAACTTTCCGGACAACCACGCAGATCCACAACTATGCGATGGTAAGCAAAAGAGGGGTTCCCTGGTAGTCAAGTGGTTAGGATTCAGTACGTTCAACGCTGCGACCTGAATTCGATTCCAGTCAGGGAACCAAGAGGTCACACAACTCTTAAGCCATGCAGGGTTGGATCTGGTCAGTACTTTGATGGGAGACCACCTAGGAATACCTGCAGCTACATGCTGTGACCCAGTGGAGAAGGAATTGACAACCACTCCGGTATCTCTGCCATGAATACCAAGTGGATCAGTATGGTGTGTTGCGTTCCATGAGGTCACAGAGTTGGACACAACTTTATGATGCAAACAACAAGCAAAAGCGTGATAAAAGCCCTCCACCATACGGAGTACAGTAATTAAATAGTACGTTTGTGTTCACATTTGGTCTAAAAATAAATAAATAAAAATATTTCCTGCTCAGAATTCCAAGAAATACAGTTATTGAAAATACAAGATGGAGGTCGAACTCTCAGAACAGGACTGTTTAATATCAATATGGCTGCACCTACAGTGAGGCTTAGCTTAAATAATGAGTAATTAGTGTTATCCAAATAGTTTAATAAGGTGTGAATACAAACAATTGTGTTAATAAAGTATAATATTGTAAGAACATTCACAGTATTTCGGATTATTGGGATATCCACTTGGCCAGCTACCCCCTGTCCTTTACTCGAGTGGCAGGCGGACCTTGGTGCCTTCCCTGTGTGGCCAACCTATCCTTTTGTATTATTTGCCATGTTCAAATACACCGTGTGTAGCTTACTATGTCAAGAACAGAAATTTCACATGGGGTTGTTCAGATTATTAAACTTTTTATTAAACCAACTTAACAAAGATTGTGTTCATGGGCTTTCAAGGTCAAATTGGTTCCTTCTTCAGGTTTGGAAGTCAGATCTTTTGTAGTCTGAAAATCACGTATATAATATCTGTAATTTTATAGAGCAATAAACGGTTTCTGGAAACTAAAGACCATATTGTAGGAGGGTTGGATACTCGGCAATAAAGAACATCTGTTATGTTATGGGCATGAAACCTTAGCTAAAATCATCTAAAATTATTGGGCGGTTGGTCAATTACAACAATATGTCTGTTTTTGCCAAGGTATTAACCATTTAAATGACTGAGAGGGATAAATGCAATAGTTGCAGACTAATTCTAGAATCAAACTGTAATATGGCATGCATGTTAATGTCTTTATAATGTCAAAGTATACAGTAAACAATTTTTTTTTATGTATGTGGAGTTTTGTACTATTATAGCTTTTTTGATTTTTGACTTTTTTTTATTTAAGGTACCATTGGGTATAACCAGAGGAACAGAATTGATACCCTCATGTATCTGTTGGCATACCCACAAAAGCCAATGGTTAAAACTAAAACCATTGAACTCATTGAGTTTGAGAAACTTCCAGCTGGTCAGAATGCGACTGTGGCAGTGATGAGTTACAGTGGGTATGATATTGAGGACGCTCTTGTGCTAAATAAGGCTTCGTTAGATAGAGGTAAGCTGTGGAAAAGAACAACATCACATGACATTACATCTTTTTGTTTTTGGTCACATGCTCCGCTCCTACAAATAGTTTTTATAACTTTAACTCAGTCGGGTAATTAAAGGAGCAGAGACTTGTCATAGTCAACTTTGATAGTCAACTTTGATAGTCAACTTTGATAGTCAACTTTGATAGTCAACTTTGATAGTCAACTTTGATAGTCAACTTTGATAGTCAACTTTGATAGTCAACTTTGATAGTCAACTTTGATAGTCAACTTTGATAGTCAACTTTGATAGTCAACTTTGGTCAAAACATTTTTAGAAATATTATTATTTATTTATTTATTAGTAGTCTTTAATTTTTATTTTGATGCTGTTTTTTTTCCCTTTTTTTTGTTTTAATGGACCGAACATTAGGTTTTCTTTGTAACATAATTACTCATATGGCACATTGGATGACAAGAACATCTCCATTTAATTATATTTTAAGGTTTTCAGAACCAATGTAGTTTGGGAAAACCTTCAGATGTTTTTAAAGTGTGTACAAACCTTAGCTTTGTAATGCCATGAGCTTAAATACACAAAATCTTACATTTAGCTGGTGCTGTTTGTTTCATGTGGGATTCCATCTTGGGCTCCTAGTGTGCTTGTAGCTCAAGGTAGAGGGTTATACTACTGGGGCTTACCTGTCTGTTTACTGCCTATTAGCAGTGACAGTCTTTTACCAGATCCGAATAAAGTTAAAACAGAACTTTTTAATATTTAATTAGTGTTCATTTAATGATTGCAGGTATTTTACCTTTTTTGTTT
This sequence comes from Discoglossus pictus, assembly GCA_027410445.1. Lineage (NCBI taxonomy): Eukaryota > Metazoa > Chordata > Amphibia > Anura > Alytidae > Discoglossus > Discoglossus pictus. The sequence goes on from CM050167.1 coordinate 32,957,322, forward strand.
CAGGTTTTATAATCCGTGAGGAACCGTAGATTCAGATAAGATCCGTCATAAAGATCACTGTAATTGCAACTTGAAAATAGAACTAGAGAACTCCCACATAGGATAACCCCTCACCACAAGTGGCAGTCAGACTAACAGCCCAAGGTTAAAGCCTCCAAGACACAAGCAGAGTCTGTCAATTGTAATATGCTTTCATGGCATGTTGTTGGTTTCTTACGCACTTCACAAACGTTAAGGTTTCCAAAACTATAGTGGTCGTTTCAGTGAAGTTTATGCTGCCATAGGCCTATTTATATCTTTTGAGGAGAGCCCCAGGTGTTTGCATAGGCTCAGATTGATTCTAGCAGTTGCTTATAGGGTGAGAACAATGTCCAATATCTCGATTTTAGTATTTCCTTCTTTTAGACTGAGCATGACCAGGCTCCAAGTGAGCAAATAGCAGTGATGCTATTTCTAGGAGGGCAGTGCTGTTTTTTTTTTTTCATACAAAAAAAATCAAATAAATTCTATATTTCTTTACTATATGGCACCTGTTTAAATGTAACAAAATAGATTTCTGTGGATTTAGAAGTTTTTTTCTATCTTATGGTAGCTATTAATTTAACTTTGTAGCATGTTAATTGGCTACATATATAAAAAAAAAATCAGTGTACTCTTTTATGGCAATTATTGGGCATAATTCCTCTTTTTCAGTGTTTTTACTTTTTCGCTTCTCATACCAGACACATCCACATCTCTCTATCCATCTATTAGCTAAGACGGTCATTGCTGGTTGCCAGGCTCCCCTAATAGTATTCCCAGACATGTATCTTTGACATTAACGTCTGCTGTTCCACCATTTACTTTTTCTCCACTGTGTCAATACAACAAGGCTAAATGGGAATGTCCTAGAATAGTAACATCTATAGGAAATGAGAAGCTTGCATCTGTACGCCATTGTTAAGAAGAGGTTTGTATGGCCATTGTTCTTGGATATTTTTCTACTGCTCAGATGCTGCCGGACTCCTTTGATACAAAGTGTGCTTGGAGAGCACTGATTTGCCAAACCCCTGTACAGGACCCAGTATTTAATATTAAGCTTTAAGGAAAGCTGTGTGTCCCAGGGCCCTTTTATAGAACAGTTCATTAAACAGAGAAGAGTGCCGAGTGTAAAATCTTCCTTTATTCTTCTTCCTGGGCTATGTGCTTCGTATTAAGGAGCCATAACAATGCAGTGGCCTGGCCATTCAATGACAACAGTAATTGGAGGTGCTTTCCTTTGTGAAGGAGTGTTGAAGCTTATTTCTGTGTATGCCGCCCTTCAGTCTCTCCTTCGCCACTAGAGACACTGGCACCTCCTTGAGTTGCTCATTAACCATTTCCTACATTGACTTCTAAGTGTAGTACATATTTACTATATGCTCTTTTGAACTACACTTTATAATGGGCAAAATATAAAAAAAAACATACAGCCTTCAATTTATTAAAGGGGCACAGCAAAGATACATATTAAATGGAAAAAGTACACATTTAAATAAATATAATATAACGGAACATTTTAAATTAAGTGGATGTATGAGATAATTGTGCTTAAAACTTAGGGATTTTGAAGATACATGGAACGCAACTGTTCTTTTTTTTTTTTTTTTGTTCTTTTTTTTTTGTTCTTTTTTTTTTGTTTTTTTTTTTTTTGTTCTTTTTTTTTTGTTCTTTTTTTTTTTTTTTTTTTTTTTTTTTTTCTATGCATTTAAGAGAGTTTGCTTTAAACATTACAAAGTTGTTTTTTGAATGGAAAACATATATATATATATATCATTTAAATATACTTTTTTTTGTTTGTTTGATTCTAAAATAACTTGAACCTCTACTGTATTCCTTCACCTGTTCTATGCAGTTATTGATTTCTGTTTGTAGCCTGATTTCCAAACAGAGAGGGGCCTGTAAAGCAAAAATAATGACTCTCACTGTAGCATAAGTTTTTTTTTTTTTTTTTTTTTTTTTTAATATAATTATTTTGTCCATAACCAAGTATATTTCTTTAAAAGAACATACAGTTAATATGGCACTGCAGTGATGTAAAGAGAATCAATTGCAATATGTAGACAAGGCTGCATCTATAATAGTGTTCCTAATAGGATTAGATATCTGGCAGAGAGTGCAGATTCAGATAAAATCACTATTAAAGGGATAGCAAAGGTTCCTGGATTTCTGCAGTACTGACAATTGCATTGTATTATACTAACCAATCAGTGACCATCTCTCAGGAACGTGCTGCGGTGTTGTGGTCCCTGATAGGCTAGGATACTACACTGCATGTAATATTTGTTTGATTTTTAGGCAGTAAAACAGAGCTTATACGTGCTTCTTAATAAAATAAAGTTCATCAAAGTAAATGGTTACATAGGTATAGTATATACCTAGTAAAATATAGGAACCCTCCATATCCCTTTTAAATGCTGTTGAAAAAAATGTTTCTCACTCTCTCTCATATGTTTCTACCAAACTACAGTGGACCGTTAAAGGGCCACTTTAATACTCAGTCTGATAAAATCCCTTGCCTGGGATGCATGATTTTTATGGTCGGTTTTAAATATAGTATATTAAAATTATATTTTTAGTGCTAAATTATAATGGTCCTTTTGAATTATTTGTTATGATCAGGAATTCTAGCTTGATAGAAGGTGGCCAACAAAATCCACAAAATCACAGCGGCGCCGTCACAAATGCCAGCCGCTCAGTACTTGGGCTGCAATGAGCGCCAAAGGGGCTCATTGCAGCCTGCGGCGCAGTACTTAGGCGAGCCTCACAGCACTGTTCAAGCGCATAATTCTTAAAACCCACCAAAATAAGAAATCATCTACAAAAAATTATAACTCACACACAGCACAGGGGGAGACACAGGAAGCCTGGGAGTGAGGTTGCAAGCAAATTACACCCATATTTGGTGTTTTTCGTCACGCAAAATTTCAGAAACAACATGAAAACGAGGCTGCATTTATCGCGGTGGCATCACGATGAGCACCGCGAGTGGGAGAGGCTTGCAATGAGCGCAGGCGAGAGGAAAGGCTCTCAGCGCGGGGCTCGCGGTGAGCGCCAAAGGTACTCAGAGGAGCAAAAGCCTCACATTGTGTGGCAAACGGCATTGCCAGCCTTACTATTTTAATCCCGTAATTTTCGATGGGCAAGTTGCTAGTAACCTATAACTCAAGATATAAGCATGTGCAACTTCCCACTGATTGAGTGCAATTAGTAGGGAAGAGCCAACACAAATAGCTGGGGAATGACCTTTGAACACAATTACAGCACATAAACTCTTATACTGCATGTTATTTTAATATTAACCAGTTGCTTAGTTTCACCCATATTTTAACTGTAATACTACTGGGACCTTTTCTGTGTTCCTTATAATATGAAATTCACCGCTTGGAATAAGCCTGTCAAGATTTTAGTAACTTTGAATAAAAATGTCCATACTGTGAATATTAACAGTTTCCCTTTGCACAAATGAAATGGAATGTGTTGTGTAACATTTGTTGTTGCTTTAATCCTAGGTTTTGGAAGATGTCTTGTGTACAAAAACGCAAAGTGTACACTCAAGCGCTACAGCAACCAAACGTTTGATAAAGTGATGGGACCAATGCTGGATGCAACTACACGCAAGCAGATCTGGAGACATGAAATCTTAGATGCTGATGGAATTTGCTCACCCGGTAAACAGAATTATAAGTAGACAGCTCCAGAACTGTCCTGTATCTCTCTCTGTCTCGCTCTCTGCGTCTCTCTCTCCCTCTCACACTCTCTCTCTTTGCGTCTTTCTCTCCCTCTGTCTCTCTGCGTCTCTCTCTCTGCGTTGCAATCTCTTTTTCTCTTGCTCGCTCTGCGTCTCGCTCGCTCTGCGTCTCGCTCGCTCTGCGTCTCGCTCGCTCTGCGTCTCGCTCGCTCTGCGTCTCGCTCGCTCTGCGTCTCGCTCGCTCTGCGTCTCGCTCGCTCTGCGTCTCGCTCGCTCTGCGTCTCGCTCGCTCTGCGTCTCGCTCGCTCTGCGTCTCGCTCGCTCTCTCTCGCGCTCTGCGTCTCGCTCGCTCTCTCTCGCGCTCTGCGTCTCGCTCTCTCTCTCTCGCGCGCTCTGCGTCTCTCTCTCTTTCTCTCGCGCTCTGCGTCTCGCTCTCTCTCTCTCGCGCGCTCTGCGTCTCGCTCTCTTTCTCTCGCGCTCTGCGTCTCGCTCTCTTTCTCTCGCGCTCTGCGTCTCGCTCTCTTTCTCTCGCGCTCTGCGTCTCGCTCTCTTTCTCTCGCGCTCTGCGTCTCGCTCTCTTTCTCTCGCGCTCTGCGTCTCGCTCTCTTTCTCTCGCGCTCTGCGTCTCGCTCTCTTTCTCTCGCGCTCTGCGTCTCGCTCTCTTTCTCTCGCGCTCTGCGTCTCGCTCTCTTTCTTTCTCGCGCTCTGCGTCTCGCTCTCTTTCTCTCTCGCGCTCTGCGTCTCGCTCTCTTTCTCTCTCGCGCTCTGCGTCTCGCTCTCTTTCTCTCTCGCGCTCTGCGTCTCGCTCTCTTTCTCTCTCGCGCTCTGCGTCTCGCTCTCTTTCTCTCGCGCGCTCTGCGTCTCGCTCTCTTTCTCTCTCGCGCTCTGCGTCTCGCTCTCTTTCTCTCTCGCGCTCTGCGTCTCGCTCTCTTTCTCTCTCGCGCTCTGCGTCTCGCTCTCTTTCTCTCGCGCTCTGCGTCTCGCTCTCTTTCTCTCTCGCGCTCTGCGTCTCGCTCTCTTTCTCTCTCGCGCTCTGCGTCTCGCTCTCTTTCTCTCTCTCTCGCGCTCTGCGTCTCGCTCTCTTTCTCTCTCTCTCTCTCTCGCGCTCTGCGTCTCGCTCTCTTTCTCTCTCTCTCTCGCGCGCTCTGCGTCTCGCTCTCTTTCTCTCTCTCTCACGCGCGCTCTGCGTCTCGCTCTCTTTCTCTCTCTCTCTCTCGCGCTCTGCGTCTCGCTCTCTTTCTCTCTCTCTCTCTCGCGCTCTGCGTCTCGCTCTCTTTCTCTCTCTCTCTCTCGCGCTCTGCGTCTCGCTCTCTTTCTCTCTCTCTCTCGCTCTGCGTCTCGCTCTCTTTCTCTCTCTCTCGCTGCGGCTCTCGCTCGCTGCGTCACACAGGACCTCAGCAAGTGAAGTTACACCTCCATTTAAGTCCAAATTTCTGAGTTTAGACACCCAAAAATCACCTAAGCGAGAGAAAAAATGGCCGCCGAACAAAACGAGGCTAAAGGCCCCTAAACATGCAAAACACCACCAAACAGCTACGTATATTCCGAAAAAGTCGGACGACATCCGAAAACGACGCAAAATCAGCCACAGCCGCGTACCACACATTAGGCGCCATTTTAGAACACTAACTTATACAATCCGGAAGTACACAGCTACGCTAACGGATTTACCTCGCGCACGCACACTATTACACTACACACTGCACACATTCATCACGCTTACACAGCAGCTCCACAGCACTGATGCTGCAGCAACATGAAAACAGATTGCCAGCTCTTCAACACAATGCTTTTTGCATACATTACTTCACAATAGGTAAAGTATATTAATTTCTTATTTTATTAATTATTCATTGCCATACCATAAAAAAAAAAAAAAAACTCTGCTCATAGTACACAAACAACCAAGAGCCTCGCAATGAGGGCAAAAGGTGCTCAGCGCAAGGCTCGCAATGCACGCCGAAGGATTTTAAAACACCAACAAAATTAATTTTGCACACAAACAACATTACCTGCCTTACAATCTTATTGCCGTCATTTTTTGACGGGCAAGTTGCTAATCAATATATATTATAGTTGTATCTCCTGTATCCATATAATATTAAGCCTACATTCTTCTCTGTCTGGGTTTCCCGAGGGTGGAATTAGGAACCACTAAACCTGCGAGTGCACTCAAACAGCTTTGCTATTGTAGAGTATGGGCATTGGGTTCACTCTCATTGATGTGGGAGGAGTGATGCACTATTTTTGCATGCTTTTTAAAAAAACTTTTATTTACATAGCACAAATACCATATTGGTCCGAATATAAGCCGCACCTTTATTCCGTTTTTTTTTTTTTTTTTCAAGTTTGCGAGTTACGGGTGCGGCTTATATTCGCGACCGTAAAAAAAAATCACTGACGATTTACGAGCTTGTGAGTTACGTGTGCGGCTTTTATATTCGCAAACGTAAAATGAATGCCGTTTTGCGTGCTTGAGACTGCGGTATTGTAGCAGTTGAATAGCGATTTACGGTTTTAGTGATTCTAACATCCTGTAAGGCCTGTAACCTGCAAAAGACAGTTACAGTACATATTAGAAAGCCTATTTCTTGCAATGGCTGATCACTTGGAGAGAGTCTTTTTCTCCAATTTTAAGGGTGCGGCTTATATTTGAGTACTATCCTTTTTCTATTTTTTCCCCTTGAATTTTACAGGTGCGGCTTATATTCAGACCAATTCGGTAATAGTTGTCAAACTGCGATTTGTCGTCACGCTTGCAGGACTTGGGCAATGAGCCCCAAAGGCCATCAATGCCCTGATCGCCTTGCAAAGCGAGGCGACCAGTTAAGGCATTGAAGCACGTGGGACTTAGGCTGAAATAAGCGCAGAAGGCGCTCCTGCGAGCCTCGCAAGGCGAGTCGTTGAGGCATGGAATCACGTCAGACTTGGGCTGTAATGAGCGCCGGAGGGGAGACAGGGGGGAGATGCTGGACAAAGATATATAGCATTCCCCTGCAATGAGCAGCCAGAACAGTAGGCAGGATGAATGATTCGCCAAAGGTGCTCCGCGCAGGGCTTGAGATGACCGCCGAAGGTGCTCAGCGGACAAAAACTCACATTGTGTGTCAAACAGCATTCCCAGGCTGCAAATTTTATTGCCGTCATTTTTGGACGGGCAATTTGCTAGTATATATGTGTGTGTGTATATGTGTATATGTATATATATGTATGTGTGTGTGTGTATGTATGTGTGTATGTGTATGTATATGTATATATATATATGTGTATGTATATGTATATATATATATGTGTATGTATATGTATATATATATATATATATGTATATATATGTATATATATATATGTATATATATATATATATATATGTATATATATATATATATATATGTATATATATATATATATATATGTATATATATATATATATATATATATATATATATATATATATATATATATATATATATATATATATAATATGTACGTACGTACACACATACATACATACATACATACATACATACATACAGTCAGGTCCATAAATATTGGGACATCGACACAATTCTAATCTTTTTGGCTCTATACACCACCACAATGGATTTGAAATGAAACAAACAAGATGTGCTTTAACTGCAGACTTTCAGCTTTAATTTGAGGGTATTTACATCCAAATCAGGTGAACGGTGTGGGAATTACAACAGTTTGTATATGTGCCTCCCACTTTTTAAGGGACCAAAAGTAATGGGACAATTGGCTGCTCAGCTGCTTCATGGCCAGGTGTGTGTTATTCCCTCATTATCCCATTTACAAAGAGCAGATACAGGCTCCAGAGTTCATTTCAAGTGTGCTATTTGCATTTGTTGCTGTTAACTCTCAATATGAGATCCAAAGAGCTGTCACTATCAGTGAAGCAAGCCATCATTAGGCTGAAAAAACAAAACAAACCCATCAGAGAAATAGCAAAAACATTAGGTGTGGCCAAATCAACTGTTTGGAACATACTTAAAAAGAAAGAACGCACCAGTGAGCTCAGCAACACCAAAAGACCCGGAAGACCACGGAAAACAACTGTGATGGATGACCGAAGAATTCTTTCCCTGGTGAAGAAAACACCCTTCACAACAATCAAGAGAAGACTTCACCAGAGTGAATACAGCGGGTTCACCACAAGATGTAAACCATTGGTGAGCCTCAAAAACAGGAAGGCCAGATTAGAGTTTGCCAAACAACACCTAAAACAGCCTTCACAGTTCTGGAACAACATCCTATGGACAGATGAGACCAAAAGCTGAAAGTCTGCAGTTACAGCACATCTTGTTCGTTTCATTTCAAATCCATTGTGGTGGTGTATAGAGCCAAAAAGATTAGAGTAGTGTCGATGTCCCAATATTTATGGACCTGACTGATTATATATATATACACATACAGATTGAATACAAATAAATGTAAATTCATGCACCTGGGAAGGAAAAATAACCATGCAATTTCTAATCATAATGAAGCAAATCTAGGTGTATCAGATATTGAAAGGGATTTGGGAGTGCTTGTGGACAACCACCTAGGTAACAGTGCTCAAAGCCAAGCAGCAGCTGCAAAGGCAAATAAAATATTAGCATGTATTAAGAAGGGTATAGAAGCAAGGGAAGCAAATATAATTCTGTCACTATACAAATCCCTAGTACGCCCTCATTTGGAATATGGAGTACAGTTTTCGGCACCACTTCATAAAAAGGACATTTTAGAGCTGGAAAAGGTCCAGAGAAGGGCAACAAAACTAATAAGGGGAATGGAGGGGCTAAGTTATGAAGAAAGACTAACCAAATTAAACTTATTTTCTCTAGAAAAAAAGGTGTCTAAGAGGAGATATGATTACCTTTATATAAATACATCTAGGGTTAGTATAAAGATTTGTCAAGGGAGCTTTTTGTGCCCAAAGGTTTTCAACCGACAAGAGGACATCCCTTGAGGTTAGAAGTTAAAATATTCCACCTTAAAGAAAGAAAAGGGTTCTTCACAGTAAGGGTGGTTAATCTGTGGAATTCTCTACCAGAGGAGGTGGTGACAGCGGATTCGATAGATAACTTTAAAAGGGGACTGGATTTATTTCTAAAAGGGGATTCAGGGTTATCATGGATAATTAGAGAGACAGTATTGATCCAGGGAGAAATCCGATCGCTAGTATCTGGGGTCAGGAAGGAATTAATTTTTTAGAAGGTTTCTGAATTTCACTTGATAGAGGTCACTGACAGACTAATTACAACCTGTGTACTTCACACTCTGGGTCTGCCCTCTGTAGTTCACACAGCTCATGAATACACAAGCAGGTAAAAAATGGTATATTAGGCAGTAAAAAAAACAGAGCTTTTAAACACTTCTTAATAAAATAAAGTATATAAAAAGAAATATTATATTCCTAGTGAAACCCAGAAACCTTCCATGTCAATTTAGTGCCACACCTCCTTACCTGTGATGCAACTCACATTTTAGTTCTTAGTGCTTAATTTGAGTATCACATATAATAGTTGTCAAACTACGAATCGTCGTAACGCTTTGCGAGCTTGCGAAGCGAGCTCACAAGAATTTCGTGCCTCGCAAAGCGAGGGGCCGCATTTGCGGAAGGTGGAGGCTCCCACGTCGGCTGCAATGAGCCAAAGGCTCATTGCAGGCCGCAAATGCGGACCCACGCAAATCAAGGGGCCGCATTTGCGGAGGTGGAAGCTCTACGCTGCCTCTCAATCGGTTACAAACGCCCACCGAAGTGTGCGCACCTGAAAACATAAAAAAAAACATAAATACACACAAAAATGACATAATAAGCTTACCCACAGCAAGGAGGTGGGGGAGGGGCACCCAGGACCTCTGCAAGTGATATTACACCTAAATTTAAGTCCAAATTATCGAGTTTACACCCATGAAAATCCCCTAAGCGAGAGAAAAAATATCCGCAGAAGAAAACGAGGCTACAGGACCCTAAAGCCGCAAAACACCACAAAACACATACGGATCCAAAAAGTTATACAAGATACACTTTTAGCAAGAACGCTAAATCATCCACACCCGCGTACCACATACACGTTCACCGCCATTTTACAACACTAACTTACACAATGTGGAAATACACAGCTACACGAACGGCTTCCCCTCGCGCACGCACACTATTTACACTACACACTGCACACATTGCTGACACTTACAACTCCGCTCCACAACATTCCCATACAAAAGTACATATACACAAAAAAAAAAATATTACAAACTATCGCAATAAACACAAAAGCCATCCACCGCGCGCCTCACAATGAGCACCAACGCTGCTCAAAGCACACAAACTACACCAGGGGACAGCCTTGCAATAAGCGCAAAAAGGAGATCAGCGCCGACCTTACAATGACAGCAAAAGCGCCTCTCATAAAAAAAATAGAAAACAACCAAGATCCTCGCAATAAGAGCCGAAGGCGCTCAGCGCAATGCTCGGAATGAGTGCCGAATGATCTCTGATCACAAAAAATCTTAATGTCTGTGGCAAACAGCATTACCTGCCTTACAATTTTTCGCTAGTATTATAATAGTCTCTGTAACCTGGAAAATCCTGATAACTCCATAAAGAACTATAAAAAAAAATAAAAAATAGTTATCTGGATTAAAATGAACACCTGAGCAGCACTCCCCTGCACCATACTCACTAGATGCATTTTTCTTTTCTTAGGTGAAAAAGTAGAGAATAAGCAAGTGCTTGTGAACAAATCCATGCCGACTGTCACTCAGACCCCTCTAGAGGGAAGCAGCGTGCCTCAGCAGCCACAGTTTAAGGACGTGCCAATAACGTAAGTGACACAAACGCTCCGTCCAGTTCTCCCTAATATTGCTGTTTATATTTTTGTTGTGTCTCAAATTTTCCTGTTTTTATAAAATAAAACAAAAATGCCAATTTCTTAAATAAAAAAAAATACTAATTTTAAGCCTTGCATGCTAGATGTTTATATTATTTTGCATGTTTGTTTATCGCAGTTTTAGTATTTTAATCTTGTCAGCTATTATTCACTTTAAAAGGGAAAATAATGGGGTTAAGGAAACAAGGTGCACACATTTGTATAGCGGATATTAAACATTGAAGGATCTTTTGCATAACAAAGGTTAAACCGTTGATATTTTAATTCCGCTGCAGATTTAATTTGCAAAAACATTGACTTCCATCTGACAGGCTAGAATTAGTGTATGTCCTAGTGAGTGGCGGACCTAATGAAAGGAGGCCCATATATTATAATTCAGTGGTGGCTCAGTAGTGTAGGGCCCACCAACCCTTCCTATGCCTCCCTGCGTCCTCTCAGCCTCACTGCATCCCTGTTGGCGCTTGTTCCAGCTGGGGCAGGGAATCCTGAACCCCAGGGTGCATGAGCTGGACTTGGTGGCGACTGCACTGGGACCCCCCCTAAGGAGGGCCCTAGTGCATTGCACTGGCGGTAGCTCCTCTTGTGGTCAGGGCTCTGCACCAGCTGAGTTATGGAATGCTATTTAGAAATAATTTACTGTCTCTAGGCGGCATTTCCATATGAGCATTGAAAAGAGAGAGGTCCTATCAATGCAGCAAAGCTATATTTCCACTCTATTACTGTATATGTTTCCCTCGAGGAAGTGATTTACAAAACAAATTGAAGAAATATTGGAAATCATCCCTTTTTAAATGTATGTTTGATAAATATGTGAGTTCCATGTGCCTTCCTAATATGGTATAATTAAAAACTATACATAGTAATAAATCATTATTCTGAATGTTGTTAATATGCACTTTATTACAGGAAACGTACATTAAAACTTGTAACTTTAATCTGTCAACCTCTCTGATCCATGTGCCAAGTCAGTGATGTTAGGAGTTTAATGGCTGTTAATAATTAATTATATCATGTGTGCTTAATTTTATCCTTTTATCTAACAGCTGTCTGTCTCTCTTCCCTTTAGTTATAAAGGTTCCACTGAATCTTATATTGAAAAAGTTATGATTTCTTCAAATGCAGAAGATGCATTTCTTATTAAAATTCTCCTTCGACAAACTAGGCGGCCAGAAATTGGGGATAAGTTTAGCAGTCGACATGGACAAAAAGGTACGGGATTTAATATTGTCCTTAAGAATGATCTGAAAAGTATAGTATATATATATTTGTAATTGGAGAAAGTTTTACTTTATATATCTATCATGTGCATATATTGGGATCTAGTAATTATAAAAATCTTTTTTAAGAAATAAGTGAAAGCATCCTGATGGTTTATAGTCAAATTAACACCCATTTAAATTCAAACTTTCTTTGCTATTTAAAGGGCCACTTAATTCAGCACAATTTGAACCACATCATAGTAAAGTGTTTTTTTTAAATATACATGCATTTTTCTCTGAAAAATAAAATACAATATGCAACCAATCAGGTTGCAGGGGTGTGTCCCCCATTCAAGTCAATGGTAAGATTGTTTATATTTCCGGTTTGAAGGGAACAAACCTTGTAATATCTTACGGCAGAAAATTCAGGTTTTTGCTCTCTGAAATTTGAACAATGCAGACCAGTGCTCTGTGCTCCTCTCTGGAGCTGTCTGAGTAGAGAACAAAAGGAAAAAATTATCCCTTAACAAATGTATCTATGCAGAGCATGGAGTGCTGGACTTGCCCAAACAGGTCAGTTATGGTAAACTGGTCAGTGCAATCCTGAGTCCATGGAAAAACTGCTATTAATCACTGTCTTCCCTATCGACAGTCCCCACAAGGCGTATTCCTTTGCTATCTGTTATGACTCAGACCACAGCCAGTAGGCAGGATACACTTTGTAGTTAAACAGAGGCTTAGATTTTAGATTTTTTGTTGTTGTTGTTTTTATTTGCATAATTAAAAAAACAACAAAAAACGTTGTAATCTTGTGCTCTTTCACACCATGAAGAGCACCTACAATGAGGTAGATGGCCCTTTAAGTAGACTGTTTTAAAAAAAAAAAAAAAAAATATGTCCTTTTTGTAGTATTTATGAAAGTTTATTTTTCATTTTTAAAACAGGCTAGTGCAGCTATGTATGGGATATTTTAAATCATCTATCTTGCACTTGACTACCTGGATATATTAACTCTAATACTTCATCTGATTTTCTCAGAAAAGTAAAGTGTGTTTATTTCCTGTGTGCACTGATTTGATACAGGTGAGAGGGGAGTGTTTTTGCCTGGGTTTTGGGTCTTGTGTCTGACTGTTTGCATCTGGTTTACTCAGACAAGTAAATGGCTAAATGCATTAGACCCTGATGCACATGGCTGTAAGTTCAAGCCCACACATAGCATACTGGTTTCAAGTACACAACCGAATCACTTAGACAAGTAAAGTGTGTTTTTTTTTCTGTGTCCAGTGATTTGGTACAGGTGAGAGGGGAGTTTTTTTGCCTGGATTAAACTTGCTTATAAGTTTGGACCTTGTGTGTGACTGTTTGCAGGTGGAAGTTGAAAAGGGTCAAATTTATGTATTTTTTTTGTAATTATGAGTCAGTTCAGTGGCAGCCTGACTCGGTGTACATCCTGCGACATGTATGGACTGCTGGAACAACTGATCCAGGGTCCATACGTCTGTGAAAGGTGTGAGCATGTTGTCTCTTTAATAAATAACTATATAGAATTGCAGCACTTAGTGATATTGCTCAACTGGAAAGAGAGCTGGTGTTTACCGAGCACAGCTTAGATGGGCCTAGCATGGAGGGTGGAGCTGGGGCTATTGAGGATTTCCAGGGAGCTAGCTGTGTTGCAGTTAGAAGAGGAAGCAGGGGGATCAGGAGGAGACAGGCCAATACTGAGTTGGCAAGCACCAACAGATTTGCCGGATTGAGTGAAACTGTTGGGGATGTCCATTCAGTAATGCCAGATAGAGCTGTTCCCTCTAACAGCCGGGAGAACAGTTCTACTGGAGCCATGGGAGGGCAGAATAGGCAGAGAAACAGACAGGTTTTAGTGGTAGAGGACTCTATTATTAGGAAGGGTAACTTGTCACCCAGATCCAGCAATCGAACAGTTTACTGTCTCCCTGATCCTCAGGTTCGGCATGTTGTGGATCGGTAGATAAATTATTATTCAGGGGCTGAAAATTAACCGGAGATCTTGGTACATATTGGTACCAATGACAAAGTTAGTGGAAGATAGTGTCCTAAAGAAAGAATTTAGAGAATTAGGGAATAAGCTGACGGCAAGCACCTCCAAGGTAGTATTTTCTGAGATACTACCAGTGTTTCTTGCTAGCCCAGGAAGACAGATGGAGCTTAGGGAGGTTAATGCGTGGCTAAAAAAAGTGGTGCACTAAGGTGGGGTTTGGGTATTTAGAGCACTGGGCTGACTTCTCACTTCGGTACAATCTCTACAGCAGGGACGGATTGCACCTTAATGACAAGGGAGCTGCTGTGCTAGGGGAAAGGATGGTAGAACTGCTGGGGGTGTTTTTTAACGAATAGGTGGGGGGGAGGGACTAGATAGAAGTAATGGGGTAGTAAGGGAGTGTAGAGTGGGTAAGGAATTAATTAACTAGTCATGTGAAGGAGATGGGGGAGGGTTAGTATAGTCAATAGTGAGGTACTGCTTACTAAAGTATAGTGGCAGGCACCCAAGAAGTACAGACTCACATAAGGTGTATGCTTGCTAATGCCAGAAGCTTGCCAGGAAAAAAATGGGAGAGTTAGAATTATTTGCAGTAAATGAGAAATGGGATTTAATAGGCATTACTGAAACGTGGTGGGGTGACTCTCATGACTGGACTGTTAATCTGGAAGGTTATAACCTATGTAGGAAAGATAGGGGCAATGGTAAAGGGGGAGGAGGGATTTGTGTCTATGTTAAGCCTGAATTTAAACCTATAGTCTGAGAAGATATTTATGCTCGAACTAGTGATAATATTGAATGTTTGTGGGTAGAGTTAAATAGCGGAGCAGCAAATTCCAAAATAATTAAGGGCAGCTTTTAATGGTCTAAGGGCAGCAATACAAAGTATAGCCTGGGACAGAGAACTGATAGGTTTAAATACTGAACATAAATGGACAACATTTTAAATCCGTACTAAATATACATACACATCGGCATATACCATTAAGAATGATTTAAAGATCAAGGTGTAAAAAAACAGGCATTTAAATTATACAAACAAGAGGGGACAGCGACTGCTTCACAAGAGTACAAGGAAATTAATAAGGCTTGCAAAAGCGGGATTAGATTGGCTAAAATAGAAAATGAAAAATTAGTTGCAAAGGAGAGTAAGACTAACGCTAAAATATGTTTTAAATATATAAATGGGAAGAAGGAATGGAAGGAAGCTATAGGAGCACTACAATGTAAAACAGGCCGTCTGACAATTAGTGACCAGGAAAAGGCAGATGAGCCTAATAGGTTATTTTCTTTGGTATACACAAGGGAGGTACCAGTCGTTGCAACATAATGTGGTTACACTACCATAATTAAATAATTGGTTAACGCAGGAAGAAATCCAAAAGAAGTTGGAAAAAAGAAATGTTAATAAAGACCCAGGTCCTGATGGAATATATCCACGGGTACTGGGGGAACTGGATTCTGTGATAGCCAAACCATTATATCTAATTTTTCAAGATTCACTCAACACTGGGTCTTTACCAGATGACTGGAGAAAGGTAAAGGTGATACCTATATTTAAGAAGGGAGCAAGAGCAAATGCGGGCAATTATAGACCTATAAGCCTCACTTCTGTAGTAGGAAAGTTTCTAGAAGGGTTAATAAGGGATAATATACAAGAATATGTATATCCAAACAGGATTATAAGTAGGAGCCAACATGGATTTATGAGGGAGTGGTCATGTCAAACAAATCTAATTAGTTTCTATGAGGAGGTTAGTAGGAACTTGGATCAAGGCAACTCAGTGGATGTAGTCTTTTTAGATTTTGCAAAGGCTTTTGAGGGATACAGGAATTGCAGTAAATACATGCACATTGATTGAGAGCTGGCTAAAAGACAGGAAGCAAAGGGTTGTTGTAAATGGAACATATTCTGATTGGACTAATGTGGTAAGTGGGGTTCCTCAGGGCTCAGTATTAGGTCCTCTCCTTTTTAACATATATTTATTAATGACTTAGAAGTATGACTGGAAAGTATTGTCTCTATTTTTGCTGATGACACTAGGTTGTGCAAGGTAATTAAATCAAAAAATGATGTACTTTCCCTTCAAAGGGATTTGCATAAATTAGAGAAATGGGCAAATTAAATGGCAGATGAGATTTAATACAAATAAATGTAAGGTTATGCATCTGGGACGGAAAAATAACCATGCAATTTATAAACTTAATGAAACAAATCTAGGGGTATCTGATATTGAAAGGGATTTGGGAGTGCTTTTGGTCAACCAGCTAGGTAGCAGTGCTCAATGCCAAGCAGCAGCTGCAAAGGCAAATAAACTATTAGCATTTATTAAGAAGGGTATGGAAGCAAATATAATTCTACCACTATACAAATCCCTAGTACACCCTCATTTGGAATATGGAGTACAATTTTGGACACCACTTCATAAAAAGTACATTTTAGAGCTGGAAAGAGTACAGAGAAGGGCAACAAAACTAATAAGGGGAATGGAGGGGCTAAGTTATAAAGAAAGACTAACCAAATTAAACTTATTTTCTCTAGAAAAAAGCCGTCTAAGAGGGGATATGATTACCCTATATAAATACATCCAGTGTCTGTATAAAGACTTGTCAAGGGAGCTTTTTGTGCCAGGAGGTTTTCAATTGATAAGAGGACATCCTTTGAGGTTAGAAGTAAAAAAGATTCCACCTTAAAGAAAGAAAAGGGTTCTTCACAGTAAGGGTGGGTTATCTGTGGAATTATCTACCAAGGGAGGTGGTGACAGCGGATTCAATAGATAACTTTAAAAAGGGATTGGCTATATTTTTATATAAAAAGGCTATTCAGGGTTAGCTTGGTTAATTAGAGAGGGAGTATTTATCCAGGGAGAAATCCGAACGCAGGTATCTGGAGTCTGGAAGAAATTCAGTTGTTTCCCTTTTGAGACAATTGTCAAAGTTTCTCTTGGGTTTTTCTGCTTGCCTTCTTCTGGAACAATTGACAACTAATCTGCATATTGCAGATCAGAGGAGATCTTAAAAGGTTGAACTTGATGGACTTAAAGTGTTTTGTTTTTTTTTCAACCTCAATTACTATGTAACAAATCTATTCATCCTTGTGTTTTAGTAAATAGTAGTTGAATTGTTGTATTATGGAAAATAGAGTACAAAAGTGACTATTGATTACAAATATTAGCATGATTTAGACAAAATGCAGATACTCACTGGTGTAAAGTGGTATGAAGATTTTCTTTGAAGAACTCATCATGATTAGTGCTAAATGTTTTTAGAGACTAAATAAAATATAAAATGGATATTGCCCTTTATTGATCTGATATACCATTATTATTTAGGGGGCGACCATTTTGTTATTTTCTCACCTGAATTTGAAACTGTATTATTATTTATTATAAAGCACCAGCATTTTCCATAGCACTATGTACAAAAGCAGAGTAAAGTCGAGTAGGTAAAATTAGAAAGATATAAACAAATTCTGAGGTATGGAGAAATACAATACAACAGACAATTTGATTCAAGAGCATTATGATCCCTGAAGAGCTTACAATCTAGAAGGCAATGTTGGGTGTGAGATAGAAGGGTGACAGATATACATGATGGCAATGCAAAGGCAGTAGGTCACTGCAAGTGGAGGTTGCGCTGTATTATTCAGTAGGTTGTATGTGTTTGTCTTATTATTATTTTTATTTATTATTATCTTTATTTATACCGCGCCAACATAT
This sequence comes from Discoglossus pictus, assembly GCA_027410445.1. Lineage (NCBI taxonomy): Eukaryota > Metazoa > Chordata > Amphibia > Anura > Alytidae > Discoglossus > Discoglossus pictus. The sequence continues at coordinate 32,974,856 of CM050167.1, forward strand.
TCCGTAGCACTGTACAGGGGTTTAGTACATGGCAAAAAACAAACTTAACACCTTATCAAGAATGGAGGGCCCTGTTTTTAAGCATATAATCAAATGTACATAGTGCTTGTTTCCAAGACACGGACACACGATTGAAAACTCGCAAACTTGTCTTTGTTTTTGGCATACTCTACCAAATTGCTGAGTAGGCGCAGCTTAAGGAAAGTCTTGAATGCAGGAGTGAGAGGAGGAAAGAAGGTTATCAGCAGAGAGAAGATGGTGCTTGGGAGAGTGTTTGGAGATGAAGGCAGAAATATAAGCCGGCGTACTGTTGTAAGGGCTTTTATATGTTGGGGTCCGTATTTTAAAATTTTCATTTTGTTGGCTATGGGAAGTCAGTGGAGTAACTTACAAAGTGTTGTGGCAGATGCCGATCAATTGGTGTGGAAGAGTTCATTATGGATTAGAGTGGGACAGATGGGTAATGGGAGACCAATATGATGGAGTGTTTTAGGATTTTTACTTGTGTTTTATGTAACATATTGGCATGTTTTAGAAAAAAATGTTGGCGAAGATAACCTGATTAGTTGATTGAATGTGTGTGAGGAGTAAAAGAGGGCAGAGTTTCATAAAACCACAAGACGGCAGTCATGAAAGGTGGAAGTGATGATTGCATTGTTAACAGTGAGGAATATTTCAGTGGGGGGAGGGGGGGGGGCAGTAGTAGAAAGCAGGAGGATTAGGAGCTCAGTCTTTGAAATGTTGGGTTTTCGTTGACGGAGGGATATCCAGGATTATATGTTTGATAGGCAGTTGGCAGCATGTGTTGGAAGATAGATCTGGTGCTGATATCTTTTAGTGCCATTTTAATAGATATGCTTCTGAAAGATTTATTAGGGTGCCAAGGGAGGATGTATAGATGGAGTGTGCCTATCGCTGAAACTTGGGGTATGCCAACATTGACAAGAGTGAAGAAGAAGAGGTGCCAGAAAAGAAGACAATAAATGTTCAGATGGTAATTAAGAGAGAGCTGTGTCATGGATGGAAAGGGAGTAGAGAATTTGGATAAGAGGGTGGCCACTATATCAAAGGATCAGAAAGATCTAGGAGCAGTAGGATAGAGAAGTGACCTTTTTTCTTGGCAAGTCATTAGTGACTTTTTGAGAGCTAGCTCAGTCAAGTGGTATGGCCGGAAGCCACGCCGGAGGGGTTCAAGATGTGAGTTGGAATAAACGAGCCACTCAACGTTTTGGAGCCAAAGCAAGGAAAGGGAGAGGGCGGTAATTGGATGGAGAATCTGGGTCAGATGAAGGTTGCTTAATGAAGGCATGTTTCAGAGATGATGGTTTCTTGCTGGTGTTCAGGGAGAGGTTGAAGAGATTTGTGTTGTTTTGTGGATACATTTATCAGAAGTTCAAGTTGTATTCTGTTGTGGCTAATATTTTCACTAGAGCTGAAATGAGAACTTATCTGCATTCAAAGTCCTCTACCAGTTGAAAAATTATAGACCATAGAAAAACAATCACATATTATAATTGTCTAACTACGATTCGTTGTCACGCTGCGTTGCGTAGTGCGTACGACTTAGCGATGAGCGTCGCGCGAGCCGTTAATTGCAGGCGAGCCTCGCGCAGTGAGGCGAGCCGTTAAATCGTAGCTTTTTGGCAATGAGCGCCACAGGCGCTCATTGCAGGCGAGCCGTTAAACCGTAGCACTTAGAAAAAAAATACGAGATGAAAAAAATTACGAGATAAGCGGCGGAACCAAAACACTAAAAAAACGCTAAATACACACTAAAAAATAAAATAAAGGTCACTTACAGCATGGGGAACCAGGCAGGACGTCTGGAAGGGAGTTGGAACTCCAATTTACAGCGATTTAGCCGAGTTACAAAGATCGAAAATGGGCTAAGCGAGAAAAAAATGGCCGCGGAAAAAATGAAAACGAGGCCTTTACTAGTACGAACTGCGTAAAACACAGCCACAGACGTATGTGTTTGAAAAACAACGAGATAAAGGATGCGGATTAACCGCGCAATGAGTAAAAAGACAGTAGCGAGTACATTTTACGAAACCCAATTACAGATTTACGCATTAACACATATTTAACGCCTTTGTCTCGCGCAACATCGGATTTCCAGCCGAAACCAACGCATTTGAAGAAATATAAGTTGCAAGTTACAAAAATAAAATAAATACAATTTTTTTTTATTTTATTTTTTTTAAGGGAAAAAAAAAGGGACAAATGTAGCGTCATGTTGTGTGGCAAACAAATTTCACAACATTTAATTTTTATTGACCGTCATTTGACCATATTTACTGTTAAAACGTAGTACTTTAGCGGGCATAGCGATGAGCGCCTCAGGCGAGCCTCGCGCAGCGAGACGAGCCGTTAAACCGTAGTACTTTGGCAATGTGCGCCGCAGCAAAAATGCCGGACGAACAAAACGAAAACGAGGCTACAGCACTATAACCACGGAAAACACGTACGGATAATCCGCTAAGACGCATATCACACATTATGCGCCATTTTAGGATAATGCGGAAGTACACAGCTACGTTAACGGTTTCGGCTCGCGCACGCACAATATTACACTGCACACGTTCATCACGCTTACACAGCAGCTCCACACTACTAATGCTGCAGCAACATCAACACAGATTGCCAGCTCTTCAACACAATGCTAAAAATACGTAAATTAATTTATTAATTTGAATTCTATATTTCAGTAGTACACACAAAACAACATTAGCTACCTTACAATTCCATATGTATATTAATAACTAAACCACTTTCCAAACATACACATCTCATTGCCGTCATTTTTTGACGGGCAATACGCTAGTAGCTATATAATATGGCTACATATATATGGGATGTTCTTCTTTCTAAAAATATTTGCCAATTATCAAGTTAAGTTCTTCAAAAGTGCACACTGTTAATATGGGACTCCAGTGGTCTTTTAACCTCAACATCTGCATCTTTTTAAACCATGCTGAATGTGTCCCTTTTAAATGTCAACTGTATATTAGGAAATAATCTCAAATTTAAGTATGTAACAAACTAACATTAGCAACTGTGCAAGCCAGGAGCATAATACTATATTTAGAGAATATATATTTTTTTTGAAAGCTTTGTTTGCTTATAAGAGGCTTCCATCTTGTGTGGATTAAGCACTTGTATGTTTATGTAATGGAGAGAGGGATTGTAGAACAGTGAGAGGGGAGTGGGTTTTGTCCACGGAACTCAATCACCCAAATAGCAAGTTGGTTTCATCTTAAAGAGCATTAAAGCATCTACATTGCACAATCCATTTATCTCTACAATAAAACTTGTGATATATTCAGGTATGTTTGTCCTGCTCCTTTATGCTAATGTGCAGATCAGTATGCTGCTCAGAGAGCTTAATAATTGCAGGAGTGGGAATGCAATGGCATGATAAGCTTAGAGGGCATTGCTTTTGCTGCCACAGAGACAGACAAGCAAACTGAAATTCTAATTAGCACATCAATGCAGCTAATTGGCATCTGTGAGTCACTCATTTCCATAAACATACTGCAAAAACAATGCTGATTATTTCAGGGGTGATTAATTTTCAAAACAAATGATTAGTACAATATATGCCAGTTTTTAGTTTTTGTTTTTTTTTGTTTAAGAATAACATTTGTTTTTTACACTTTAAGTAATGGGATCTCTTGGAGTTTGATAATTAACCCTTCCTCTACACATCTCCAGAAGCAGGCAGCTTACAGCTATGACTGCAAGCCAGTTCCTTGCAGACATGTAAACACGCCTTTCAAACACACACACAACTTTCACCAAGCATGGGTGCCTTTTTGACATTTTGCCTGTCTAATTAATTATTCTTTTAGATTTTTTTTTATTCATTGTACTGTGGTCATTAAAACTAGTAATCTTCACATTTTCAGTGTTCACTATGTGTGCTATGTTGAAAGTAAAAAAAAAAAAAAAATACAAAATTAGTCATTGTATACTCCCCATTAATTTATAGCGCAATGTAGAATAATTCTTTTTTTCTTTGTTTATTTGTAGAGTAATTCTTTCCTCATTTGCGGCCTATCTATTTGTAAATCTTATTTATTTTGTGGGGGTGAGGTGCATTTGGTTTAATTGAGCTACATTTTTATTGCTGTAGGGTATAATATTAGTCATTTTTATTTCTGTACAAAATTGCATATTTCTCAGAATTACAACTTTACAAAAGAATTTAAACAAAAATAACATTGGCCATCATCTGTTCAAATACAAGACTGATAATACTGCTCGACATTGCTGCAAAGTCTGTGATCTGCTGATCTTTGTTAGAGTTGCTAATCCGTTTTCACATGACAGACTGAGAAATGCTCTGAAAGAACAGTCCTATATTGCTTTCTTTACATCAAAGACAGCCCAGCCTTTTTTGCTCTGTGACTTGTATAAGTAAGAGGAAATATTGGGAGAAAAAGAATCTTTGTGTTCAGGAAACTGATTACTCAAGTATTAGCCACTTGTAGATATTAGCCTACAAAATGTAAGGTAATCTATTCAAAGGCTCCCATCTATTAAATTTTGTATTTTAATTTTTTATTATATGTTTAGTTATCTTTTTGAGTTTTGAAATCATATCCTAATTTTTTTTTTTTTTTACTTCTTTTATGTATTGGAGCTTGGTATATAATCACACATTTTATTTTTGTCGAAAGAGCTTTATTTTTTATCTTGTTTTTACAGCTATTTTGATTCCCATTGGAAAATGTTAAGTTATCTTTCTGATTATTTCTGATATTATTATGGTGCAAAAAAATCCCTATAAATTGATAATATGCTTTTTAAACTATTTTAATTTCCATTGGTCCTGGAGGGCCCAGAGTGTATTTTTCAATAGGGGCCCCAAGTATAATTAAATGGCTCAGGATCTTTTTCAGGTGATTTAATTGTATTTATTCAGCGCTACTGAATATGTTGGTGCCTTATAAATAAACAATAATAATATTTTATATTGTATAAAAAATAAAAATAAATGATTTTGTGTAAAAAAAAAAAAAAAAATAAAGAGCCTGGTATATTTATCAAATATAAAAATGTATAATTACTCCGTATTTGCTATGATTCTTATGAAGTCTGTTTATCTAACTAGGTTTGATCAACAGGTTACACTATTTTTCTTATTATACCTTTTTTTTGTCTGGTTGAAAAGTAGAACTCAAGAATATTAATATTTAAGGGAAAATTGCCACCCAATAAAAGTTGATCTTCAATTCACTTTAATTTGCATTGTATTTCAACACTGATTTGCTTTTTAATATCTATCAATCTTCTAGTAGCTATTAAAGTTTTTTTTTCCCCCACAAAAGACTTAATGGAGCAGTGTCGCTAAGCTGCAATAGTTTGATAAGTTTATAACACTTTCATACTCTTCTAAAATAAATGAAAGATGTAGCCCATTGTGTGTTTGCCCTGTTATAAGACAACACATATACATATACAGGTATATTTAACCTGGTAATTTTTTAATATTAATAATAGTTCCAAAGCATTGTGGGAAAGGCACTTCCCTGCAACAAACCAATATTGCCAATTTTGATTGTAGATATTTTTGTTAATTGGACAAAATGTAGGTTTTTAGTGATATACATGCATAATTGTCCTCTAAACATGATGATAATTTTTTTTTTTCTTCTGTTAACTTTCCTTTATATATTAACCACTAAAGTTGAAAAGGAGGGGCTGGGAAAATATTGTATATATTACAGTATTTATTTTTACCATGTTAAGCCCAGTGGTATATATTATATGCTACATCCAATTTTTCTGGTGTAAATGATAGAATGTTATACATACAAATGTTAATAAAACTAAATTACGGTACTAGAAGAATATAGTGCTGTAGCAATGCAGAAAAGGCCTAGTAAAAATGTTATTTGAATTATTTTCTCTTTCTTTTGTAATGGAATAGTGAAACATTTCCATAAATATCCTTTTGGGAATAACCTTTCTTAAACCACATTATTCCCATTCAACAAAAATAATTGTTCATTCTTTAAATATGCTCCCATTCAAATTACAGAAAAATTAGACAGACAAGACATGACCTAGGAAAGATGAGTTTGCTCTTCATTCTGTGGGTTTTTGTTATGCTAAGTTACGTATATGAATTCCTTATTAAATGCTCATTTGAAGGGAGAGCAAATATTTAGCTCACCCAGAGCCAATGGATGAACTGCTGACCCTTAGCACATAGTTAAACTAAATGGGCTGGTTTTCAGTTTATGGCATGGAATAAAAATTACAATTCCAAGCAAACGAGAGGCGCATTATAAAGCAGTTGTTACTTTCAGCAATGTATATTTTCTAAAGTTCTAGTGCTTTTTTTTTTTTTTGTTTTATAACCGCACAAGGCAGAAGTATTGTGACGGTTTTCAATTAATCAGCCCTTTGTGTGTTCGCGACTATGCAAATTTATTACTTGAAGCCATTCAGCCGCTCCTGGGAAAGCCATGTACTAACTGCATTGTGTTTTGGGTCCTCCCATAAAGGGCTGTTTTAGAGGTGAAAGCTAATCAGGGTTTTTTTTTTTTTCCTGTGTATTTGACTAGCAGGACTGTAAATTAGTAATTTAAAGATGTCCAATCAAGTGGTATAAATATTATTCGGTAACAAGATGGGGATAATTGATTCCTGCAGTTTTTAAATGGATTGCTGGTTACGAAAGACATTTGTTTTTCAAGTGGACAGATTACTTTAAAAAATATTAATTGGCAGAAAATAAAATGTGTATATATTTATTATTTTTAACAAATGGATGCTTTTGTTAAAGGTTTTATTTAAAAAAAAAAAAAATGTTTACCTATTAAAGTATTATCCTACTTTTACCAGTAGGGAGTGAAAATGTTGCAACTGGATTATTCTTAAGAATATATTGCACTAATGCAACATTTAGAATGTGTATTATTATTATTATCTTTTATTTATAACACGCCAATATATTCCGTAGCTCTATACAGGGGTTGTTACAAGTCAAAAACAAGTGAACACATTGAAAAAGAATGGAGGGCCCTGTCTTTAAAATTATTTATATATATATATATATATATATATATATAAAATCTTACAAACTAATTTTAATAAAATTGCATGCGCCATGTATGCATTTTTATTAAACCACACTGTGTAGTCTCTAGTGAGGAAAAAACTTTCATCATAGAAAATTATTAAATTTAACTGATCTGCTTCTTATTGATCTGATATTTCTGGGACTCTATGCCATACCATTGACCATTTTAATTACCTTAATTACCACTTAGCCCATTAATGCCAATGATTAATCCTTAGTGGATAAATTATTGCACTTGGACCACTTTGGTTACCTACTTGATGTTGCTATGGAAATAACGCAAAACGCCTGTTTACCGTTATATTATCACTTACTGAATTTATTACCGTTACAATAAATCTTAATGTTACAAAGCTATACTAATGAGTGTGTGTTTAAGGGCTCTTTTTAATGTGAAGCTAAAGTAAATATACTTAAAGATAAATAATCTAACTGGTATTTTAAGCAGTCTAATATAATCACCCGTATATCAGACAGTCTCCATTCTAGCACATAGCAATTCTGTTATGTCCTCTTTGAGTTTCCTTCTCAGATGTGACATAATCTTGTGTTTTAAGATTAAAATACAGCCATTGTATTTTACATAATTTGTTTATAAAATGTTTTAATGCACCGTCATTTTTATTGGTAATCATTTAAAATTTGAAAGTACAGCGCTGTGCAATATTTTAAAATAATAAGAAAAGATTTTGCACCAATTACCATATTATATAGAAAATGTTCCAAACCAATTTATTTTTATATTGCAGAAGGTGTCAAATAGTAAGTTCAAATGGATCCACTTTTCTAAACTTTTTCCAACTTTTCCAATAATTGCACTGCCCCATACTTTCAAGTTTTAAATGATTACCAAAAAAACCTACTTTTTAAACAAATCGTGCTAGCTCAAGAGTGCGGATTCAAAATTATCCATAAAATATATTTTTTAACATTTAAAAAAAATTTAAGATTTATCTTCTGGGTTATGGCAGCACCGACCTCATAACAGTTGACGTTTGAGCTATTTATTAGGCCTATAACAACATTTTTGGCTATTTTAATCTACAATTATTCAATAAAAGTATATATAGATAATATTTATAGGTAATATAGACAATGCTATCAAATGCTACTGCAACACTTTTTGCATTTTGCTGAATTAATTTTCTGTTTCTCTATGAAGAACTTTTAAGGTGATTTACTAAAAGTTAGCCCAAACTTTCTTGCTTTCATGCATTGGCTAAACTTAATCTTATAATATTCGTGATGGGGTCATTCAAAGCACTTAATTTCTATACTTTGAGTATTCATTAGATGGAAACTATAACTAACTTATTCTAAGCTTATTATAGCCTTTTTGTGTTAACTTGTATTAAAATCTGTCAGCTATGACTGGCTTATAAGCACAGTCAGCGAAGCAGAATAAGTTAATTATTTACTTCTGTCACTAGTGCTCTTCATCTAATGAAATGCACAGCTGTGTTAGATCTGCGGTTGGATGTGTAGATCCCTTTGTTACACGAGTCAGCAGAGGGTAGAAGCCGCTATGATGGAGAGTCCTCACTTCTTTCTGCTGTTCTGCCTTTCTGTGTCGATTTCACGGATCTTTTATCATTCACTTTCACACAAAACAAACAACACAGTGGCTGTCTGCTATGGGAACCGTCTTGGCACATAAAAGGGGTTCTCAGAGCCTGGAGTATTGGAAGTTACCTTGAGTTTACGTTCTGGATTGTAATGTTGATTTTATGTGAGGAGCTGTTTGTGTGGCGTCGGAGACTCTAACCCTGGATGATAGAGAGTTTGCTCTTTGCTGTGTTTAATTGTGTGTTGGACGGAGAATATAACTTCTGTTGGGAATAATACTTGATAATGTTCGTTCAGTAAAGTTTCATTTGTTTATTTGGTTACGGAGTAGCAGTAAACTGTTTTGTGGGTACAGATGTGAAAGTTACCTTTGAAACTAGCATTGTTGCTTCCAGCAGATGTGCTTCTCTCTACCACTTGTTGGGTTAAAGGTATATGAAAGTTTCCCTGTTTTTACCTTTTTCTAATCTAACATATGCTGTTTATAACAGAAAAACATATTACATTGAGCCACAGAAATAAATATTATTATTTTTTTTAATGGTTTCCCCACCCCCAGAGGTGTCTACATAGGCATCTGGTACCTACCAATAGAAACACTGCTTTCAGGTACGTTTTTAACCCTTATAGTAACCTTCAAGCCAACAGTTGCATGAGCATGCAGAAATACACATAGCCGTGTCTGAGCCTCTCCTTGCTTTCTTCTGGTGGGGTGGGAGACTACACAACCCATGATGCTTTACTGCACAAATGGACTTACCAGACATTGAAACAATATTATAGCTCTGATTGGCCAAAAATAATTCTGAATGTTATGCTAATTTAGCTAAGGATATCAAGGGGCAATCATTCTCATAATTAAGTGAGAGATAACAGAAGGCATTTTAAATCAGGTTAAGTGTATTAATGTTCATTTTGTGATTTTATTTATTTTTATGCAAAAAATATTTTCCTACACTACTCATTCTCCTCTATCGGATGCATTCAATATCCAGGTATATAGAAGTTTTATGTATTATGACTGCATACACTATTGATTTTCCTCGGAATCAAAGATTTTTTGCATTAGGAAAATCCCCAAAATAAACATTAATAAACATACCCTAAAGATTGCAAATTTCTTCAGTTTTTTTCCAGTTGATTTTGAGAGAGAATGCCCCTGAAAATCCAAATTCAATTAGCATAAAAGTCATAATTTGTTGTAGCTAATCAGAGGCAGCTACAGCATTATTGCAATGTCTGGGGATTCCGTCTGTGCAGCAAAGCATCATGGGATGTGTAGTCTTTTGTTCCCACTAGACAGCTCACTCCTACCTGCAAGAAAGCAGCTCAGGCAGTGTTGCTCTGGATCTCTGCACTGTGCTGCTGTTGTTTTGAAGGCTAGTATAGGGTATTTAAATGCAGATTTTGGTAGGTACTAGGTGCCTATGTAGGCAGCTCTGGGGGTGTGGAAATCGTTTTTTTGTTTTAATAAAATCTGTATGAGTATAGAATAACTTAATGTGTGGTTGTAATATAATCAGCATGTGTTAGTGTGTGCGTGCGAGTGCTCGCATACTGTTGTCTGACTCTCATTGACCTCATGGATCGCAACACACTATGCTGATCCATTTGGTATTCGTGGCAGAGATACTGGAGTGGGTTGCCAGTTCCTTTTCCAGTAGGCCACAGTATGCAGTTCCTGGTATTTCTAGGTGGTCTCCCATCCAAGTACTGGCCAGGCCCAACTCTGCATGGCTTCAGGGTGGTGTGACCTCTTGGTTCCCTGGCTGAAATTATGATTTTTTTTCCCAAATAAGGTTTGTTGCAATTACGTTTTGCAGGGAAGAAGCAGACAAACAATGGGCTAGCAGGACAACAGATAAATATTTTATCCCACCCCCTGGACACGATTAGGGGGTGGAGATTAGCACATCTGATTAAGTCTAAAATGCAAAACTTCACATGTACATTTTTCAAAGCCGCCCTGAATGTGTTTCTGCAAATACTGATTTTTTTTTTGGTGGCTTCTACATTTTATATAAATTTGTCATCTACTAATAGAAGTTTTAAAAATGTACTTTCTTTCCTCGTGCAAAGGTAGTTTTTGAAAATCTTTGACACACACCTTCTGACCGTCATAAATTATTTACACAATGCTTATGCGGTCCTAGAAAGACAGAGATTTGTCCTATTGTTCTGTGTGTTCATACAAATGGAGCAATAAATCTGACATTTTTTATTACTCACGTCATTGGTAGCATATTCTTTGTGTTGCATGGGTGGAAAATGAGCTCTCCCCGCAGTCGTAAACATAGATTTGAAAGCAGATAAGAACCAACAAGGCCCATCTAGTCTGAGCATTATATCTATGCAAAAGTTTGGATCCATTAAGCCACAGAATGGCCTTCTAAATATTTTATTTTAAAATAAATACTTGCAGCTTGCTTTTTAAGAGTGTCTTTAACTTTTTACGCTTTATTCTGTTAAAAGGTGCCAATGGAGTTGTAAACACTTTCTCGAACCCATTGTATTTTCGTTTCATGTCTGGGAATCATTCCTAGAATTGATTTTCTCTTTTAAATATGCAGAAAAATACAGGTCTTATGAATAAAGACCTGTATAATATAATATGGATATTTTGTTTTCTACCAAACTCTTTGAAAAGTGACCTTTTAAATGGATGTAAGAGGGTACCATTACTTTTTCTTTGCATTTCATCCATTGCGAAACTCATCAATTCTGAACAGTCTTATTCATAACTTTTTACTTGTACCAATATGTTTGGGTTTTACGTTCATTGATTTCCGATAAAAGTTTTGTTTAAAAAAAAAAGCCGTTACTTCTCCTACTTGTTTTTTAAGGATCTGCTGTTCATAAATAGCCATGACACAGCCATTATTCTGGGCGCCATAAAGTTGAATGAGTTGTCACCTTGGTATTTAAATGCTACTCCCCCACCCCAAGGTCAAGTTACAAAGTGAAATGTTATGTGGATGATTTTCTAGTAAATACTTTCGTTATTGGCTTCTGTTTAAAAAGATAAACTAGTTTAGGAAAGCTTAGCAAATGTGTCGCTAAGTGGAAGACAAACAAAAGAGCTCCAGCATTGGCTTTATTCTTTTTTTGTTTTTGTATATAGACTCCTTTTTTTTTTTTTTTTTTTTAAGAGAGATATAACAGATCTGAAAAGATGAGAAATTGGAAAGAAAAAATGTTAAAAACGTAAAAAAGATTGAATAAGAAACTTGTGAATTTTGAAACCTCTTGAGAGAAACAATAAACTGAAAATGGCTGTTTTTTTCCCCCCCTGATATTTAGCTTGGCACCCCCTCAACCCCCAGCCATCCTTTTTTAACTATGCACACTGCCAGTAAAGCTGTACCATAATGAGGTAACTGCAGGGAAGTGTGCCCAGACTTTGCTACAGTTTAAAAACGATGGCAGAAAAATAAATTTCTAAATAAAACTTTTGTCTATACTGATATTGACTCTTCGTGTAGAAGCTACATCATGACGATGTCTAAGAAATAGGCTTGTTGCAAGTAACCATATCGTAAGAAAAAGCAAACGGTCTATTTCCTTTCCATATACCACATTGAGTAGGTAACTGAAGTTCTGAGTTGAGCCATTTATCCAGTAAGGAATGTTCATGGATATTTTGTACACATATATCTGGTCCAATGTGACACTGGCAAAGCCTAAACTCCACAAGTATTTTGAGACCAAATTGAAACACTCAATATGAAAAATGACACTTAGGAGTTGTTGTTTTTTTCTTAAAAGGACATGGAAGGTTTCTGAATTTCACTAGGAATAGAAGATACCTATGTATCTCTTTACATCTGTTTACTTTTATTTTATTAATGAGTGCTTAAAAGTGTGTTTGTTTTTTTCTTCCTAAAATCTTAAAAATAGTTCCTAACTGCTTTTCACCTCTGCAGCTCATGAAGGCAGTGTACTTCTAAGTACAGGGGTTGCCCTATCTCATAGCAACCAATCACATGTTTGATTTTAGGCAGAAAAAACGGAACTTATAAGCACGTCTAAAGTATATACAATTCAATCGAAACATAGGTATATTATATTCCTTCCATGTTCCAGTCTGTGCTCTCGTGCTATAATGTAATTGATCTCTCTGTCTAATATTATTTCTTCTCTCAAGAAAATACAAAGACACAAGTTCCATATTAAATTATTTATAAAATGTAAAAAATTGTGTAAAAATGTACAATATATTTGTCTCATTTGTTTCCCTAGGAGTGTGTGGCTTAATAGTTCCTCAAGAAGATATGCCCTTTTGTGATACTGGAATCTGTCCTGATATCATCATGAACCCTCATGGCTTCCCATCTCGTATGACGGTAATGTCCTTTATACAACATACAAAGCAGTCATTTTCAATATTCCATTGGTTTTAAGTCCTGATGTAATGTATTATCAGTTCATTTGATTTTCTTTCCATTGAGCAATTAAGATAATGTAAGCTAATAAAAGTCCATGTTTAGGTGGAATTTCCCATTTTCTAGGACAAACATGTCTTGCTTTTAACTATCAAGAGTGATATTTGTACAGTGATAAATCAAGATGGTGTCATGTAGCATATTGGTCTGACACCAGAATCCTCTACCCACCTATCAACAAGTTGCCAGGCAGAAAAGTGGGAGAATTGGATTGTGTCTTCATTGTACCCAATTGCAGAATAGCCTGTGCTATATATATATATATATATATATATATATATATATATATATATATATATATATATATATATATATATATATATATATATATCCATCCACTACTATTTGCTTACACATTTATGGATCAAAACTTCTTGATTGGGTTTATAGTGCCCTATTTGCCAGTGAATGGAGGGCCCAGATGCAAAGTATTTGGGTCCCCTTGCAGCTTCTCTATATAAGTTGGATGCCTGTCTCAATCAATAAAGTAGAAAAAATATACATAGGTTTTCAAATCACTCCTAGGGGATTAGATCACCTTTCTATATGAATAATTACTCCAATAATTTAAGAGATTAGTCCAGGTAACAGAAAGCACCATCTGCCACTGCTATCCCTTATACTACTTCACGCTGAAGTCCCACTGTGTCACAGACTATAGTACAAAAACATATTTTTTCAATTGGGCTTACTCTGCCGTTTATTTGGGTGGTAGGTTTACAATAACCTCCCTTCTATAAAGTCCCCTAATCCAACATCCCTTCTCTACAAAAGGCAGCAAGGTTGATATATTTATTTTTTGAAAATATAATCATAGATAATATGTGGGTTATTATTATTATTAGAATACTTTTTTTTTTTTTTTTATGGCGATATTGAGAGAGAAACATAAACAGATGAATTGATAGATGACGAAAATAGAGAGGGTAATAACAACTGGCACAAGAAACTTGTAATATTATGCATAGTTCAGTAATTAACAGTCAATCTACATATTACACGATTGGAGGAGATCTAAAAAGTTTGAACTTGATGGACTGAGAGTCTTTTTATTCAACCTCAATTACAATGTAACAGCCTGTAGGTGATTTTAATTTGATTAAAGTTGATTCAGGAATTTCACTTGATTATATTTTGTGGTATTCTTTATTCCTATACCTATGAACTTAAATATCCATGTACAGTTATCCGGCACCCACAGGGATTGGTAGATGCTGGATAAATAAAGTTTCTGGTTGCTTGAGAGTTACAACTAAGAGGCCTAGATTAACTGCACACAGGATGCTCTGCTAAGTATATTTGTCAGTGAGGGCTGTTCTAGCAGCAGCAGCTTTCACTCCTCACTTACACACAGGTACATTGGACTGGAGGGTGCGTTGCTGTACCCAGGGAATGTAGCGCCCACAATGCACTGGCTCAGTCACTCCTGCCTGTCTGCTTCCAGGTAACACTGAATTGCAGAGACATACAGTGGATGACATATAGGTGCCTGTACAGATTTTGTGGCATGACAACCTGGCTCCTAACATTTGTTGAGCCCTGAAATTTTTTATTTAAAGTACAGTATTACATTTTCTTTCTGGTTGCTTGAGTTCCAGTTAACCAAGAGTCTACTGTACATTACCCAGTTCTTCAATTTATTGAATAAGAAGACTTAAATATGCCACATGGTTGAATTCACAGGTTGTACTGTAGAACGGTGCTTGATATTGCCGGAGTATGTGCATATCCTCTTGTTAGAACTAGCGTGACAAAATGTGTGTCTGAAAAGGTGAACCGTTACATTTTTTTGTATGTTGGTCTGGAACTAATAATAATAAAGCTGATTTTAATGGTAGCTTAGAGAATTGAGATCAGTAAGAGAGTGAATTAAAATCACTGCCTTGTGAGAACATTTAGCTTTAATCCAGGGCAATTTCATTTGTTACGGGTTAACAGTAGTGGTGGTCGCCTCTACCAATTATTATGAGATAACTGTCAAGTTGAAACACGGGAGAATATGCTCCTCTGAGTGGACTTATGTACATTATACATTGGATAACTCAATAGATTATTGTAGAATTAGATAAAGTTACTTAAAATATATGTCCCATTGCTGAATAAACGTTTGAATATTTTATTCCATCAGAGGGCATGTCTGTTAGCCATTGAGCAAGAATAGTACTTTATTGGTCAGTGAGATAATGCGCTATAGTTTTTCCTAAGTTTAAAAACATTCTAAATATTTAGTTGTCGCCAAGAGCTATAAGTATCAGCATGGGAGAAGATTAAGACAAAGTAAATGGTGGATAGTCATAATGGTGGATTAATTGAGAAAGGAGGTAACTTTTGGTTCCTGATGAAATGTATTATGTAAATGTTTTATTACAATTGCAGAATCTATCCTGTTATGTTTTCTGAACAGGTCCACCGCTGCAGTGTGGCCTCCAACCGCTAGTTGGTGCTGCCGATTTATGTGAGAGAAGTTCTAAGCTTATAATGTCAAACTAACCCTAACCCTCAAAGTTTACCTAAGCCTTGACTCTGATATGGCACCGGAATATCGGCAGCGCCATCTAGCGGATGCTCACCGCCACTGCTGCTGCCTTGTGCTGTGCTAACATCAGAGGATAGGACCAAATTGCATATAGTAAAAATAAAAAAAACAATGTTCTTTTTCCCCTTACATACTAAAGGAAACCAATGGATCTGCTTGACACAGTAGGTAAGGTAGTCATAGGCCACACACCGCTCTGGACAAAAACACCTCTATATCCTGAACCAGCTGTTCCCAATCCTCTCTTCAAGACCCACCAGACAAGCCATGATTTAGGTTTCACACTGTGTGAACACAGGAGGAGCAATTAGAATTCAACAGACTCTGCCTCATCTGTACTGAAACAGTGTAAAATCTAAATCATGGCCTGTCTGGTGGGTCTTGAGGAGAGGTTTTGGAACCACTGTACTAAATTGTCGTTCAGGGCAGGGGCCACCTACCACTCTTGTATCTTATTTTAAAATCTGTATTATCAGCCTTTCTACAAATGCAATCATAAACCTGGAAACAGTTAAGCCATCTAACACAGGGGTGGGCAAGTATGGTCCTAGAGGGCCACACACATGCCTGGATTTGATGATATCCCTACTGCGCACAGGTGAGTCAATCACTTCTTCAGTCATTCTGATTGACTCCCCTGTGCACAGAAAGGATATCTTCAAATCCAGTCTTGTGTGTGGGCCTCCAGGACCGAACTTGCCTACCCCTGCTCTAACCGTTAAAAATGCTTTACGGAAATGTGCTATATAAATAGGAATACATCAAAATAAGCCACCTGTTACTGTAGGTTTGTGAAACGCTTTTCTAAAAATGTTTGAGTTGGAGTGTGGAAAAATATTCTTCTTATTCTAATACATCAGTTTCTTTTCTGAAGCTTTTGCACATGCCATGGAGATTTTTTCTTCAAGAGCCTTCTTATTGGTCAATAATGTCATGTGACGCAGCTTAAATTGCAGGAGACAACATCACATGACAAATAAGTGGGATGGGAGGAGTGAGAAAGATCTATGGCAGCCCCTTACAGGCCAATGGGGGGGGGGTGAAATATAACTCATCATTTTATATAATTAGGTTGCTGGGCTTTCATCATGCTAGATGTAATTTATACTTTTAAAGGGTCATGGCTTGGTTTATCACTACAGTGTTCTTTTAATCATCATTGCACTACCCATAATTATTAGCTTGGTTTCTAGCGGCCAGTTTGTTTTATTTTCTTCCAGCTCAGCTCCCACAAGATGACAATATCCAGTGAAACATTTCCAACATTGAATTAAATGCACAACATTTGACAAAATACTGATCTATTCTGCACCCTCACAGGTTGGGAAACTAATTGAACTGTTGGCCGGGAAGGCTGGAGTCCTTGACGGAAGATTTCATTATGGAACAGCCTTTGGAGGCAGTAAAGTTAAGGATGTGTGTGAAGATCTCATTCGATACGGTTACAACTACTTAGGAAAAGACTATGTAACATCTGGCATCACTGGGTAGGGATCTGTTAAATTCATTTGGATTCTTACTTTTTTATGCATTGTTTAGGACTAAAGTTTTCAAACTAGATGTCCTTTGTGGATCAAATACATTATTTTTAACAAAGAGAAATCATTTTTTCCCAGTCCTTTCGGAGATGGTGAAAAGATCAGATATTGTTAAAATATTTTAAGGTTTTGGAGAAAGTGGGCCATATCTCCTTAAGTGTTGGAGATGTTAAATCTTTATTAGTAAGGTTCTCCAACACAGGGTTTCTTGACAAAGGTGCACATTTTAGAAATACATTTCACTATTCTGGTTCATGTTCATACTCCTTCATTTAGTTAGCCCTTTACTATGTTTAATCATAATCATAAATACTACAATAATATCAATAATATTAATGGAAATATGTTTTCTAATATGATACTAATTTTCTGTTGTTGGACTTCATTAGTCATATTAGTGACCATAGGGAAAGGAAACAAAGTTATTTCTTGTATAGTACACAATTAAAACACTTTTCGTGCATTACTAAAGAGATTCAGTGTTAGATTGCATTGCCTATCCATGACATCGTATTTCCATTGTGCTTTTTTTTATGTTAAATGGCCACTCAACAGTATGCCATACCCTACAGAATGATAAGAAATATTGGAATATTCCATGTTTAATGCAGTGTTAATGGTGGAATCTTGTTACATATTGTGTTTTCTACTTCTTATCTATAGTCTTACTTCACAAGAGAGTACATTCTTTAGAGCAGGGGTGTCCAAGTTGGCTCCTGCTGGGCCGCACACAGGCCTGGATTTGAGTATAGCCCTGCTGCAGTCAGGTGAGACTATATAATTTCTTCAGTTATCCTAATTGACTCATCTGTGCACATGAAGGAAATCCACAAATCCAGGCCTGTGTTCGGAGCGAACTTGGACACCCCTGGTTTAGAATACTTCACTAATAGGACTCCTATAGGTTTTATGGCACTGGGATAAACATGTAGAGTGACCTTATGTAGCACTGGTAAAATAATTTTACATTATTGATAAAAAGTTCCTTCGACCTAGTCCAATAGATCCCATGATTGTATGATACTGTGCCAATAACAATGCAATATGCAAGTTACTAAAGCCTTCAGCATATGATGGGCCCATTGCATTTACCACACACCACACACCATTCCATTCACAATTATTGATCCATCTGTGTTCAAGAAATGATACTGAAATCCTGGTTGAATGCACTTGTAGGACCAAATTGGCCACTGGACCATTGACATTAGCATAAGATGTTTGATTTAGTCACCTCTCTCTGTTTTTAGTCATGTTATGAGCTTAAATAAAGTTCTCACTTCCAACTTTTTCATGTGTTTTTTTTATTTTTTATATTGTAGTCATTTACACAATGTTAGCAAGGTTTGTTAAGAACAATAATAACCCTGTTCAGTTATCTTATATGCAAAACATCAATCTATATCTATCTTGGAAAGAAATCTTGTTTTCCTCCCTGTGATATTTTGGTACGTTATTCACATGAAACACATTATTTTGGTTTCTCGTAGGGAACCTTTGGAAGCCTACATTTACTTTGGACCTGTGTACTATCAGAAACTAAAGCACATGGTGCTGGATAAGATGCACGCCCGAGCTAGAGGGCCCAGAGCCGTACTTACAAGGTATAAACATTATATCTGTACATTGACATCTATTAATACATATATACACCATGTGTCTTGATGATGTGTATGTTCAAGGAAGCATTTATAATCTAGAATATGCAGATCCAGGGCTGACAGCCAGGTTGGTGGCTGCCCCCAAATCTTGGTATTTTTGAGTACTTCAGATCAAAAGTGTTTTATTAAAATAAGAGGTTTGGGCTTTACATCTCCATCCGGTCTTATGGTAGACTAACTTTCAGCAAATAGCATAGGTTCCAAAAAAAGTGTATACATAGTGGTCACCCAAAACTTGTGCCCATTGTTCCTTTAAAGGAGGGACCCTGTAAAAAATGTTCTTCTCAAATAGTGTAAATTAGAATAGTGATAGTGTAAAAAAAAAAAAACGTCGGTTATATTTTAAATGTCTCCGACTCTTTCATTCTTCTCCCTCCTAGTGTGCTATAATCAGTTTTATTCTTTATTTGTGGGGGGGAGCAGCACTGCTGCCCAGAAACATGCAACTAGTGGTTAATGCTCGCTCCAAACGCGCCTCTTCTGAAGCAAAGCAGTGCTGCCCACCCTTACAAGTAAACAATACTGCAGATTCTGACACTACTGTAGGAGACAGGCAGAGACATTAAAACAGGCAGAGACACTAAAATACATTACCCCAATAGGTGAGCAATTGAACAGTAATAATATTTTTACTTTTATTACTCTGATTTACATTCAGATGAAAATGGCTTCTGTTACACAGTCCATTTAAGACTTTCTATGCAAGCCTGTTCGTTTGTAGAGGAGCCTTGACCTATATCAATGAACATCTTAGACCTTCTTTATATGCACTATCCTTATTACCCTCCTTCTGATATTAGCTCTTCAAATTTAGGACCACTCTTACAGCTTCTGCTATTGTATAAAATGCAATTGTCCTGCAGGAATAAGTGGTTTATTTTGTGGTTTATTTGAGGTCAAAGTTGAATAAATTACAAACCTTCCAATAAAATACTTTCTTCTTTCTCAACAGACAACCCACTGAAGGCCGATCTCGTGATGGTGGCTTGCGTCTCGGAGAGATGGAGCGTGACTGCTTGATTGGCTATGGAGCGAGCATGTTATTGCTGGAAAGATTAATGATTTCTAGTGATGCTTTTGAAGTGGATGTCTGTGGACAGTGTGGGCTACTTGGTTATTCTGGCTGGTAAGTATGTTATTCATATCCTTTATAGAAACACAGAAAGGGTTCCAGTTGATGGGTGTAGGAGCTAAAGACAATCGTGTTCCAATTGTTCCAATTTTTGGTGGGAGATTTGAAGGAGATTTTGAAGTTTGAGGTCAATATGATTATACACGTCATCACTATAATAGTTGCCAGTGTTGGGAACTATTATGATGTTGGTCACACTTTGCGACCATGCAGGACTTAAGCTGCAATGAGTGCTAAAGGCGATAATTGCACTGCGAGCCTCACTAAGCGAGGCGAACAGTTGAGGCACGCAACACTTAGCTCGCGATGAGCACCACATCTCCTGTCATTTTTTACAGGCAATTTCCTCGTAAATTATAAATTTCAGAAAGTTGCACAGGATAAAAGCCTGATATTAGTGGGATACCCAACTATACCACTTGTGGAGTGATGTGATTTTCTGAGCTGTTGTTGATTATACTTTACGAATAATATTATATAGAATATTACAATAGGTGCCTCCAAAACTGCCAGACAGCCTTCTTAAAATTCTAAAATTAACTAGCTAAATTTTCCCAATTAAATTTGCATAGTATTTCCAGCCATCACTGTACAACAGTGTAACCCAACTGTGATCTAACCACTGTCTTTTGTCTGGATGGCCTATTTATAAACATATTTGGGAAAAAATACAAAAAGGAGGTCTGCAATGTGACACATTTAGCTTATCAGCAGGTTTTTTTTAATCAAAAACATGTTTTTAAAAACTATTTTCCAATGCTAATAGCAATTATTATTCTTCGTTTTTTTAGGTGCCATTACTGTAAGTCGTCCTGCCACGTCTCTTCCCTGAGAATCCCCTATGCCTGTAAACTACTATTTCAGGAGCTTCAGTCCATGAACATTATACCAAGACTAAAATTGTCAAAATATAATGAATAGAAGAACCTCCGTCCACCAGTCCAAATTATCTCAGGGCTGAGCAAGTTACCTCAATCTTAATGAATATTTGTGCTACACAACCGACTGTTACTAAGGACACAGGTGCCGTTTAAATGAAATTTGTAAATCAAACTCTATTTTACCATCATAAGCCTTAGCAGTTGTAGGTATCAAAACAGATTTTTTTTTATAAATGTTACAAAATAACATTAAACACCATAAATGTAAGATTTCTGTTGAAATAATGTCAATGTACATTGTAAACTGATTATTTATAAAATGTTTTTTCTTTAATCATGTTTTAATAAATCATGTTAAATACATTCACGTTACACAGGTGTGGAGTATTTGTTATGGAGCTACTATATATTTAATAGGTGTTGAAGTTACAACAGATTTCGACCAAAAAATTTAACAAAATTGTACATTTAATAAAAATAAATACCCAGTATGGTCAGAAATGAAAATAAAATATTTTGCAGTGCTACACTATAACTATTATCATCATCCTTTATAAAAAAAAAAAAAAGTGCCAAAATATTCCATGTGACAAAAGTTACTACCTATGATTAAGCTATTTTAGATGGCGAAACGGATGTCAGGACATGTGGTTTTAACAGAAGATGACAATGTTGTGTTATTCGAGTGAGAGGTGAATGCTCTGTAGCTTTTCTTACCCAATACACAGAAGTATTTGCTAGAAGCTCTCTGCAAAGAGACAGACCGTTGAAAGACACAAAAGAGCTATATTTATCTGCTACATAGATGCAATTAGTGGTGCGTTCAGCAGGTATAACTGGATATTGTACATTAGATATTAGGTTTTTGGGACCAAATCAGTTTTTGGGGCCAGACAGGAGGAACCCCTTTGTGGGTCATAAGATTTATTATGTAATCTGGTCATCTTATTTCTTTTTTAATCCCTTTTAAAGCCCTGTAATGCCCCCTTTTTAACTATTATCTTTAATGTTTGAATACCATTACCTAATTTTTCTTCCTCTCTATAAAAAAAAGTTATATTGTACAGAGGGTGTGAGAGGTTAAGGGTATTGGACACAAAATAAGGAAGAAAACATGTTTTTAGACTAAAAAAAAAATATGCCTCTAATGTATTCCTTTTGGTACAGTTCTGCAGCTGTGGAATCATCCATTTTAGATTTTAGTGATCTACTTTCTAAGGTGGTTGGAGACTTTGAATATTTAGAATATGTATTTCTGCAAAATGACTCTGACAGTGCTCTCATTAGGTCCAATTGAATTTAAGGACACACCATTTCTGGTCAGACTATTACTTTTAGAATAAATTATATCATTATCAAATTCAGTGCAAGTCCTTACAAGATTGAAAACTCGCACTTTCAAACAACAATCTACAGGGAATAGGTGGGATACAGGAGGGATGATAGATGTAGGCTGGAGGTGATAACCTTCTTATAACCTTTCAGTCAGTACTTAAAATGATTTCACTACCTATGTATCTATTTTACTGCACTTTATTATATGAAGAAGTGCTTTCTACCTAAATCATACAATTTGTACCTGTTTGAATACACAGACTCTGATTACCAGGAGTTGTATGCTGTGGCAAACTGGAGAAGGAGCTGGCCAGCCACTCCACTATCTCTGCCATGAATATCAAGTGGATCAGCATGGTGTGTTGTCGTCCCTGAGGTCACAGAGAGTCGAACACGACTGTACGACACATGCACAATAAAATAAAATACATAAAAGTAAATAGATACATAGGTATATAATAATCCTAGAGAAATCTAGAAACTTTCCAAATGCCTTAAAGCTTGGTTAAATATGTGGTTGAAATGAATGAATGAGTCTACTGGTGGTATGTAGTATAACAAATCCTGCAGCCACCCCAACTAAAAGTGTCCCACAATTTCCATCAAGAACAAAACCGTAATACAGGCATACCCGGCTTAACCCTACCACTTATCGCTGATTCGCTATAGCTCGCTTTTTCCTGTAATTCCCCCTTCGCGCTAAAACCCTGCTATAGCGCTGTTTGTTGGCCTCCGATCCCTATTTAACACTGCCCCGCTATAACAGTTTTTTTTCTTCGTCCAACCCTGTTTAACGCTCCGCACCATCTGCCATTTAAACAGGACTATTTAGTTAGTTTTCTTTCTTTACATTTTTTTTTAATGGTTCACTTTTTGTTGTTATGTTTGCGGTTTCTGAAAAGTTCATATAAAGCCAAAGAATTTTACATTTCAATTGCTTTTGTGTATATATTTTCCATGAGTTCCCCTATCCCCAAAATGACCCTATTTAGCGCGGTTTCTCTTAGCACTCTGAATGCCCGGGACCTATCTAAAGCACTAAATAGGGTAGGGCTGTGTACAAAAATAAAAATACTCAATATACCAATGTACCAATAATATAAACAACTTTATAATTTGTGCAAATCCAGTGTAATCCACTTTTGTCCAATTGTTTCCAAATAAAATAATGAAAGACAAAAGAAACAAGAAGTGTAGATGATTCTAAATGTGTACTGAAAAAAATGAAATATATGCCATTCAACTCACAAATGGTGGTGAGTATCCATTCACTAGTGTACATAAATCATGGGGAAGGTGCCGTATCAAGTCATGTATAATGGTTTGTGTAGCCCACTTCCATGCATCAAGTAACTACTGATTTCTATATTTTACTGGATCCATCTTCCAATGACCTTGAAAGATATCAGTTTTTTTGAACTTATTGTTGATTGGGAATCTCACTCTAAATTTTTAGCTTGAAATGAGCTAGTGAACCTCTATTGGATTTGTAACTCATCCAAGTGATGGTGTGTTTGCAGACCACTACTAGACTGCGTAAATACCTTTGAGGGGATTAGATGCCTCCTTCCCTTGATGGATGCATCCTGGTACCCAGCTGTGACGTTGGGGGGAGGGAGGGTGAACGTGTAATGGCTGTGGGATACACTTCTCTGAGAAGGTTTGTTTTTAGAGAGAATTTGAGGAAGTCCTATACAGCCCGACAGGAATTCCATGGAGTCAGGGGATGGATGTATATATTTTATCCATGGATTCATGTAG
Source organism: Discoglossus pictus (assembly GCA_027410445.1). NCBI lineage: Eukaryota > Metazoa > Chordata > Amphibia > Anura > Alytidae > Discoglossus > Discoglossus pictus. Next base: position 32,998,801 of record CM050167.1, read on the forward strand.
CTTCATCTGCAGGTTGGGCTGTAAATGTAATATTATCATTTAGTTGTAATGCACCAATATATTCCGTAGTGCTATAAATTGTTTAAGAACAAAATATTTGCACATGGCAAGAAATTAAGGGCTCTGTCTTTGAGCTTAAAATCCTTCATAAATAGTGCTTTTCCCCCCAAGATCCTTACAAGACTGACCACTCACAATCTTACAATCTAAGAGGAGTAAATATAACTGTGCAATAACAATTATCGCTCACACATATATTAAATATGTAGTAATCTAATGCAATCCAAAACAAACCTGGAAAAAAGTAATAAAATAATTTTCCCTTCCAGTCTGCACATCAATCCTCAGACAACTTCTTCTTAAAGAAAATCCAATGTCTTGAATGACTGACATTTACATGTTTTGTTTGCACCTGTTTGGGGAATGTCTGTGGGAGGAGGGAATGCAGCCCACGTCAACTGTGTATTAGATTGTCTTTTTACAAGTGTTTGTGGGTGTATTTGTGTGGTTTCTCTTTTTTTTTCACCCTGTTAAGTTGTCTTGTCAGGGCAGAATACATTTAGTGTAGTCAAAGCATGTTCTATTATTATTTTTTACTTCTTTCCCTTTAATTCCCTCTCCCATTAAATCTTCAACTTTCGTTTTCTTCCATTTTTTTCTAGTTTATATGCACAAAACATAACGCTAATTGAATAGGACTAAGACCCCAATTCAATTGCAACCCCGCAGTTACATTCATACCAGCATAAGTCTGTAGGCTTAAAATTTGCAATAGTTACAGAGCAATTCAATTGATCAAGCCCAAAACCGTTAACCAGATCGTATGTAGCAGTTCAGAGCATGACCAATTAAGCAAGGCCATAACTACAGATTTAGAAACGGCCAATAGTAAATGAGACCGTCATCATGACGTCAGTAAAACATGAAGGTTAAAGCACAATCAATTAGAGTTTAGACGTCTGATATGCGATTGGATTCGCAATCCGGCAATGTACAATATAATAAAAATGAATGAAGAAAATGTTCCAGTTCATGTGGGTGTCCTTATATCTATTAACTAATTGATTCCCGAGATTGATATAACACGGAAATTAAATGTAAAAAAAATAATTTTTGATTGCAAATTTGCGAGCTTGAGACTGTTGTGCAATTAATTCTAATGTATTTCATCGCTTTCCCCGTCTTTTACAGTGCAGTATTGATTTTTTTATTTGCATTTACAGTGCTACGATCAGGGGTTTAGCCCCCTTGCAAGTCCTATCTAGTACTCGTAGGATTTTCTTCTATATTTGAAATTAACGGGTGTGAAAACATTTGGGGGCTTGAGGAATTGTAGCAATTGAATAGAGATTTGCGATTGTAACATTTACGGGCTTGATAGATCAAAGGCTTAGATGGGTCGGAGTTACGATTTTGATTTTGACAACTGCAGGGATTTTCAGCCTGTAACCCGCTAATCGTTTGCTGCTCCCTAAAAGACTCCAGTTGAATAGCAAAATATTTTACAGGCTCCAGAATTTGTTCAATTGAATGGAGGCCTAAGTATTTAACTGATAGAATATTTATTCCAAAACTACAATTTCATCTCCAAAGATATTATGTCCTAACTACAGCATATTGGAAAAAAATTTGTATTAGCGCCCAGGAGATTATTTACCAGATGCTATTTTATAAATCTAAATTTGATTGTGTTCAAAATAGTTTGGAAAGTAAAAATGATTAAATATAGTTATAATTTATTAACTACTATATGCGATAATGCTGTAGAAGGAGTGGTCATTGCTTTATTTATTGACCTGGTTTTTCACCTGGGAGGAGTCATATAATACATAAAGCGCCTTGCAAAAGTATTCACCCCTCTTGACTTTTTACCTATTTTGTTACATTACAGCCTTTAGTGCAGTGTTTTGTTAATCTGAATTTTATGTGATGGATCAGAACACAATAGTCTAAGTTGGTGAAGTGAAATGAGAAAAATATATACATAAAACTATTTTTAGAAATAGAAAACAGAAAATTGGCATGCGCGTATGTATTCACCCCCTTTGTTATGAAGCCCATAAAAAGCTCTGGTGCAACCAATTACCTTCAGAAGTCACATAATTAGGGAAATGATGTTCACCTGTGTGCAATCTAAGTGTCACATGATCTGTCATTACATATACACACCTTTTTTGAAAGGCCCCAGAGGCTGCAACACCTAAGCAAGAGGCACCACTAACCAAACACTGCCATGAAGACCAAGGAACTCTCCAAACAGGCAAGGGATAATGTTGTTGAGAAGTACAAGTCAGGGTTAGGTTATGACAAAATATCCAAATCTTCTGATGACCCCCTGGCAAGGAGGGCAATAATCAAAGAGGCAACACAGAGACCTAAGGTAACCCTGGAGGAGCTGCAGAGTTCCACAGCAGAGACTGGAGTATCTGTACATAGGACAACAATAAGCCGTACGATCCATAGAGTTGGGCTTTATGGCAGAGTGGTCAGAAGAAAGCCATTACTTTCAGCAAAAAACAAAATGGCACATTTTGAGTTTGCGAAAAGGTATGTGGGAGACTCCCAAAATATATGGAGGAAGGTGCTTTGGTCTGATGAGACTAAAATTTAACTTTTCAGCCATCAAAGAAAACGCTATGTCTGGCGCAAACCCAACACATCACATCGCCCAAAGAACACCATCCCATTCAGCAGCTGGTACTGGGAAACTGGTCAGAGTTGAGGGAAAGATGGATGGTGCCAAATACAGGGATATTCTTGAACGAAACCTGTACCACTCTGTGCATGATTTGAGGCTAGGACAGAGGTTCACCTTCCAGCAGGACAATGACCCCAAACACACTGCTAAAGCAACACTTGAGTGGTTTAAGGGGAAACATGTAAATGTGTTGGAATGGCTTAGTCAAAGCCCAGACCTCGATCAAATAGAAAATCAGTGGTCAGACTTAAAGATTGCTGTTCACAAGCACAAACCATCCAACTTGAAGGAGCTGGAGCAGTTTTGCAAGGAGGAATGGGCAAAAATCCCAGTGGTAAGATGTCGCAGGCTCATAGAGACTTATCCAAAGTGACTTGGAGCTGTGATTGCCGCAAAAGATGGCTCTACAAAGTATTGACTTTAGGGGGTGAATAGTTATGCACATTGACATTGAATACTTTTGCAAGGCACTGTTTAAAGCTCAATTCATTTATTTTTTTGGATTATTTCAATTTACATTGATCTCTAAGAGAAATTCTACCTTGGAACTCAACCTTTTTTGTATTCAACCTGCCGTCCGGAACAGATTAAGGACGAGAACCAAGGTACCACTGTGTAGGCAATGTAAGGAAAGTTATTTTTTATTACCTGGCGATATTTGTTTAAAGCTCTGCTATAGTCATATATTTATAATATACAGTACTTGAAAATAGGTGACAAATCAGAATGTAAAATAATAATAATAATACAGCCTCTAATTTATTATCTTTTATATGCAATTATCCATTCGTGCAAACTACAATTTTGGTTTCAGACAATCATCTTCCTTATATGGGAGGAGAGTTTAAACGCATGGGAAATTTCTATTTGCATAGTGGCAATATGGCAGCTACATCTGCCTGTGCTTATAATAACTCTAATGAAAAGTTTATTGGCTAACAAAGATACATTATCCTGAGAAAAAAGCCACAAAATCAAGTGAAGAAAATGGAACATCAAGTAAAGTATAATTGCATCTAAAAGTTAAACAGGTTACATTTTTTGATTGATTGATTTATTTGCTTTCTAAATTTTTTTGCTAATTAACAAGTCAAGTTTACAGTTATAAAATACAGCAAAACATGATGCCGTGCTACATTAACCTCACTCTTAGAGACTTTCCTCTGCAAGGAGTCTGCTCTGCTACCTGCATTGTGTGCTGGGAATCTGAAGACCCCCCACGGAGAGGGGCGGTGACCCACTAACTATTAACATGGACTTCACAATGAAGCAAAGTGTGTTTTAGCTCTCATATTTCCCTTAACATGTGTATACGGCTGGAAAGAAAAGGAGACATAGATAAAGAAATGCCAGGGAGAGATGGAATAGAACAAGAGACCATGCACTGAATACAGTATTTATACAGGGCTTGACTGGGATGTTCTGATGTTGGCCAGGTTTTAGATGGTTTAAAAACTGTTTTGAAATCAAATTGCGGTCCACTGGAGAAGGAAATGGCAACCCAATCCTGTAGCTTTGCCATGAAAACATTATGGACTAGCACAACCAGACAGAGGATGTGCCTTGCATGCTGTGATCCATATGGTCACGGAGAGTCGGACATGACTGAACAACTAAACATCATATTGACATCACAACTTTACGGTCTTGTATTTTAAAGACCAGCTTTTACAGGACAACTGTAGATATATAGGTGTAGGACTGGAGCTGTTGATGGGAAATGCTTTTATAAAGCACAAAATACAGACTTTAATATATTATATATTCTATAGATTAGTAAACTGTAGATCCTTCTTTTTGGCGTCAATTACTACAACTTAAAATTTTGGAAAATCTTTTCAGAAAGTAAAAAAAAAAATCAAATGCAAGTTTCCTTTTTTAACTATTTATTCTACAGTGAGAGCTAACATTTGTGTTTCTGATTGTATGGAGATCAGAGGGGCAGTGGCTGACAGCTGAGCCTGTTGTGCTGCTGTCCATAAGGTCACGGAGAGTCGGGCATGATTGAACGACTAAACAACAGCAACACAAATGGGGAGTCAACATGAATTCAAAGAAGCCTTTGGCTACATCAGTAGAAATTAGGTAACCATAAGTATCTGTTCTTTCAATAGAGGTAATTGAAATCAAAGCCATTTACAAGGCCTCTCCCTATTGGGAAAATGAAATAATTCTAGTAGAACAAACAATGCAATGGTAAAGTATAATTATATATACTATAATATTTAATAAACTAAACTTTTTTTATTTATTTCTAAAAACATTGCCCCCTATTCAATTGAGCAATTGTTGTTTACTGGAGCCCGTAAACGAATTTGCTATTCAATTGGCGTATTTTAGCTAGCCGAAAACGATCTACCAGTTACAGGCTGAAAATCACTGCTGTTGTCAAAATCGTAGCTCCCAACCCATCAAACCCGTAAATATTACAATCGCTAAAATCGCAAATCAGTATTCAATTGCTACAATTTCTCAAGCCCGCAAATGTTCTCACAGCCGGAAACGGCAAATGTAGAAGAAAATCCTACGAGTACCAAATAGGACTCTCAAGGGGGTTAAACCTTTTAATAGCACTGTAAATGCAAATAAAAAATCAATACTGCACTTTAAAAGAAGGGGAAAGCGATGACAGCTATTAAGCTCACATATCTGCAATCAAAAATTAATTATTTTACGTTTTATTTTCGTGTTATTTCAATCTCGGAGTTAATACATATCAGGCCACCCACGTGGACTAAAACAGTATTGCCATTCATTTTTATTATTTTGTACATTGTCAGATTGCGAGTCTGATCGCATATAGGACGTCTATGTTTTACTGACGTCATGTCTCATTTACTATAGGCTGTTTCTAAATCAGTAGTTACGTCTTGCTTAATTGATCATGATCACGCTCTGAAATGCTACATATGATTGCATGATTTACGGTTTCGGCTTTCAGCCCGTAAGCAGACATACGACCTGTATAACATAAACTACGGGCTTGCAATTGAATAAGGCCCTTTGTCAAGCAGGCAGTGTTTTTAGGCACAACATTATTTCAACATAATGCTCTTCATTGACTGAATACCTGCTGTGTTATAGTGATTTCCCCTAGTAATAATGTTTTGCTGAATATGAATGATTGTCTGGCCTATTATATAGTCAGATTGTTCTTGAAACCATACAGACTTGTTTTTCAGCCAACCTCCCCCATTTCACCTTCATGACCTTAATAAAGTGGATAAAATCAGCTGATTGTACCCTAGAGCTGCAGAATCTGTCTGTGCTCTACAAATAAAATATAATAATAATTTTATATAAAAAACAGAATGTACTGACATAGACTCAGGGGTGAAAAAAGGTTAATCAGAGAACGGGCTGATATTACAACAGCAAAAACACAATGGTCACAGTACTGCAGCAATGAAAAGTACATATTTGCAACTGGTTGTTTGTTATCAAAACTGTTTTTAAATTACATGTATTATTGAATATTGCTATTATAAATACATGGGAATATTTAGGGTTTATGCTGCCCTAGGCCATTTCGATTTGTGTGCCCCACTTGCAGCTCCTTTCCCTTTCTATATCTCAAATCATAAGTTTATGTGTGTGTCATATATATTACACAGTCTGCACATTGGCTGTTACACAGGCTACACATTGGCTCTTACAGGCACAGGATGCACATTGGCTCTTACAGACACAGTCTGCACTTCAGCTCTTCCACAGGCTGCACATTGGCTCTTACAGGCACAGGATGCACATTGGAACTTCCAGACACGAGCTGCAGATTGCCTCTTACACAGGCTGCACTTTGGCTCTTACAGGCAAAGCTTGCACTTGGGCTCTTACAGACACAGGCTGCACTTTAGCTCTTCCACAGGCTGCACATTGGTTCTTACAGGCACAGGATGCACATTGGAACTTCCAGACACGAGCTGCAGATTGTCTCTTACACAGGCTGCACTTTGGCTCTTACAGGCACAGCTTGCACTTGGGCTCTTACAGACACAGGCTGCACTTTAGCTCTTACACAGGTTGCACTTTGGCTCTTACAGACTATATCTATGACTTGAGAGTGGTGCTTTAGTATTTAAGACGATAGTAAGCCTAATTGAAAAGCATAGTGCTCCTTAGAAACAAACTGATATTCTGTGTAAGGATACTAGACTGCTTATGCATGAAGTAACTTTCAATAGATATCATGAAATTGAATAGTCAATTGACAATACCTCCCTTTTTTTATTAACTTGCATTGTTGTTTTTAATTTTCGTCAAGAATATGTGTTAAGTATTACAGTCCCAGTTATAATAAATTGGATTCTAATGAAGGAAATTTAGGATGACTTTTCACAGGATTTGGTCAATACAGATGGCCGTCAAATAATTCAGTCTAATAACTTCTATGTATCACTATATTGGCCGTCCATGTCATGAATGATGTCTGCACAAGCACTAATTTCATCAAATAATGTAACCCTCTGTATTGCTAAGTTCTGGGATAAGAATATATATATCCAAGTGAATTTACATCTTTACATTTATCCCTCTTGATTTCCTTTTAATGGGGTGGTATAAAGTGGATGGTACACAAAAGCAAATACAAGTTAAAGTACTGAATGAGAAATACATTTACTTATATGCTAGAGTATTGACCCCTGATGCAATATAATACAAGCCCAAATATATAAAAACTCAAAGAGTGGAAATTATACATTACACAAGTTCTTTTATTTTAATAGCAGTGTATTTTTCAGAGCAAGTGTCAATAAAGTTTTTCCATTTTTTAAATAATTTTCTTACACAGGCTGCACTTGGGTTCTTACAGTCACAGGCTGCACTTGGGCTCTTACAAACACAGGCTTCACATTGGTTCTTACAGACACAGGCTGCACTTGGGCTCTCACACAGGCTGCACTTGGGCTCTTACAGACACAGGCTGCACATTGGTTCTTACAGACACAGGCTCCACTTGGGCTCTTCCCAGGCTGCACTTGGGCTCTTACACAGACTGCATTTGGGCTCTTACACAGGCTGCACTTTACCTCTTACACAGGCTGCACTTGGGCTCTTACAGACACAGGCTGCACTTGGGCTCTTACACAGGCTGCACTTGGGCTCTTACAGGCACAGGCTGCACTTTACATTGTACACCGGTTGCACTTGGGCTCTTACAGACACAGGCAGCACTTAGGCTCTTACACAGGCTACACATTGACTCTTACACAGGCTGCACTTGGGCTTTTACAGGCACATGCTGCACTTTGGCTCTTATACAGACTGCACGTTGACACTTACAGACACGGGCTGCACTTTGGCTATTGCACAGGCTGCATATTTGGGCTTCACTTTGCCTCTTACACAGGCTGCAAATTAGCTCTTACACAGGCTGCACAGTGGCTTTTGCAAGGGCTGCACTTGGCCTCGTACACAGGCTGCACTTGGGCTCTTACAGACACCGGCTGCACTTTACCTCTTACAGACACAGGCTGCACTTGGGCTTGTACACAGGCTGCACATGGGCTCTTACAGACACAGGCTGCACTTTACCTCTTACAGACACAGGCTGCACTTTACCTCTTACACCGGGTGCAATTGGGCTCCTACAGACACAGGCTGCACTTGGGCTCTTACAGACACAAGCTGCACTTGGGCTCTTACACAGGCTGCACTTGGGCTCGCACATGCTGCACGTTACCTCTGACACCGGGTGCACTTGGGCTCTTACAGACACAGGCTGCTCTTGTGCTCTTTCACAGGCTGCTCTTGTGCTCTTTCACAGGCTGCACTTTGGCTCTTGCACAGGCTGCATGTTGGCTCTTACAGACACAGGCTGCACTTTACCTCTTACACCGGGTGCAATTGGGCTCTTACAGACACAAGCTGCACTTGGGCACTTACACAGGCTGCACTTGGGCTCGCACAGGCTGATCTTTACCTCTGACACCGGGTGCACTTGGGCTCTTACAGACACAGGCTGCTCTTGTGCTCTTTCACAGGCTGCACTTTGGCTCTTGCACGGGCTGCATGTTGGCTCTTACAGACACAGGCTGCACTTGGGCTCTTACAGATACAGGCTGCAATTGGGCTCATACACAGGCTGCACATGGGCTCTTACAGGCACAGCTTGCATGTGGGCTCTTACAGACACAGGCTGCATTTTAGCTTTTACACAGGCTACGCATTGGCTCTTACATACACAGGCAGCACTTAGGCTCTTACACAGGCTACACTTTGACTCTTACACAGGCTACACTTTGACTCTTACACAGGCTGCACTTTGGCTCTTATACAGGATGCACTTGGGATTTTACAGGCACATGCTGCACTTTGGTTTTATTCAGACTGCACGTTGACTCTTACAGACACGGGCTGCACTTTGGCTCTTACACAGGCTGCACAGTGGCTTGGCCTCGTACACAGGCTGCACTTGGGCTCTTACAGACACAGGCTGAGGTTGGGCTCTTACAGACAAAGGCTGCACTTGGGCTCTTACACAGACTGCGCTTGGGCTCTTAAGACACAGGCTGCGCTTGGGCTCTTACACAGGCTGTGCTTGGGCTCTTACACTGGCTGCGCTTGGGCTCTTACAGACACAGGCTGCGCCTTGGCTCTTACAGACACAGGCTGCACTTGGGCACTTACACAGGCTGCACTTGGTCTGTTATACAGGCTGCACCTAGGCCTCGGTCTCGTGGGCCAATGCAAAATCACACCGTTGTATAAATAACTAAAATGGGAATTTAATTAAGCAATGCCTAATAAAACATTGAGCTCGCTTGTTAGGTAATTACAATGTACATGGGAGGACATTGCCCCAAGGAGCTTGCAATATTCCCTCAAGCTGTGTGATACCTTTAGACTCATCTTTATAAATCATGAAGTGTTTTATTCTCTGCCTTCTGCAGACGTCTCTTTTGCTGACTATCGAGTACAACAATAGGAGCAGGATTTTGTCATCTTCCCAAATACACCGTGATTTCTTTTTCCCAGGACTAATACACAGCTAGTAACACACAGCCCTAACACTTCTCTAACGTGCTCTTAATATTCTTCTGAACTTGGTAGATTGTCTCAGTGGGAGTTTAGGGCCAGTCTCCAGCCTGGGATTTGCCTGTGGAGTAAATCTTCAGGCCTATGAATAGCCGGCTGATGGATTTTAGTAACAGAGTCCAGGCTATTCTCCGGGAGCAGGAATGATTTGTTGCAATATTGTGACAGCTTGATCTGACCCTGTAACCTTGCGTTTGTCCAGTGGATCAGTTAAAGGATCTAATTTCCCCAGGACTTGCAATGGCCTGCATGCAGCACGTCTCAGCCCTTCCTACCCAGCCTTTGTTATAATGCTATGATGTAACTTCTGCTGGACGGATATTGCTCTGGACTTGGAAAACATCCCCACTAAATAATATATAAAAAAAACTGTCCCAGTTAGTACAGCAATTTCAAGTACATATAATTGCAACTGGTTATTATTGAAAAATGTGAGTGTAAGTGCTAGATAACCAAGCTTGAAGTTAATTATTTTAAGAATAAGTTATCTATAAAGGACCTCCCTTTCTCTAACTCTTTTTATCAAGGGCCATTAATCAACGGCCACAATAATAGGTGATATAAAGAAGAGCACCCTCAGAAAATTTACCTTACTGTAAGTGCTCTTCATGGTGTGAAAAAGCACAAGATTATATGTTAAAAATATATATATATTTTAATTACACTAACAACAGCTAAAACATCTGACTGGTGCATGATTAATAACAGATAGCCAAGGGCAAGGATAAAGTGATTGATAGCAGGTTTTCCCTGCACTTAGTTATGCACCGACCAGCTAGCCCATAACTGACCTGTTTAGGTGATTCCAGCATTCCATGCTCTGCACAGAAGGTTACTCTATTTTCTATTTTGATCACTACACTGAGCTGTAGCTGCAGGTCTGGCAGTGGGCAGTCAGTGACAAATGTAAACACAGACTTTACTTTATGGATTTCTCAATTTCTGAAAATTCAAAAAGTATTTCAACATGCTATTAAAATATCTTTACTGTGATGTGGTCCAAATTGTGAATTAAGTGGCCCTTTCAGCATAAATTGTCTATAAGGGACCCCAGTTTCTCTATAATGGCCATGACAATCATAATTTTTCGAACTGGGCATACTCTTCTTATTTAAACAGCACCTAACTGGATGAGAGTTATATAATGGTCTTAGATAAGAGCTTAAGAGTCAAGCTCAATTAGCAAACACTTACACTTGAAATGATCTCTCTACCTCTCTTTACCTAGGGCCATCAATTAACTCTCATAATGGTGGGAGGATAAAGAACAGGACCATACCCTGTTTGTATAAATTAGAATACTGATAACACTTTTACAATTGAAAGTTATTATGGCTATTTTTACTAAGCCGACTAGACACGCTCTTCTTCATAACTCCCCCCTCCCCTTATGTATTACCTCTTTTGATAGAGGCATTATTCAAATGGGAAGGTATACTTTGCATATAGATAAGATGTTAATTTAAGCACCACTGTACAATAAAAAAAATTTATTTGAAAACTGTCTGAGAATATAACTACGAAGGAAAATGTATAAAGTTAGTTTTTAACTAGAGGACAATAAGGTTTGATGCCTCTGAGCCCTGAATGCATCCAGGATGATTTGATGGAAGTCTGTGTGAGGAGTATTTACATTACTTAAGAACAGTTCTTGCATCTATCGATTTAATTAATTTCGTGAGTTTATTTAATTTCTGCTTCTGGTCCTGTGAAGGGGAAGAAGTGTGATATCAATTTCAATCTTATCCAATCTTATCCTGTTCGCTCCTCCCCCACCCCTCCCTCCACTGTTTGATACAGAGAAACACATTCATGATCCAGCTCTCAGGAAAAGTGATTTAACAGAAAATGTGCACTCAATATACAAAAATTCAGATTTTCTCTAAAAAAAAAAAAAATGTCCTACCATGTCTTACACAACAGATAATGTTGCTAGTTTATTTCATATACAGTATCACAAAGAAATACCTTTATCTTAAACTACAGCAATCTTCAGTTCAACTGAAAAACTTCCAGAGTGGAATCCAAATTATCATAGGATCAAATGGATCCATAAAGGAATGTATTTATAACAATAGCACTCTCCCAGGTAAGCAACCAAAACAATGCAATTACAATTAATAGTTAAAAGTAACTATAAAAACATTTTGTTCATTATAAAAATAAAAAGTTCTTCAAACTTTTTATTTTGTGTTTTAGATAATCCATAACACTAAACAAATTACTTCTCTTGCTATGTATTCAAGCAACTGTGTGCTTTATATGTATCATTATTGCATTAGATTTAATGGACCACAATAGTCCCCTATATGTACTATGCACCATTAGATTGAGGGTGAAACGCATGTGGAAAAAGTGTTTTAATTTTTAAAATGATGACGAATTCATGGAGTTATGATCAATAGTAGTCAGGGTATTTCACTGAGTTGCCTCTGACTGAATGAGTAATAAGCTCTGTTGCAAGCTTAACCTTATTATTATTATTATTATCTTTTATTTGTATAGCGCCAACATATTCCGTAGTGCTATACAGGGTAAAAAGGAAGAATACAATGATAAACTTCAGTAGGGATTATAATCAGGTGTAGAAGGTTTGAATGAGGCAGTGGTTGAGTCATTGTAACTACTTCATTATATTCTAGCTATTAATGTAACAATTGAGCAAGTGGCACACAACTTGTATTGCTGTCTGTGATTGAGCAGGTTCTGGGTTCAATTCCACCAGAGAGTGATATTTGTCTTTACTGTTAGACATTTGTTTTTTACTTTATATAATAAAGCATATGTCAATCTAATTTAATTGTCTTGTTTTTTTGTTTGTGTAAAAAAATATATATATATATTCAATTTTAAATAGCTCATAATTATTCATTATTATACAGTTGCAAGCAAAAGTATGTGAACCCTTTGGAATGATATGGATTTCTGCACAAATTGGTCATAAAATGTGATCTGATCTTCATCTAAGTCACAACAATAGACAATCACACTCTGCTTAAACTAATAACACACAAAGAATTAAATGTTACCATGTTGTTATTGAACACACCATGTAAACATTCACAGTGCAGGTGGAAAAAGTATGTGAACCCCTAGACTAATGACATCTCCAAAAGCTAATTGGAGTGAGGTGTCAGCCAACTGGAGTCCAATCAATGAGATGAGATTGGAGGTGTTGGTTACAGCTGCCCTGTCCTATAAAAAACACACACCAGTTCTGGGTTTGCTTTTCACAAGAAGCATTGCCTGATGTAAATGATGCCTCACACAAAAGAGCTCTCAGAAGACCTACGATTAAGAATTGTTGACTTGCATAAAGCTGGAAAGGGTTATAAAAGTATCTCCAAAAGCCTTGCTGCTCATCAGTCCACGTTAAGACAAATTGTCTATAAATGGAGAAAGTTCAGCACTGCTGCTACTCTCCCTAGGAGTGGCCGTCCTGTAAAGATGACTGCAAGAGCACAGCGCAGACTGCTCAATGAGGTGAAGAAGAATCCTAGAGTGTCAGCTAAAGACTTACAAAAGTCTCTGGCATATGCTAACATCCCTGTTAGCGAATCTACGATATGTAAAACACTAAACAAGAATGGATTTCATGGGAGGATACCACAGAGGAAGCCACTGCTATCCAAGCAAAACATTGCTGCACGTTTACAGTTTGCACAAGAGCACCTGGATGTTCCACAGCAGTACTGGCAAAATATTCTGTGGACAGATGAAACTAAAGTTGAGTTGTTTGGAAGAAACACACAACACTATGTGTGGAGAAAAAGAGGCACAGCACACCACCATCAAAACCTCATCCCAACTGTGAAGTACGGTGGTGGGGGCATCATGGTCTGGGGCTGCTTTGCTGCGTCACGGCCTGGACGGATTGCTATCATCGAAGGAAAAATGAATTCCCAAGTTTATGAAGACATTTTGCAGGAGAACTTAAGGCCATCTGTCCACTAGCTGAAGCTCAACAGAAGATGGGTGTTACAACAGGACAACGACCCAAAGCATAGAAGTAAATCAACAACAGAATGGGTTAAACAGAAGAAAATACGCCTTCTGAAGTAGCCCAGTCAGAGTCCTGACCTCAACCCGATTGAGATGTTGTGGCATGACCTCAAGAAAGCGATTCACACCAGACTTCCCAAGAATATTGCTGAACTGAAACAGTTCTGTAAAGAGAAATGGTCAAGAATTACTCATGACCGTTGTGCACATCTGATCTGCAACTACAGGAAACGTTTGGTTGTAGTTATTGCTGCCAAAGGAGGTTCAACCAGTTATTAAATCCAAGGGTTCACATACTTTTTCCACCTGCACTGTGAATGTTTACATGGTGTGTTGAATAAAAACATGGCAACATTTAATACTTTGTGTGTTATTTGTTTAAGCAGACTGTGATTGTCTATTGTTGTTACTTAGATGAAGAACAGATCACATTTTTTGACCAATTTGTGCAGAAATCCATATCATTCCAAAGGGTTCACATACTTTTGCTTGCAACTGTATATATATTGTTCAAATAATTAAGTCAGTTTAACTTTAACACATTCATTTTAAAGCAGAGTGTGTTGGTCTAGTGGAAAATGAGTTTCACAAAATGTTTTCATTAGTAAGTTAATGTTTCTAAATCAATGCCTTCCATTTGTTTTTTTTTAAACTAATGTATTTATTAACACACATATGACTGATGTATATATATAAATAAATAAGTACATGTTTAAATGAAGAAAAAAAAACAAGTGTAATGCAGGGGAATCAAATCTAGGATTTACCAGTGAAATAAATATGTAAACCAGATTGCTTACCACTGCACCACCATACTCTGTGTAAATCCATAATTCCATGTGTTACAGTTACAGAATCCAGACTTGGATGCAGGTTCTTGTGGGACGGCTTCAAGGGCTAAACTAAAATGACAATGTCTAAATCAATTCTTGATCAATTTTAAAAAGGTACACACATTTTTGCACATGATTTTCCACCCTCTAGCTGATGGTGCAGAGCACATATGGTGATCTTTCTGGTCCTTTAATGTTTCTGTTTTCTTTCATCACATTTACAATTTTACAGCTCATTCATAGGCTTAAACTAAAGATTATTAGTTAAATGTGTATATTCTTCTGATCTTCTCCTGATCTGATCCTTATCTGATCTGGTCACGCACTTGGCATTTTTAACCCTTCATATACAAAGTGCTGTTACAATTATGTGATTTTATACTGTACATGATGAGTTAGCCTGGTGTTTTCAATAAAAACAATACACACCATATTGAGACATGCATAAGCTACATAACAGCATGTAAGATTGCTAGACTTGAGATTGATATCATTTATATGCAAAACAACATTTTCACAACAGTAGTGGTTTCATGTATTTATTTAATATCTGATATTACTAAAATTAGTATTGGGATAATAAAAATGCCAGTATTGTTTTTACTATTGCATATCTGCTTCTCTCAATCACCTATTAGATGCCCAGGGGGTAAGAGCAGTTCTGCCAAGGAAGCTGTCTTAGAATTTATACAAGGTATTTAGGATGTACACTGCCCTAGACTCATTCAGACTTATGTACCCCCACACCCCAGTTACTTGAACTAAGCCATGGCCCACACCTCAGTTGCTTGAGTGTACTTAAACCCCACACCCCTGTTACTTGAGTGTATCCACAGCCCACAGCCTAGTTACTTGAGAGCACCCACAGCCCACTCTCTGGTTACTTGAGTGCACCCACAACCGACACCCCAGTTACTTGAGTGGATCCACAGCCCACGTCCCAGTTGCTTGAGTGCACCCACAACCCACACCCCAGTTACTTGAGCTCCTCTACACCCCGCTTAGTTGAGTGTACCCACGCCTCACACCCCAGTTATTACTCTTGCCAAATCATATGTTTATGAGTATTAATTTATATAAGAAAATGTCACTACAAGTAGGCATTTCTGTGCCTATGCAACATTATTCAATAGTACTGCACTGGCATCTTCAGGCAGCCTACTGCCCATTGAAAATGTGATGCCCTAGGCCTAAACAGACCACTCTGGAAACCATTGGCCACTGCAGGAAACGATGGAGATAAAGACTATCAACAAGAAATCCTGGACAGGTCCACTTTTAACCCCTGAACAACTCCACCCCTGATGGTGGAGAGTAGCACATTTGCTCCAACTGCAATGGTAAAGTTCATGTGTAAGTTTCAAAATCTACATTGATATATTTTCTTCAAATACTGATTATATTGCTCATCAGTTATTAGTTAAAAAATAAAACATTATTGAATTGCCACTGCAGTTGTGCTTTAATATTTATAATATTACTAGCGACTTGACCATCAAAAAATGACGACAATAAGATTGTAAGGCAGGTAATGCTGTTTGGTTGAGATATTAATTTTGTTGGTGTTCTGAGATCCTTCGGCGCTCATTGCGAGCCTCGCACTGAGCGTCTTTGGCGCTCATTCCGAGGCTTTTGGTTGTTTGTGTGCTATGAGCAGCGTTGGCGGTGTGTTTTTGTATGCTAATGAAATAATTCATAAATTAATAAATTAATATACTTTACCTATTTATAATATATATATAATGTGTGTTTTCACTGTTGTGGAGCTGCTGTGTAAGTGTGAGCAATGTGTGCAGTGTGTAGTGTAAATAGTGTGCGCGGTCGAGGAAAATACGTTAGGGTAGCTGTGTACTTCCGCATTGTGTAAGTTATTGTTGTAAAATGGCGCCTAATGTATGTGGTACGTGGCTGTGGCTGATTTTGCGTCCCTGTTGTTGGACCTCGTACGGCTTTTTCGGAAAATTCGTATGTGTTTCGTGGGGTTTTCCGTATTTAGGGTCCTGTAACCTCGTTTTCGTTTTTTTCCGCTGCCATTTTTTCTCTCGCTTAGGGTATTTTCGGGTGTCAAAGCTCTTAAATTTCTACTTAAATTGAGGTGTAACTTCACTTTCAGAGGTCCTGGGGTTTGGTCCTATGGGACTTAGAGCACTACAACAATTGGTTATGAGCAGACACTCTAACATTAAATCCATGCAGAACGTATGGCGATTGTGTTCCTTTTAAATGGACTTTAAAAGAGCAGTTTATAAAGTAACGTGAAAAAAAAAATTGCTTCAAATCTTTAAAATACATGTTTAAAATCTGAACAAACTGCTCTTGCAACCTTGTTAAGATGTTCCTGCTAAAAAGCAGGTAAAGTAAGATACAGCCAGTCCTTTAATGAGGTAGCTTTCTCCATACAGTACCATAACTCAACTTTAGCCGTGGCATTGTTGTAAAGCTGCATTTCCAGCGTATAAATGTAAGTAATCATGCAAAAACATTTTGTAATATACAAACACTCCTTTAAAATGCATACTAAAAAATGTTTTGGATAAGAAAAAATATATTTTTATAGCTTATGGTTGAGTGAATAAACATATATCAAGAGTACCTGAAATGTCATATCTATGTTATGTTCTTAAGAAGAATTTGATGTGACGATGTACATTTAAAATAAATACACTATCATATTCAGTTTTGCTTTTGGAGATATATTCTTTTGTTCCTAACAGTGGGGACAATTTGTTAGCATAGGAAAGAATGTATAATAAATATAAGGATGCACATCTCAGCCACTTGAGATACTTAGTAAATTCCTCAAATTATTAGATATCTGAGGAATGGGAGTCACCTTTGATTCAAATAATGTGTTAACTTACTTAACATCTCAAGTGTCTGAGATGTGCATCCTGGTATATCCTATGCCACTTGAGATACTTAGTAAATTTCCCCCATTGTTAGGAAAAAAAGAAAATATCTCCAAAAGCATTTACTATGCATCATTTCCTATGGGGAAAAATTTGAGCTCTTTTCACCTCATATCACTTGACATAATTAGTAAATTGCCCCCAAATATTTCTCCTCAGTGCTGTTGAAAGACTGCCAATGTAAATTGATTCTTGATAATACTAAATAGAAGAGTAAGCCCCAGTAGGATAACCTCTCCCTCTGGCTACAGACAGAATGTTAGTCCAAGATGGATTGCCCAATGATGCAAGCAGAATCTGCTAAACTTAATATTTAAAGCTATATGTAAGTTTTCTGGGTTTCAAATGTTTCCTAAAAAACAGCTACTGATAAGTAGACAAATATGTATTATACTAGCAAATCGCCCATCAAAAATGACAGCATGATATAGTGTGATAATGTGTTTTCTGTCTGTTTATGTACTATCTGTTATTTACCTCGTTCCCCCTCTCCCTCCCCTGTGTCTCTTCCCCTCTCTCTCCCTCCCCTTTGTCTCTTTTCCCCCTCTCCCCCGTGTCTCTTTGCCTCACCCTCCCTCCCCTGTGTCTCTGTCCACACCTCTCCCTCCCCTTTGTCTCTTTGCCCCCTCTCCCTCCTCTGTGTCTCTTTCCCCCCTCTCCCTCCCCTGTCTCTCTTCCCCCCTCTCTCCCTCCCCTGTGTCTCTTTGCCCAGCACTCTCTCCCTTGTGTCTATTTCCACCCTCACCTCTGTGTCTCTTCCCCCCACTCCCTCCCGTGTTTATTTTCCCCCCTCTCCCCCATTTCTCACTCTTGTGTCTCTTCCCCCCTCTCCCTACCCTGTGTCTCTTCCCTCCCTCTCCCTCCCTTGTGTCTCCCCCTCCCCTGTGTCTCTTTCCCCTGTGCCTCCCTCCTGTGTCTCTTTCCCCCCTCTTCCTCCCTGTGTCTCTTTGCCCCCCCTCCTTCTCCTGTACCTCTTCCCCTCCACTCCCTCCCCTGTGTCTCTTTGCCCCGCTCTCCCTCCCCTATGTCTCTTTCCCCCCCTCTCTCACCTCTGTGTCTCTTTATGGTTTTAACAGTCGCAATATTTTCATATTTTCAAGGCCGTAACTTGGAAGCCCTTTGCGGGTCTCTTCCGCGGCTATTGCAGGCCTCTTCTCTCCCCCATCTTGTGGGCCTATTTCGTGCCTCGGGATGAGCGCCTTCGACGCTCATTGCAAAGCCTGTAACGGCCGGCCTGAAAGTTACGGGTTTGAACATGCGCAGAGCGGCTCATCGAAGGCCTGGCGATGAGCACCACTTGCTGCAGCATGTGCTGTGCGCATTCGTAAGCCCATAACTTTGTGAGCATTACACACAAACTCGCAATTATGACACCTATATATATGACTGAAAAGTTAAATGTATATAGGTATATGCTAGATACTGATATGTGGATGAGCAAACCCCTAGGAAGCTTACATAAAGTGTACCCTGCAGGGTACAGTGTGTAACCTCTAAAGGAAATGATAGTTGGTGGGGTCACAGCTGAGTTTTGCCCATAAGGAGACAGGAAGAGAGAGAAAAAAACAGACAGCAATTGCCAGATTGTGATACAAATGTTTCAGTCTTTACTTCCTCCTTTCCAATTTTTCAAGTTGTATACCAATTTAGCCTGGGTTTGGGGGGTTGTTAACCCTAAGTTAAAGATATTTTGCTAACTTCAAGGTAAGTGTTTAAATGCTTATTTTGGTATTTTTTCATGCACACATTTTTTTTTCATACACTACTAATTCTCCTCTATCATATCCACTCATAATCCAGCTCACGGACATATCCCTTTAATCTAAAAATGTATTTGTGCTTTAGGGAAAGCACTGTGTACATCTGATTGAAAGCTCAATAACAGGGCCCTCCATCCTTTGGACTGTTTGAAATTGTTCTTGACTTATATGTATAGCGCAACGGAATATGTTGGCGCGTTATAAATAAAGGATCATAATAATAATAATGGTTTAAACAATTGCTAAGGTTGTTAGTTTGCTGCATACTTCACAAACATGTGACATTTTCCCCAAACTACATTGGTCCTTTAAATCAGGTTAGAAATCCTGCTTCTGTCATCCATTCTTACAAGATACAGAGGCTCCTCTGGAGACATGCAAATGGAAACATTCCTGCGCTATTTTGTCCACTATAATCTAAATGAGTTTCTGCTAAGTAGCCTTGTACTGGATTCTCTCTGAATAAGTCCGAGCCCACCCCCTCCCAGATCAGCCACAAAGGTCAAAAAGCTGTCTGTGAGTAGGGTTACTGACTCTATACTTCCATCCCATGCTGGGCCTCAAAAGCTGTGTAAGAACAGCAGGGATAAAGGGATCCATGTAGAATTGATAGAAACTAAAAGTGACATCTCTGTGAGTGACCTTATTTGTGTCCCCCCCTCCGCCCCAGTCTGAGTGCAGTGGAAACATTGTATACATACATGTGCAATCCAGGCTTGAAATAGTTGTCTTTAAGATGTACTCACCTATATATTGAAGGTGTAGTTACATTGGAGAATGTTATCCTGTTGGGAGTTGCCATGCTATTTAGTTCCAGGAGAGAAGATACTGCAGGAGCTACAGGGATCCCAGCAGCAGCCTAGGGGAGAAGGAGACCTCCTAATTTATTAGGAAAGAAAAACATAGAAAATAAATTTTTTTATTTGTTAGCTTTTTTTACTGTCCACCGTGGACACCAACCATGTATGTATATGTATGTATGTATGTATATACAGTAAATAAACAGTACTTTTGTGTTCACATTTGAAAAAAAGTAAAAAAAAATTGTTTCCCGCTCAGAATTCCGAGAAATACAGTTATTACACTGCACTAGGAAATTGCCCGTCAAAAATGACGGGAATAAAATTGTAAGGCTCGCAATGCTGTTTGCCACACAATGTGAGGCTTTTGATCCTCTGAGCACCTTCGGCACTCATTGCCTGTCCCCCCGTGTACTTTAACTTTCCTGCTTTGCACTGATCACCTTCGGTGCTCATCGCAAGCCCCATGATGAGCGCCTTTGGCGCTCAATGCAAGCCTCTCCCGTTCGCGGGGCTCATTGCGAGCCCTGCAAGGAGCGCCTTTGACGCTCATTGCAAGCCTTTCCTCTCGCCTACTGTACAGGCCTCTCATTGCAGGGTTCGTTAACCTGCAAGTTTTGTGCTTGGGAATGCCATGTGTCTCTTTTCAGCATCACCTCCTGTCCCTTCCCTGTGTCTCTCTCCTCTGTGTGTGTGCTGAATGTTTGCGTGTTATCGTGAATGGCGTTGTTTTTTTTTTTCAAAGTCCTGCGTGCCTGGCCTTTTTGGTGTAGGCGTTACTGTATTTTCTAAGTCCCGCGTTCCTGGCTTTGTTCAGACTCGTTTTCATCCTGTTTCAGACTTTTTATGTTTTTTCAGCAGCCATTTTTTTCCCGCTCCGGTGCTCATTGCGTCAAACCTGTAACTTTCGGCGCTCATTTCGAGCCTCTTCCCCTCCATCTAAGATGCAGGCCTTTGGCCTTTGGCGCTCATTGCGAGCCTCTTCCCACTCCTCTACTTTACAGGCTTTGCGATGAGCTCCTTCACTGCTCATCGCAAGCCCCGCAATGATCGCCAAAGGTTTTATTGGGGATCACGTCAAACCAGTATCGTTCAGGCCTCGCGATGATCGCCTTCGTCGCTCAGCGTGAGGCCCGCCATGAGAGCCTTCGGCGCTCATTGCGCATACGCAAGCCCGTAACTTTTAACATAGCATTACCAACAAACTCACAATTACGACAACTATATATGTGATATATATATACATACACACATGATAAAACAGAAGAATTTGCTAGGATGAAGGGTCAAATTATTTTGCACTGGGGCCTTCCATTCACTAAATCTAAAGTTCCTGCCATTCCTCATAGACGTCCTCAGAGGAACAAAGGAAAATGGCCACTGCCATTAAAACAAAATTGGATACAACAGTAAAACATTAAAAGCTTTGTTCATTTATTTAAATGTTCCATCAACATTTTTCATTTTATCAGGCTAAGTTCTTCATAAGAGCATAATGTAAATATGATACTTCAATTATGATGTAAAATTTGTACTTTGCCTACTATTAAGAGGTCCCCTGAGTAACATTTTCTCATCTTCTGCAGCCACCCACTTTCCTGCTTTCTCTCATGAAAGAGGACATGTTGAACAGTTGTGATTTTAAGCTATGCCCACAGGGAGGTGCTTCACACTTACAGTGCCTCAGGCTGCTAACAAGCAGACAGTGACATGCTGTGTATCTTATTATTATTATTATTATCTTTATTTGTAACGTGCCAACATATTTCGTAGCGCTGTACAGGGTAAAATTGACACATTGCAGGAGAGGAGTGCCATGTCTTTGAGTTTAGAATCCAGTGTAAGTAGAGCTTGCGCTAAAGCAAACTTACAATCTAATGGAATATCATTACACTTTGTGTGAAGCTCATCCCTGTGGGTTTAGCTTTAAGTCACAAGTGTACAACATGTCACATCTCCTGAGAGAGCAGGTAAGGAAGAGGCTGTAGAAGATGAGGAATTTTTACTCTTGGGACTTCTTAAAAGTAAAAAAGTGAAAATGTTAGATCCTTATTAGATTGAGGAGGATGAGGTTAATTAGTTAACCTAGTTAAAACAGTTCTAGAAAATTCATTTTTGTTTCCTGAAAAGTCCCTCTAGTGCTCACCATTTTTATTTATATATTACTTTACCCCTCGCACGCTGGAATCTGCTGGCACACATAAACGATAATAATGATAATAACATGATGTAATGTATAGCGCTACGGAATATGTTGGCGAGATAATAATAATAATACTAATAATACTATCATGTATGATCTGGAGCACTGGTACTAGGAATGTGCTGGCTCTTTACAAGAAACATATAATAATAACAATTGCTGCAAATGGCTTGAATAGATTAATGACACCAACAGGCCTGGCCCTTTCTGGCCCGTATTTAACATATATTCACCGGCACCCAGTGCTGTATTCACCAGAATTTGGTGTATTCAATGCACAGTAAGTCCAGAAGTTATTTGGCTGCAGGGGCTGTGACCTGTTTTGGTAGCTGGTCACGGAGTATTAGTCAGGGAAAATCGCTAGCTCTGCAGGGAAATGTAGATCACAGCATGAGTCCGTAAACACCACTGTACTCCTATACTCTTTTGTATAACTATACTTAAAAATAGGGTAATTGCATTTAGAATGTAAAAATATAATAAAGCCTTTACATTTTTCCCTTTTATATACAGTTTTCATGCTCTGGAATCTACCATTTATGATTCTGCTCATCAGGTCGGAGACTGAATTCTCATGAAACTTCTATCTGCACAATGGGAATATGGCATTTCTAACTGCCAGTGCTCATATTTGTGGATATGGAAAGCTCAGTAGACACTGAAAAACAATTGCTCATAAAAGTTAAAAATGTAAATCTTTGTTTATTTATTATTATTATTATTATCATTTATTTTTAACATGCCAACATATTTTCTTGCTATACTGCTTTTTAACTTCATACTGCCCATTATCAAACTTAGTTATTTAAAATATATTGAAAAGACTAAACAGACTGGTGAAAACAATATATTATTATTATTATGATTATTATTATTATTATTATTAATGATGATAACGACAACAATAATAATAATCTAGTGTACCATTATTATTGCCACCAATATTTTATTCAGCATGACACAATAATAATTTGGGTTAGCTTTAGTTACAATCCCGACAACCAATATCAAAGACTATGAGAGCTCTCTTGCAATTTATAATCTACAGGAAATAATGCATATGGAGATAATGGATTAGTACAGTGGATTAGTTTTGTGTGTGTGTCATTCAGTCGTGTCTGGCTCTCAGTGACCTCATGGACCGCAACACACCATGCCAATCCACTTGATATTCATAGCAGAGATACTGGAGTGGGTTACCAGTTCCTTCTCCAGTGGGCTACAGCCCCTGATATTCATAGGTGGTCTCCCATCCGAGTACTGACCAGGCCCAACCTTGCTTGTCTTTAGGGTGGTGTGACTTCTTGGTTTCCTGACTGGGATCGAACCCAGGTTGCAGCAATGTAAGACCCAAATCCTAACCACTGGACCACCAGGAATCCCATACATCCCATTAACTACTTGTCTGGCTAACACAGCAATGTATACATTCTATATCTGTAGATTTTATTTTAATAATAGTCTTTATTTATAGGCAGTTGCTAATCCCTGTAGCGGAACCCATCACTGTTTTACCCTGTTTTATGATTATTCTTGGTTAAAATATGATCCTACAATATGTATGCTGGTTGATGCTCTGCAGAATATTAGCCAGACTTTTGCAGACCTAGGCTAATAGATAATCCTATTACAGAGATTCAAGAGATAAGAAAGTTGTAAAGGATCCTTGCATTTTCCAAAGTGTTTTAATTCTCTGATAAGAACAAAGAGGTGTAATTGAATCAGTGTCTGATTGTATCAAAGTTGCCAGGGAGGTGTGACCCCCCCTATTGTTCTCTTTGTGTGTATTGTGTATAGCCAAATATGGGCATGTGTATTGCCTGTGGCCAAAGAGATGTATATATAGTTCTGCAATAACAAAATAAAGTCAGTATTCATTTGACTCCCAAATTGTGTGTCGTCCAATATGGGAGGTCGGGAATGGTGAAACTGTAGTGCCTCTTGGGTATTTTATCGTATACCAGCGGAGATTTTGGACTGCGTGTTCCTGCTCCGTTACAATCCCCTCTGTGAATATTTATTAGTGACCCCAGACTAGGCAGGAGGATTATGCAAAGTAATCTCTACCTAAAAATAGCAACACTCAAGGGTAATTATTTAACATTAACCGAGATTGGTTTTAATATTAACTAATTTCAGAAATCCTTATTTATGTGTACAGCTTTATTTTTTATCATAATTGAGGCATTTGCTATTTTTCGTTAAAGAAATATTGCAGGTTCCCTGTTTTTAATATTGAAATAGACTTTTACTTTTACGTTTACTTGCATATCTAAACATCATTTTATTAACAAGTGCGTACAAGCTCACTGAAACCTTCCAAATAGTCCCAACAAGTGCCCACCCCTTTAACTCATGCACACAGTGTCATTATTGGTACTAAATGTACTGGCCCTTCTTCAATCTCTCCCAGCATCAGAGTCTTCTCTAGGGGATCCTGCCATCTTTTGATATGGCCAAAATATTTCAGCTTCTACCTCATGATCAAACCTTCCAGTAAACAGTTTGTCTTGATTTCCTGAATTGATGTATTAGATCTTCTTGCAGTCCAAGGGATTCTAAGCAGTTTTCACCAACACCACAATTTGAAGGTGTCAATTCTATGGAGCTCAGTCTTCTTTATGGTCCAGCTCTCACATCCAAAAATCACAAAATATTAAAACATAGTCATTTTAAGATGTAACAGAATTTGTTTTGGTAAGATGTAAAACAGATTGCCCCTTCTGGACCGCTACCTTGCCATGATGTAGGGGTTTGTGTACCTCAATGAAACTGTGAGCTATTCCATGTAGGGTCACCCAAGATGGAAAGTTCATAGCAGAGAGATCATCCACTGGAAAAGGAATTGGCAACCCACTCCAGTATATTTGCCAAGAAAACCATATGGATAGGCATAATCAGAAACACAGACAGCCTGGCGTGCTGCGTCCATATGGTCACCAAGAGTCGGATCCAACTGAAGAACTGAACAACAAAAACAGATTGCACGTTTTAAGGGTAGTCTACATGAAATAAAATCAGATTAGAAGATTTTACCATAATTTTGTAGGGTTGGAACTTGGTTTTTAGCAAGGAACTGAGTGATACATGAAGCTAAAGTTTGAATTTAAACAAATTCACTAAGCTTTGTAGAGAAAGTGATTGGACTGTGAGCCAAGAGCCGTCTCAGTCATAGTGTATCTGAGATTATGTTGCACTAGCCACAGACCCTTCCCAGTTTCCACTAACATCATATTAGTCATAGACTGGATAGTCAGCCTGCTTTACGGCTTCACCATTATAATCATGACATAATTACCTCTTCTCATGATAACTTGCTATAGAACTGTGTATTCAAATTGTTTTCTCCAGGACCACAATTCAAAGGCATCAATTCTATGGCGCTCAGACTTCTGGTCCAGCTCTCACATGCGCTTGTTACTACTAGAAATACCAAAGTTCTAACTATGCATAATTTTGCTGATAATGTAATATCTTTATTTTTTAATAGCTTTCCAGTCTTGCCATAGCTTTCCTTGCCAGAAGCAAATGTCTTTTGATTCCATAGATTTAGTCACCACCTGAAGAGAACTTGGAGCCCAGGAAAATAAAATCAGTCACTGCCTCCACTTCTTCCCCGTCTATTTGCCAGGAACTGAGATTGATGTTTGTCATGATCTTCTTCTTTTTAAACATTGAGCAGCAGGACAACGTTTGCACTCTTTTATTTCCCTCTCATCATTAGGTCCTTTAGTTCCTCCTCACTTTCAGCCATCTGAGTAGTATTATCCGCATTTCTGAGGTTGTTGATATTTCTCCTAGCAATATTAATCCCGTCTTTGGATTGGTCCAGCCCGGCCTTACTAATTTAAATTGAAATAATAAGATGACAGTATAGAACCTTGACGCATTCCTTTCCTGATCTTGAACCATTCTGTTGTCCCATGTTCGGTTCTGCACTTGGCTTCTTGGTACACATACAGATTCCTTTAGAAAGGTGGATGAGATGATCCAGTACTCCCATATCTTTAATGACATGCCACATTTTGTTGTGATCCACACAGTCAAAGGCTTTAGAATAGTCTATGAAGCAGAAGTAAACGTTTTTTCTGTAACTCTCTTGCTTTCTCTATTATCCAACGGACATTGGCAATTTGATCTCTTGTGCCTCTTCCTCAGAACCTGGCTTGCACATCTGGTAGTTCTCGGTCCATATATTGTTGGAGTCGAGCTTGTAGAATCTTAAGCATTACCTCGCTGGTATGTGAAATGAGTGCAATTGTTCAATAATTGGAGCACTCTTTGGCACTGCTTTTTTTAGGGACTGGGATGTAGACAGACCTTTTCCAGCCCACTGAGTTTTCCAAATTTGTTGGCATAATACAAGCCACACTTTCATGGCATAGTGCTGTATATAATGTAGAGTTGACTGAACAAAATCAGGACAGGCTCAGTCAGTGCAGGTATTCTGTAAGGTGACCTCAGACTCACTCAGTGGCTACATATTAAATAAACAAGATCTGACTGGGCTGATTCTTTATAATGATAAAATACTGTAATTCTACAACATAATGACAAAGTAATAGGTGCCTCACTACCATAAACTGGTAAAGGGTAAGTGCAGCTTTTGCTAAATTAAGTGAGGGCAATAATTACTAAAGTTGATTTACAGAGCTTTAAAACATCCAGCATACAAACTAAAATCCCTATTAAATTGGGCAAATCGTAATTACATGAGCCCGTAATGGGCCACAGTGCTTTCAAATGTTTTCTTTACATAATACTTTGAAGACAGTCATATAAACTGCTACTGAACATTGCCATGACTGTCTTCCCACTTTCTTGTAACCATTGTCATAATAGATAATGTTGGAGTTTTTTTTAAATACACTGTCTTCCAATAAAATTCATCTGCAATTATATTTTCCATAACTAGGACATTTCTGGCATCCTTAATGACTAAACCCACAATTTCTACAGTTCTTCTTTCATAGCTGGTATATGTACTGATATTAAATTGGCTACTTTTAGCTACTCGCATTCCAGTTGCGAGTTATAGGCTCAAAAGCACTGCGGTTGTCAAAACTGTAACTCCGTCCTATCTCCTCCACTGATGTTTCAAGCCTGCAAATGTTACCAGTGCTAAAGACGCCAAATCGATATTCAATTACAAAAATTCAACAAGCCCGCAATTGTCTTCAAATATGTAAATGGCAAATGTATAAAAAAATTATATGAGTACTAGATAGGACTCGTAAGTGGGTTAAACACCTGTTTGTATAACTGCAGCAGCAAATAAACACACATTACTGTACTTGAAGATACTGGGGAAGCAATGAAAGGTATTCAAATTAATTACACAACAGTTTCCCGGTATTTTCAAGTACAGTAATGTGTGTTTATTGGCTGCTGCAGTTATACAAAAAGGTGTTTAACCCACTTACAAGTCTTATCCAGTATACATATAAGCTCACAATGCTACTTACGAGTTCATGGTTTGCACGTGCAGGCGGGTGGGCCTGCAATTATCTGTTGGAGAGAATTGAATACATCTAAATGTATTTAAAAAATGTAAATCGCAGCCAAAATGTCGGGTTACAGGTAATTACTGGCTTGCAATTGAATGAGGCCCTAAATTAGCAGTGTATGTAGAGGACAATAGCGAGACCATAATGAAACAGCCATTACCTCACCATGAAAATTATTTTTTGCCACCAGCCCCTTGTTTAGTGAGTAAAGACCATAAATAATCAGATATAAATCAGGACTCCAGTACTAATGACCAGATTGTTGGTATATTCCTGTGGGAGAACATGTACATAATTCAAACCAAATGAGCTGATGATCAAAGCATCTACACTCAGACAACATATCCTGAAAATCCAGCATGATTCCAGCCCTCCAGTTGAACAATGATCTTCATTAAAACTGCTCTGGACCATCATGTAGAACTTAAACACAAAATTGTAAAACATATTTTATTTTAAGCTCTTTTCACCATTTTATAGTTGTCTAAAAATACTGCAATAATAGATAGTTACTGCACTTATACTGTTTAAACTAACCTTAACCTGAACCTCTAGATACATTGAGCTTACAGGCACATTCCTTCTGGTACTCAATGAACGAAAAAAATGCAAGTTCCCTGTAAATGTTCTTTTTTGTCTTTACTGATATGATAAATTCCATATATTTCCCTTGAGATTAGAAAGTCTTAAGAATAATCTTACGTTTTAATGGTCAACAGTGAGAGGGTCTATTGCCATTTGCAGGGTGCTTGTGAGTGACGGTTCTGCAAGGATAAAAAATTACAGAGAGGCAGGAATTTGATGAAATAACTATCTTATATAAAACAGTTAAAGGTCCTATCCTCTTATGGTAGCGCAGCACAAGGCAGCAGCAGTGGCAGTGAGCATCCGCTAGATGGCGGGCCCATATTACGGTGTCATATCATAGAGTCAAGGCTTAGGTAAACTGTTAGGGTTAAGGTGAGGGTTAGGGTTGGGGATAGGGTGAGGGTTGGGATGAGGGTTAGGGTGAGGGTTGGGGTGAGGGTTGGGGTGAGGGTTAGGGTGAGGGTTGGGGTGAGGGTTGGGGTGAGGGTTAGGGTTAGTTCAAGGTTTAGGCTAACATTATAAGCTTAG
Organism: Discoglossus pictus; assembly: GCA_027410445.1. Taxonomy (NCBI): domain Eukaryota; kingdom Metazoa; phylum Chordata; class Amphibia; order Anura; family Alytidae; genus Discoglossus; species Discoglossus pictus. Next base: position 33,027,667 of record CM050167.1, read on the forward strand.
AACTTCTCTCACTTATCGTCAGCGGTGCAAAATATAGGAAGTGCCATCTAGGGGTTGGAGGCCGCACTGCAGTGGTAACCCAGTTAAATATGCATTCAATTTAAAATTTAAAAAAAAAAATCTACTTCTCTTTCAGTGTTTTATTTGATGAAGTAAAGTTGTATCAATTAATTATATGCCCCTTTAAAGGAATATATTCTATATTATCAATTTAATTGCATGTCAGTGTTTTTGATATGGTAAATGTGCTTACTTATTTGGAACATTATTGTGTTTTGATGAACAGGTTCAAAAGGATAACAGGGGAAATATTAATTAATAAGTAGAGGGGAGGATGCATTCTACAAGTTGTCTTTGTTGTGTGAATGGCTCTTAGCACAATGGCATGCCCTACACACACTCAGACTGGTAGCTTTTTGTGGAGTAATTGGCTTAAAGGTTTTACCATCACCTACAGTAATGGGAAGACAAGAGACTAAGAATCCTCCTTTGCAGCCTATGTGGGGTCAGTGATACTCTGCTGCACCTGTCAGGGCTAATGAGATCCTAATGAGCCCCAGGCTACAGCATCACTTTAACACCAGGTCATTAGTAAGATAGGAATAACAAAACAGAAGACTCACATTGATACTGGGCACACTTCCTGTTATCTGCAAGCAAAACTGCTTTATTTTAATATATATGTCTTCTAAAAAAATACATTTTCCAAATCTAGTGTATTATGTTTATTGAGTTCTGCTATTTTTTTTTCCACAAATAATGTTCCAAATTGTCTCAATAATAACTAATACTGTATATAAACTCCACATTCCATTTCCAAAGTCAATAGATTATGGAACATGTATAAATATCAATTTCTTATTTTGTTACCACATGAAAAAATATATATTTTTTTAATTAATAAAAAGCAAAATCATACAAAAAGACAGGTATACATAGACATCACAAATAAGACATGCTGCTTTGCAGAAAATGATGGTGTTGCTTCTGAGTTATATTTTACTGATTTAGATTAAATCATTATATTCTAATATTTATATTTAAAATGTATTACATATATAAAAAATGTTTATATTTTATAATATTTAATGTTAATACATTTAGTACTGTATGCATGCTTTTTTTTAGTTATTAAGCAATGCATATATTTAATAACTAAATTCTATACATTTCTACAATTATTTTTGCACTAAACATTACAAAATAAAATAATTGTCATCCAATAAAACGACCTTGTTGATTTTGTTAGGAATTCCAGTAAAGAGAAAGTAATAGTGGATTGGGCTGTTTCCTCTTTTACTAGTGGTAAAGTTTTGTGTTTGTGGAGGGGGGTATTAACCATTGCCTTTATCCTTGGTCAAAGAAACTCAACTGTAATCCCCTTTCTCTTTCTCAGTAGGTGCCCCATTCATATTCTAATCACAGCTTTTCCTTCCCCAAAAAACAGCCACTTTATCATTGCCCAAATCTCAGTTTTTTTTTTCTTCTTCACTTTTTAACACTTTCTCTCAACACTTAAATTTAAAAAAAACCTCTATTTCTGTCACTTTTCACTGGGGTACAACTGCCAAGAATTTAATAACCACACAAATATAGATAGAGTCACAACTTTTTTTAATGAGTCTGCACTCTGCATTGCAATCTCACAGGAATGATTGATATCACCATATAGATTTATGATCATGTATGTCTGTCTCCATCTATATTTTCTTATTTGATTTTTTTTTTTTGGGGACGTTTTGTCCTATCTTTAATAGTTATGTGCCAAATTATATCATGATTTATATAGTAATTAAATGATTCTGTTGATGTTATATAGTTAGTTTTGGCATGTGAGTCATATAAGGGGGTATAATGAGGGGATGCCAGGAATGTCTGTGTAAGTTTAAATAATAAAATGGTTTTATAATCGAAAAAAGGGGGTCGAGATGCTGGGATTGCGTAGATCTAAGCCCCCCTTTTTTTTGGAGGAAAGCTTTTCTTATTCAAAACAGCATCACAATAGGCTTCACATTGAGCCTTGCCACATCCCCATCTGACTAGCAGCCATTCATCAGGCTAGCTGGCCTATCAATGACATCTCTCACATCAGGGCTCCTATAAAGTGATGCTTTTTCCCATGAAACATCCGCAAACATTGTGACTGGTCTGGCTTTGCCCTGTTGGAATACTGTGTCCATTTTCATTTCTGCCTCCACTCACTGTGTATATTACAGAGATAGGGGGGTCTCCCATATCCCCTGGATTGTGGTCTCCTGTACTGCCCATGGGAAGAGCATGCATTGTGGGTTACTTGAAGAACCTGACATGGATTCTACAGGTTAGTCCATTAAACACTTTCACTATATTAAACTTACTTTTTAATTATATCCCTTTAAACTATGTGGATCAGCATAACTCAATCACTCACTCAAGAATAAAAAAAAAAAGAAGTAATTGTGTTCATAGTACCATATCAATTTATTTAACCTAAATAATATCATTTACCTAGTTAAACATTATTTGTAATATAGAAAAGCTGCTACTTTGGCATACATTTTTCTTTAAATAATCAGCTCAGTGCATTTTTTTATTTATTTTAGTTTAAAATCCCAGACACCAAATTAGAGAATGGTTGTTAAAATCAGTACATTTGAGGGGGTTTTACCCACTCTAAAATAATATAGAAATTTGAAGTTATGTGTAAGAAAACTATTTATGTCTTGATTTTTTCTTCTAAGCTCTGAACTTTCCAGGGGTAGTATCAGTCTCATTTACATCATCAACAGGGATCTAATTCTATAAAGCCACCAAAGCCTGGTCCTTAGCTTAAGCCTCGCTAGGAACATGCACTCTTTTTCAACATACTTTGTTATATTGCCCTACATTGCAACAACTAATTAAAACTGTGCTCTAATTATTTTGTATTTTATATTACCAGTTATTTTCTTAAACAAATCGTTTTTAAACAATTAAAAATACATTTAAAATACACTTAAATATCTAGTAACTGTATAAAACAAAACATAACTATATATTTAAAAAAAATAAACAATGTTCCCATCACACTTAATTTAGCAAGTTATCAATTTATTAGGTAGCAACACGTATTGTTAGTGTACACTTTCTTTGAAATAAATTAATCTATATGCGATATTATATTTAACTACAAAATAAGTCTATTTTATTAAGAATATTTAGGTTAAAACGAAATATTTTAAGGTGCTTTATATCACTTAACATCCTAAACGCATAATGGTTTTATTCTCTTACAAGATATGTAAATTTATAGCAATAAAATAATTTACATTTATTATACTTTGTTGAAAGTGTAATTGCAGTAGATGAAGCACAATGAAGGTTGTACTTTAACTAAACTGAGTTTTGCCACCTTTTAATGCAGGATTCTTCATTCACATATCATTGTAAAATTACAGAAACTATATAAAACTTTACAGATTTTAATTCTTGTTAACACTAATGTAGTTATGATATAAACGCAAGGGATTGTATAAATAAGTAGATTCTGTGAACTGAATTTAAATAGGTTTTAAAATAAGAAAGAGTGTCCTCTAACCAATTATTAAAATGTAACTCTAATATATTTATCAGAATTACAATACCAGTCACATCTAAAGGGATGTGTGCTGCATACATAGTCACAGCCACTTGTACACCTCATCTTGGCTTGGGACCAAACTATTTTAATCAGCTTATGTTAAACATTTAATTCAATAAGCTACAACTATCAGTGATATTTTAGCCACGAGGACATTTTCAAACTGTGCACTTGCTCCAATGTGTTTAGGTTAATAATAAAGTCTGAAATACTGTTTTGCTATATTATTTTTTAATTTAAATACATATTATATATTTCTATATACAGTATTTGGCCTTAGAGATGCTGGGTAATAGGAGCAACAAGTGCTGAAGACACTGCTAGTGAGGTTTAGTAGGAAATATTCAAATTTATATTTTACTGGCTTAGATTAAGTTGTTATATTCTAATACCCGGTGCAAGCTAATGGGGCTGGTGGTATCCAGTAAAATACTAACCCATCATTTGCAAAAACATTATAATTTCTTAATTGCACTGATCTATGCATGAAATATTACAGATCCTTAGAGAGAGCAACATAGATAAAGAAAAAGTAAGAATGATTAAAACTATATATATATATATATATATATATATATATATATATGAATGAATATATATATATATATATATATATTCATGTGTATATATATATATATATATATATATATACTGTATATGTGTGTATATATATATATATATATATATATATATATGTGTGTGTGTATATATCTATATATATATGCATATATATATAAAAATATATATATATGTGTATGTGTGTATATATATTATATTTTATTTATTATATATATACATATATTTTTAATCATTGTCACTTTATTTTACTTTCTAAAGTTCTTCAAGGAGGCATACTGTTAATATGGATCTCCAGTGGTCCTTTAACCTCAACATCTGCATTTCTTTTTATTAATTAGATACATTTTATTAATTAACAATCTTTTATTCCAATCCTGCATAGTTATGCTGAAGGTGTCCCTTTAAAGATTGACTAATTTAGGAAAAAATCAAATTTAAGTATGTAACAAACTAACATTAGCAACTGTGTAAGCCAAGAGCATAAAATATATATATTTAGTGACGAAAACTTGTGCTGGGAACTACATTTTTACATCTTTATAGAGTTAGATCCACTGTGCTTTATGTATGTATATATATATATATATATATATATATATATATATATATATATATATTTATATAATCAGAGTATTGCAGTACTCTGATTATATATATATATATATATATATATATATATATATATATATATATATATATATATATATAATCGCTTTTGACTTGATAAAGAGAGGCATTATCTCTCGAAAGCTTGTCGCTTTATTATGAATACGTTTGTCAAATAAAAAATGGTATCACTATTTACTGCAATACTCTGATTATTCAACTGTATTACTGGACATATCTATCTATCTATCTATCTATCTATCTATCTATCTATCTATCTATCTATCTATCTATCTATCTATCTATCTATATATCTATCTATCCCTGTATCTATCTATCTATCTATCTATCTATCTATCTATCTATCTATCTATCTATCTATCTATCTATCTATCTATCTATCTATCCCTGTATCTATCTATGTGTCTATCTATCTATCTATCTATCTATCTATATATATATATATATATATATATATATATATATATATATATATATATATATATATATATATGTGGAGTTTGTTCAATATTAAAAAAAAGAGCCTAAGTATTAATTATGAGGCTTTTATAATTAAGTAGCCATTTTGGTGGCTGTTTACATTTTTCAATTTGTGAAACTTTGTAGAAAAAAGGGATATTGAAAACTCTGTATTTTGCTGCATATAAGTTTTATATGGTCCATTTAGAGCTATCACCAACCACAGGTATTTTTCTTGTTTGAGAACAAACATAAAATCAAAGCTTTTTATTGTAATTACTCCACATAATACTACTGATTTATGATGCCTATAAATACTTCCCACATTATTCTTTATGTCACATTGATGAAGGTGTTCCATGTAAATAGTAATTTTGTAGAAGTAACTTTGGAAGTGGCTGATAAAGTTTGCCTGGGCCGACTTCCATAGCAACCGACCCTAGTCCAGTTGTCATGGACACCACTGTGGAGGAAACAGGTTCACGACTGCGAAAATATTATGAGTTAGCAGTTTTGTGTTAAAGAACACCAGGCGAGCTGTGTCTTTGAGAAATCACAAACTAACAAAAGGGATTGAGTGTTGAGCGAGCAGGATCCAATTGAGCATGCGTGTCTACTACAATGTAGGCTGCAAATTAAACATTCACAGGGGCTCAGCTTGACATGGGCCCGAAACAAGGCCTAGTCACTGGCTCGCAACTCTCGCTCAGCTAATTTGCTCCTATATATGATATAGGCCAGGCCCAAACTTCGAAAGTAGAGCTTTTCTTATTAAAATACACGTCGCAGGCCGCTACAGTTAATACTACAGTGTTATTTCACAAATGGCTCTTTTAAAAGAGAGTTCTGGTAAGACCAGTGGTGTTTTTTGCCTAGCCTATGAGGCCCAGGCCTAGGACTGCACAGTGTCAGGGTGCCGACCAAAGTTGCTGGTGCAGTGCCATGGAATAGTGTGTGCATACATAAATAAATGTCTATATGTAGTTATATATATGTCTGTAAGTGTGTTTCTGCTTAGGGCCATGAGGCCAGGCCTAGGGCAGCACATTTTCAGGAGGCAGCAGGCTGTCTGAAAATGCAGTGCAGGGTCAGTATAAAGATTTGTCAAGGGAGCTTTTTGTGCCAAGAGGTTTTCAACTGACAAGAGGACATCCCTTGAGGTTAGAAGTAAAAAGATTCCACCTTAAAGAAAGAAAAGGGTTCTTCACAGTAAGGGTGGTTAATCTGTGGAATTCTCTACCAGAGGAGGCGGTGACAGCGGATTCGATAGATAACTTTAAAAGGGGACTGGATTTATTTCTAAATAAAAAGGGAATTCAGGGTTATCATGGATAATTAGAGAGGTAGTATTGATCCAGGGAGAAGTCCGGTCGCCGGTGTCTGGGATCAGGAGGGAATTGATTATTTTTTTTATTTTTTTTTATATACAACTAATTAATTAATAGTTAATCCGCATATTGCAGATCAGAGGAGATCTTAAAAGGTTGAACTTGATGGACTGAAAGTCTTTTTTCAACCTTAAAAAAAAAAAAAAAATACTATGTAACATTGAAATATGTTTGTATATGCACAGAAATGTCCATATTCAGTGATATATCTGTCTGTAAATATACTTGATACTTTCTGATATATATATATATATATATATATATATATATATATATACTTATAATTTGAGATCAGAGGAGAAAGGAGGAGCTGCAATTGGAGCTTGGGAGGCATAGAAATCTGCACAGCATAAAACCTAAATACGCCCATGATCTTATATACAGTATAAATACATAAACACACATACAATTATAATTTTACATGTAGGTGTGTGGTAATTTTATGCTTGGGATATAGCAATGAGAAAGAATGAATAGTAACTGGGGAATAGGAACGCACAAACGTAAATGGGCGTAGGGCAGCACAACACCTAAATACACCCATGCATAAGTCTTATCAAGTCTTAGACAGGTGCTCACGTTGCACCATACCTAGCTCCACACTTGTCACTAGCTCTACACTGTACAACCCCAGTTCTTACAGTTAATGTATCATATGTCTTACAAGGATATTCTACTTTTTATGCCAATTTCAATTATTTTGCTTTACAAAGTGAATACTTTTTGCAGCTAGCTCTGCAAATCATAGAACTGACTCAGGGCAACAGGATGTCAAAGGAAAACCAATGCAATTGATCTCTAAGTGATAATAATGCATCCATCTGTTAGATTTGCTCACTTTATTTCCCACTACCCATCTATCTCCATCCATTCCCATCTTTGTTTTTCTTTTGCCTCTCTTATTTACTCCACATTCCCTTCTACACTTTTCCAAAATCTGCCCCCTCCATTTTACCTATCTTTCCTGCCCTCTTGTTCTCACAATTGAGATGACTTTGAAACTGACCTGGGGGCAATAAGGAAGGTAACTCTGATCATGTATGTAGATAGATAGATAGATAGATAGATAGATAGATAGATAGATAGATAGATAGATAGGCAGGCCGATAGATTCATATATAGATATTTATGCATGTAGGTAGTTTCATAGATATAATTACTGATAAACATATTTATTATCCTATAATTCTTGACTTTTTTTCAAAGTCCTTTTAACCTATGATATCATTTATAAAAAACACTGCAATCGTTCCATCCATCAACTAATGCAATCTAATTGGGTCAAATGAAAATGGAATAAAAAAGTCATATACTAAAAATCACAACGCTGTACAGAACATCACAGTTTTACTGAAGCTGTAGTAATTATTTTATATGGAAAAATTGAAAATGTATTCTCAATGAACCTCTGCAGGGGCTGCAAAGCTTAGTGAATTTTAGATATATTGTATGTGACTATAGTGTTATTTGTTTGTCATAAGGCATATTAGACACTGTTATATAAAGGTTGTTGACATGCTTATTTATGAAATATCTTTGATAAGAATCAGAGAAGAGAGAAATTCACTAAACTATCACAGGAGGTGTAATGGAATGTGATTTTTTTCCCATTGGAAATAGACATCCAAGCCTTGACTAAAACACTTTCCATCCTCTTTTTTTTTCATATATAGATTTTTTATTAAGAATACAAGGTTAATTCCATAACACAATTGTTTCAAAAATAAAACATTAGTAACATAACCAGAATACTTAATATATAACAACACATACATATAACCTTTTAAACCTAACTTTGACATTTTTGTTATTTCTGTTTTAAGTTAAGCATATGTACGTGTTAAAGTACAACCGTAAAGGCTGATAGCTTATAAGAGCACACACAGAATAAAGAAGAAGAAAGAGGGTAAGAGAGGGGCAAAAGCAGAAGGAGTTCAGAGTTATGTTTGTTCTTGAAGGGGGCATCCTAAACTATTATCCTACTCTACATATTTACCACCCAATTTTAAGAATCCAAGTGTCCCAACATGAGGCCCATTTCCTATATGATTGGTCCAAGTTGGCTGAGATAACGCTCATATTATATATAAATTTAAGTTTAATCAAAACTGCACTATATTCTGGTACTGCCGATTTCCATGTTTTGGCTAACGTAATCCTCACTGCTAAAATCACTTAGTGTGATAAGAGTTGAGCATCTTTACTGAGACCCTCTATGGGGAGGCCTAAGAGAGCTTCTTCTGGCTTTTGGGGAATCCTGTGCCCCCATAGTCTCTCGAAAATATCATAGGTACTTTGCAACCTCTTTTGACCTAAGAATAAGCGTTGTGAAATTTCTATAATTTTCTGAAATTATATTTGATATGTATGAGATATCTATAACAAATATGAAACCTGCAATATAAATCAAGGTACTGGTGTCTTTTTGTTTCTTGTCACCAGTTTATTAGCTTTTATTTTTTTTTATTATTTTTTTTGTGCCTTTTTTTAAACAATTAGCACAATATATCACTGTTTATGCAACTAAAACTATCATTTGTATTTGCTAAATATCCCATAGTTGGGGAGATTAAATGAGCATCACAGAGACTGTGCTGTGGGGAAGCCAGCAATGTCTATTTTCTATGTAGTAAAATTGTCAATGCAGTCCTTCACAACCCATCCCAACTCATATGAACCTAACTCAGTACATATAGAAATATCTATTTAAAAAACAAGTGTTTTTATTATTACGTGGTATTTTGTAACTCTGAGCAATAGGTTAAATCCTGTGAGTAGATCACTTTATACCCCTTGCTTTTGTAATGCATTGTCACAGATTATACAACAAGTTCTTATTCTCATAAGCATGGGTGTAGGAACTGGAGGGAATGGGGGAGACAAATCCCCCCAGGTTTTTCTATGTTTGTATGTATATATATAAGCTATTTTACGGCCTGTGTATACAATGAGCTGCCCCCCGCCCCCCAAGAATTATTCTGTCTCCCACACCCCTGCTCAAAAGGCCTGTCATAATGCTACCTCTTCATAGAAGCTTTCCACATAGCTTCTCTAACCCAGCAGAACAACCCATTCATGTCTTCTAAAGTTTCTTTGCAATATTGTTATGTTGATCAATTGCTTTGTGTAATTGTTCATGAGTGTTGTTTCTAAAAAGCAATTTATATCTGTTTTTCTTTGTTTTATTGCAATAAGTTATATGTTTTTGTTGTACCTCTCTACTACTAATCTATTTGAGTTGACTTTCTGTACTGCAGCGTGTTTGAGCTTGCTGCATCTCTGTACTTATGTATGTTGCTGTTGGCAAAGCTATATTGCTGCATATAGAGCTGGTGTGGTTCCCTGGTGGTCCAGTGTTTGGGATTCAGTGCTTTCACCACTGCGACCTGGGTTCGAAAGGAAAAATATAAATAAAGTTATCATGATAAAAAAATGTATTAGTCTCATTTTGATGTCAAGACCAAGAGCAAACTATAAAAAAAGTTCTTAATATTTGTCAAAAAAATGAGTCAACTAGTAGACCAAAACAAATCAAATAAAAACATTGCTTATAATTATACAGTAGAAGGGTTCCCCGGTGGTCCAGTGATTAGGACTTAGCCTGGGTTCGATTCCAAGTCAGGGAACCAAGAGGTCACACCAGCCTGAAGCCAAGCAGGGTTGGGCCTAATCAGTACTTGGGAGACCTCCTAGGAATACCAGGAGCTGTATGCTGTGGTTCACTGGGAGAAGGTACTGGCAACCCACTCCAGGATCTCTGCCATGTATACCAAGTGGATCAGCATGACCATGGACATCAGACTTAGTTCCCTTTTCACACTCGCACACTCTATATATAAAATTGTAAAATATGTAGAATAAACATTTAATTTAATTAATTTGCATTCACAGTAATCTAAGTGAAAATTAAAATAATAGTTTATGTACATTTGCTTTACAATTTTTCTGGAAATATTTAAGCAACTATTTCATTCAAATGTCAAAATAAAATGATAGCAATGTAAATACTATATACGGTAAACTGAAATGCTTTATTAAAAAATATTTTTTAACGCTTTTTCACATTCTGATATATGCTTCCTTTTAGTTAGTTTATGTATCATGCTACTATCTTTTGTAAATAAAAACACACTTTTTTTTTTTAATTTGGTACCCCTTGAAGGCTGGTGCCAAAGGTAGTTTGCCTACATTGTTAAGCCACCATTGGCTGCATATGTAAGTTTGTTTTGTGTCACTGTACACACATGTAATGCTGCATAGCGCCATCACTTACATCTCTTTGTATTGTAACACAGGTTGTTACTGTGTATCTGTTTGTGTTACAGCATTGCTGCACACTAAATCCATTTGTATCACTCCATCTCTGTATATTACTGTACATCTGTGTTGTATCACTTTATGGCTGCATGGTACATGTGTTTGTTTTACTATTGTACTGTTGTATCTTACTGTACATCTGTTTTGTATTAAATGACTGTATAGGCATCTTTTACAACCTTTAGTGTTACATCGCTAGAAGCCTGCACATTACTTACAGTTGTACTTCTATATTGCTGGGATACTATGTTACTGCATGTTTCTATTTACATGCATATGATATACCACTTATACTGCTGCATGTTACTAAGTATCTGTGTATCTGTGCTGTATGAATGCTCGTTATCACATTACTTACAGTTTATCACTATACTTATATCTGTTTGTTTTATATCACTGCTTAGGCAGAATTATGGAAAAGGAGATTTACGTCATGTGGACCATATTCTGTTAGCTACTTGTAAATGTCTTGAACTCATAAATTTGGCTTTGGGTGTTTTTTTAATAAGTGTTTATATGCATTCTTTTGACTTAATAATTCATTAGTGCCAATAAGTAAAATTTGCTGAATATGTAGCAATATTAAGAGTGATTTTAAACCCCAGCTAGCTCAGATACTCCTCAATTTTGCATGAAAGCAGTCTTATCCTTTCTCCCATACGTGCAGTCTTAGCAGTGAAATATGGAGAGTCTCAAGCACTGCTATACCAGTGTCTAGTTGGTCATACCAGTTCATCACCATCCTTGATGGCCAGGGCATGTGCAGGTAGTATAGGCAAGGCTTGCAAAGTTGCTTCTCTCTCACACGCCTTGGAAACTGTTACCTCTTGTTCTTGTTGTTGAATTATATTGAACATGGTTTCAAAATATTACATAGGCAGCATTACGAGTAATTTCAAGAAAAATAAAAGTGGTTCTTAATAGTTGATCCTAGGACCGGTACAGATCCCTGAGGGCAGGAATCCTTGTTTGTATTTGTTACAGCACACCCTGAGAGCTGAATGATGGGTGTGTTTGTAGTTATCAGTGGAGGGAGGCGTAGGGGAGGATAATTTGATGAGACTGAAATTGACCCCGCAACTCTTCTCTGTCATGGGCCCAGTTGCAGACACCTTGTATAATTGAATGCTATCATAGCTCTCCATAGATGTAAACACCCCCTCTTACACTCAACTTCTACTAAGATATCAAGGATCCATCCAGGGTCCTGCACAGGTGTTTATTTCTAATTAAAACCTCGCTATATGACATTTCCCTCCTTGTTTATGCTCTTAGTAAGAATTAAAATGTTCAAACATATATATTTTTGTCTTTGTGTAGTGGTCCTTTAAACTGTAGCCATTTTTTGCATATATACAGATACATTTGTCATGGGGTCAATCAATTCTACCCTAGTCTAGCCTACCATACCCCATACTATTTTACTGAAGTCACATTCAGGTTGTATCTTTTTTTACTGCTACATTTACTAAAATGTGTATATGTTATATATTTGTACTGAGCATTATGTTTGTGTTATATATCCAATACTGTATGTTACTGTGTATTTGTATTGTATTGCTGTAATCATTTTTACTTAAAATTGTTTTTGTTTTGTATCACTGTATTGCATTATTTTAGAGTATATACATTCATGTGACAATGCAATTAGTTACTGGGGATCTGTTTGTGCTTATTGCTCATTTCTGCATATTATTGTATGCAAACTTGTTACTGTATATTTGCTAGTGTTGTTGTATTGCAAAGTGTTACTTATTACTGTACATGTATTCTTGTATACTGTTGAAAAAGTTTATGCTATTATATATCTGTTCTTGAATTATCCCTTGAATTATCCCTTTAGATTGTAAGTCTGCGAGTTTCAATCCTGCAAGGTACTTTAGGGAAAGCGCTATGGACACCAGATTCCAAGCTCAAAGACAGGGCCCTCCATTCATTGCAATGTGTGAATCTTGAACTTGTCATTGCCTGTAACTAAACGTATGTATAGCGCTACGGAATATTATTATTATCGTTTATTTATAACGCGCCAACATATTCCGTAGCGCTGTACATAAGATAAGTTCAAGACAAATATACATACAAATTAAAACATAGCAAGGCAAGGAGGACCCTGTCTTTGAGCCTCAAATCCATAGTGTCCATAGTGCTTTCCCTAAAGCACCTTGTGGGATTGAAACTCGCAGACTTACAACCTAAAGGTATTTTGTGAGGAAAAGGAGGGAGAAAGAGCTGATAGTGTGCTAGGGGGGAAGGGAATATGTTGGCACGTTACAAATAAACAATAATAATAATAATAATAATAATCCCAATAAATGTAATGTAAAACAATGGCTCCCAACCTCATCCTCATGGGCTACTGACATTCTTGCTTGCGTATAAATGGCTAAATAGTTTTGACACTTGGGACCAAACAGGGACCCCCCCCATTATGTTAAGATAAGCCCACCCATGGCAAATGGATGAGCTAGATGGAGGTGTCGTAAACTCCTTTGCACATTGACCCTTTAAAAGGGTTAATGCTTTCACTCGATGAAGGCAATGAAGGGATGGAATCCTTTTTGGAACCTCCTTCCCACAAATAACAGCAGGTGGGGGGGGGGGGGGGGGGGGGGGTCCGAAGCATTCCAGGGTTCCCATTATTTTATTTATTCACTTTTTCCCTGTGGTGATTATTTTAATGTTCCTAATGTTTAGGGGTTTGCCAGATCAGAGGATTGAGGGACGCCATGCTGAATAGCAGCACCTCACCAAGCATTCCTTGTGCTTTTAATGCTGGCCAGCACTAACAAGCCCCGGATATGCCCAGGTTGGGCCATATTATTAGATAAAGACTTTAGTAAATCACATGGTGACCTGAGGTTCCTGGATCACAGATCATCAAGGACAATTGTGACCACCCACAATCATTTACTCAATCAGCCACTGTCCATTATTAACATAAAACAAGACAGCAATACAAACTATGCAACATATACAATTACATTTTTTCTTCAATTATGCATACATTTTGGCCATAAGAGCTCTTGTCCCTAAGACCCCTTTTCATAACAGCATCCCTCCCTATGACCCTTTCCCATAGCTGCTCCCCCAAGACCCCTTTCCCATAGCTGCTCCTCTTCCCATAGCTGCCACCGTTCCCTTATCTCCTGTCTGCATGAAACTCATCTGCATGCAGCCCAGCACTAGGGGGCATGTACTCCAAATTCCTGGGGAGGGCGGTGGGCACTATGGTGGGTGCACAGGGGGCAGGGTTGGGGGCCCTACACTACACTACAGATATATATATATATATATATATATATATATATATATATATATATATATATACATGTACTATCTCTACATAGCTGCCAGCTCAGAAGCTATCTTCACATAGAACCCATCCCTCTTAGCATCCATCCCTACATAGCACACAGTCATGGTCAGAAGCCATCCCCTCTCAGCACCCAACCCCTCACATAGCACCCATCCTTTTCTCTTTTGTCCCCATCACAGAACACATCATCCCTGTACTTTGCTGTCAATCAGCCCTTGCTCTCTCACTTCTTAACTGATACACATCCCCAGCATGCTGAACTGCTTCATACTGACACCTCTTGAAATTTTAGTAGAAATGCTCTATTTTAAACTGGCACGGACTGGCCAGCAGTTGCGGTCAAGGAGGTCCAGGAGGAACAAGGGTGGCTGTGGTGGGTGGGACCCTAACATTACAGAAAAAAAATTAAATACAAAAAAAAAAAAATGACAAAGCAATGACCTGTTTCATTGCACCACTGAAAGCTCTGCCCCTTAATGAGGATTAGTATATATTTATTTTTTCTTTATGTTGATAGAGATAATACCAGCACTTTCTAAAAAAAAAGTTCTCCATTTTTATATTTAAAAAAAAGGAAATTAAGAATATGACACTTTGGTGTTCCTTTAAATTCAGGAAACAGATAATCCTCTTCTCCACTTTATGTCCTGATCTGTCACATTATACAGAATGGCAGGAAAACCTTGGAATCTGTTGTACGTTTACAAGCCTGTAATATATTGGTATCTTTTTGATCGTACAACAACCTAAGCAAACACTAAAAAGTGGGTAATTATCTCTGAAGAAGGCTTCTCCCTATTTTGTTTCAATTCACAATCAGTTTAAGGTGTATCAAATATTTTGCTATTGATGTATTTTTTGTTTCTTTATTGAAATGCCTCATTTGCTTGTCTCTTGTCTGGCATATGTAGTTCTTTAAACCAATTACTTGGTGACCATAACATGAACTTGTCACCATGTTAATTATTTCTAGTCAGTGAAAGGCTTTCAAGAAATGTACAGTAATTTCAGGCCACTGGGAAAGGCATGGATCAATGCATAAACCACATGTACAAATATAAGAGATACCAAATACATCACATATTATAATCGTCATGCTTGCAAGCCTCGCGAATCGTGGTGAGACGTTTGCGGCCCAGAGGGCCGCAACTGCGAGCCTCACAAAGCAAGGCGAGCCGTTGAAGCTTTGAAGCACACTGGATTTAGGCTAAAATGAGTGCCGAAGGCGCTCCTAAGGCGAGCAGTTGAGGCACGAGGGACTTAGGCTGCAGTCAGTTGAGGAACGCAGGACTTAGGCTGCAAACAGTTGAGGAACGCAGGACTTACTTAGGCTGCAAGCAGTTGAGGAACGCGGGACTTGCTTAGAAAAAAAAATCCGACCTCGGAATCTCGGGGGCAAAAAATCCGACCTCGGAAAAATAAGAAGTTAAAGGCCGAACCGCGGAAATCGAAAAAGACAAAAAACAAGAAAAAGTATAAAAAGTTAATTAAAACACACTCACACACAGCATAGGGGGAGAGCCAGGAAGCCTGGGAGTGAGGTTGCAATCGATTTTGAGCCTTATTTGCTGTGTTTCGTCACTTGAAAATCGGCCAAGCGAAAAAAAAAATGGTGCTGAAAAACGTAAAAAAATCTGAAACTGGATGAAAACGAGGCTGAGCAAAGCCAGACACGCGGGACTTAGAAAATACACGACGGCAAAGACACTAACACTTACACCAATAACACCAGGCAAGCAGGACTTGGAAAATAAAACAAACGGCAGTCAGAACGCTCCATACAAACATTCAGCAGACACATAGAGGAGAAACACACAGAGTAGAAACACACAGGAAAGGGACAGGGGGGAGATGCTGGAAAAGACACAGGTCATTCCCAAGCACAAAACTTGCAAGTTAATGAACCCTGAAATGAGCGGACTGTACAGTAGGCGGGAGGAAAGGTTCGCAATGAGTGCCAAAGGCGCACATTGTGAGCCGCGCAATGAGCTCCGAAGGCGCTCATTGCGGGGCTCGCAATGAGTGCCGAAGGTGCTCAGAGAAACAAAAGCCTCACATTGTGTGGCACACAGCATTGCCTGGCTTACAATTTTATTGCCGTCATTTTTTGACGGGCAATTCGCTAGTTATATTATAAAATGTGTGTTTCAGGTTCGACAATAATCACATAACATTAATCTATGTAGAGACTAAAAAGTTTATTAAGAGGTTGACAACAGAAAATACTAATTTTTCCCTAGTAGCATTATGCTTACATGTTATAAGTGAATACAAATAAATACCCACATTTTGTGCTTATATCTTAAATACATTAAAACTGACTTGTTTTTCTTGCTGCATTGCATCACAATATTGTATTGCCCACATGGCTGTGTGAATTGTTGAGTGGTTAGGATTCGGTGCTGTGGCCTGAGTTCGATTCCAGTCAGTGAACCAAGAGGTCACATCACCCTGAAGCCATGCAGGGTTGGGTCTGGTCAGTACTTGGATGGGAGACCACCTAGGAATACTATGCTGTGGCCCACTGGAGAAGGAACTGGCAACCCACTCCAGTATCTCTGCCATTAATTTCACTCTACAGTAGGAATTAAAGATTATTTTGACTTACTAATATTTTCATTTATGGAACATACAGACATTTTTGGTGATTTGCCCTCAGATGACTGTATTTGTTTTCAGTTATCCATCAGTAATGTTAGTAGCTGAGTCTGAGACTTTTGGGATCTGACCACCCTCTTTCCCCCATGACCTTGCCTCTTGCAGTTCATCTCCTCCTCTATTACCTCCCCTTTGGAGACTTCATTGTTAAATGCTAATCACTCAGCATTCCTCTAATTCCTAAACGCTTTCTACTTCATCTTAATTATTTAATATACAGATGCTCACAAATATATTTTACTTGGGTGGCAGATCTTGTTCCCACTACCACTATTACACACATTTCTATTATATTATATCTCTTCAGTTTATATTTTTCCATCATCAGTCTCAGTTTTTAACTCTCCTTTTGTCTGATTTACTTTATGAGTTATCAGGATGGGGATTTAATGCTCAAAGGACCACTTTGAATAGAACATCCTGTGATTTACGTAGCAAATTAACAAGATTAGCAGCTATGTAAACCATGAGCATATAAGCATGTTTAGAGAAAGTTTCTTCGAATGTTAAGCACAAATGCCTGCTGTTATTAAAACAAAACTGAATACAATTGTTAAAGAATGTATATATTTATCTTAAACTTCAAAAATCACATATATATATATATATATATTTATTTATTTATATTTATATATATATATATATATATATATATATATATATACATATATATATATATATAGCATATGTATATATGCATCATATGTAACATAAATATCCACAGACAGCACAGACAATTTTGATCGGATATATATTCAACAGTTCGAAACAGTGCTGTCTGTGGATAGGTGTCCTAATTCATGCGAATCTATCCAGTGCTGAGCATAAAAGATGTTTTATAACAGAAGACAAATGCTGTATAGGAGCTGTGTTTAAAAAGATAAAGAGTGAAAATATATTGGGGGCGCATTTGCATGGCCTCGCCTATTTTCCCAGAGTGCAGTGCAAAAACTGAGATTGAGATTCTAAGCTCAAGATAAATGTATTAATTTATTATTAGACATGCAAATGTAGTTTTTTTGTTTTTTTTTTGCTTTGTGTGTAATCATACCTCTAATCCCTTTTAATTTAAAATTTTCCTGCTAAGAATACATTTTACAAATGTGGAAGTGTTACATTTATTGTTTGGCCTACATGGCTTATCACTATATCCTCGCAATCTGTATCCACATTTTCAATAAAGTAACAGCAATTAAAGACCAAACTTCCATATTTGTGTACATTTTTAATATTTGATGATTGTATGGTTTTTATCATAAGACTTTCGAGATCCCACACAGTTGCGGAGCTATTGCTGGTGCGATCGGTGCAAAGCAACAGGGTAGGGGCCCTCTGCTACAGGCAGTAAATGAGGAATTTTAATAAATTATATGGGGATGGCAGATAATTATTTAGTAGAAATGTGATCTGGTCACCATAAGGTTGATCTGATCATCTACATATATTGTTGGCTTTTTATTGATCTCAATGGGTGAGAAGTTGCAAGAGGGGCCCCAAATTAATTTGCACCGGGCCCTCCATTGTCTAGCTCTGTCAATGATTATTGTTTGTTTCCTAGAACTTTTTCTGTGGTACTGTTTAAAGAAATGCTATTGTGGTGTAAATGGATGAAACATAGGTAGAGTTTTATTAAAATGTTATGGGCTGCGAGTATCTTTGTTTATTCTTCTGAATGGCCCACCCAATGTTTTCCATTCTGCACGCTCAATTATTTGCACTGAAAGTGGTGAAACCACTGCTGGTACATCTGGTGCACAGCACAAGAGGATGGGGGTCTTCAAGTGGATGGGGTCTTCTGCTACTGGCAATGACGTGGAGTAAAGGGGGACTCTTTAGGAAATACTGCAAATAATTATTGTTATAGAAAGGCGATCTGATCAGCCTAGGTGTAATCTGACCATCTATACTTATTTTATGGGGGGCTTTTTATTGGCCCCTATAGAGTGTATAAAGAAGGGGGGCATATAATATATTTGCCTCTCTGTATTTTTGCACCTTTTTACAAGTGTGCTGCAGTAGTGAGAGTCTATATTGAAACCTTGTATTACCTACTACAAACAGAAATAAATAATTTCACCTACGTTATTAAAAGAAGCTATGTGGTCAGATTTTCTCTATATAGTAATTTATACAATTAAGCTTTATAAACACAAACTATACATTTGAAAATGTAATTACTTTTTGTACTGCAGCAGATCATGCATTTTACTTTCTCAGGAGGTTGTGTCATTGTAAACTAATGAGCACTCAATTACTTCTGTGGAAAGCACTAGCAGTTGTAGGTGCAAAGTTCCCACTGTACATGTTGACATCCTGGTCAGTCAAGGCCTCCGTCTATATCAACAGAAATTTACATGGGAAAATCCCACAGCAGCATAATTAGGAAAAAGATGAGGGTATATATATATTTGCTTTTTAATATAATAAATAAATAGTATATCTGTGTTCACATCTGAATGTCTTTTTAATATAAATAAGATGTTTGTCCAATACAAAATGTATCATAATATACTGCAATACTCATTATTAATCCATATATCTATATACGGTATATATATATATATATATATATATATATATATATATTAAGAATTACTAAATTACTATATATAGATAGACAGATAGATAGATATAAAGATAGATTGACAGTTATTTACTTTTTAAGAATATATATTAAACATAGAACCACAGGGGCTCTGTTATCCAGATCTATTTAAGCATTACTATTTAAGTTTACTTTCTCAGTCTGTGGTCTCCTAGGCACTTCACAACACCACCTGGTCCTTTCTCTTATACCTTTATATCCTTATTAAATTCATACCTGGATATCCATTGTTGGGTAATTTAACAGCTCCTCCTCGTGATCTCAAGTTGTACTTGATGATGTATCTACTCCTGAACCCATTGCTTTAGTTTCCATTAAACCGTATTCTTCTATGTAACAGACGCATTGTTCTACATTGGCTCTTATGTCCAATGGTGTTGTTCATTACTGACTACCTTTTAGGCTTCTCACATTGTTTGATTGGAGATCATGCTCTTTACAATCGTGTTAGATGTTAGTTTAGTTTTGATTTAGTTGCTTTTGTGGTATTATGGTAATTAAAAAGCCAAAAATACTGATAGATGTTGGAGAGATTGCAGCCTAAAATACACATATTTCCATGTTTGGTGGGCATGCCCTAAAATTTTAGACTTTTAGAAAATGTGCATAAAAATATCTTTGATATTACAAAAATTACCTTGGATAAATTGCCAAATGTCATTTTATTTCACATTTTCCCAAAAGGAATTATGAAATCAACCAAATGTTTAATTGTTCACATTATATTGGTTGTAAATCCACAATATTAAAAAACTGGAAATGCAAACAAATGCCAGAATGGAAAGAATTAAAATACTTTATCGATAGAAATCGTGAACTAGAAAAAAAAACTTTTATAACTATAAGGATTCTTCAAACAAAAAATAACCAGATATGGACCTTGTGGGATAATAATAATAAAATTGAGGAATAAAGAGGGTATCAAATTCATCCAAATCCAACTAAAATTAAAAGGAAAGTGAATAAAAAGAAAATAAAGAAGAAGACTAAGATGTATTTATAAAGTTACATGTATGCATCTGTAGAAATGTAATTACTGTAGGATATTTGTATGATTGTATGCTTTTTAGGTTTTGGTGCTTATTTGATTTTTTTTTTTTTTTTTAAAAGGCCAAAAAAAAATTATTAAATTTATTTATGTTTATTTTATATTTTTCTATTTTAAGTTAAAGAATTCATAATTATTTTTTTCTATTTTAGTTTGCTTTAAGTTGCAAAGTTTCCTTGATTAAAAAACTATGCAATGGATAAATCTATCTATCTACCTATATATATATATATATATATATATATATATATATATATATATATATATATATATATATAAATATACATATATATATATATATATATATATATATATATATCTGTCATGTATTATTTTTACTTTAACTGGTTTTAAAATTGGAGTAAGAAAATAAAAAATATTCATGAGAACATAATAGAGCTAACTGACGACTCTTGCTGTAGTAATCATATAATTAGGTTTTGTTTGTTTTTATTGGCTTTTTTTCAATACTGATTTTATTGTCAATGACGGGACTTTACTGACAGGACGTGCGCTAAGCAGCGTTCTACCACAGCATATCATGCATTATCACTCATCAGATCTCCATGTCAATCATCATTGACATATAATAACAGAAACCCAGTAAAATTATAACATCTGTATCATATATTGAAGGGATGTGTAAGATTTCTGAATTTCACTAGGAATATAATAAACCTGTATATCTATTTACTGGTATGTACTTTATTTTATAGTATTGCTTAAAAAAAGCCCAACAGTTTTCCAGCCATTTTGTGCTTATCTGCTTTCCATATACTGAAAAGGATACAGTTCATAATCTGGATGACACAGTCCTTTTCCAGTTAGATAGGTGCTCTTGGAGATTTTTAACAGAAAATGCTCAATACATAGAAGGATTGAAAAAAGAATGAGGGGACAGAAGTGAAGGAGGCAATGTGTAGTATAGTACACTCTATAATAAGGTATTAAGATAATAACATCATTTAAAATAGATCAGTATTAACCAATAATAATTATCACCCATCCAAAATAACTTGTTGTTGTTGTTGTTTAGTCATTCAGTCATGTTCCACTCTCTGTGACCCTATGGATTGCATCACGAAAGGCAAATCTGTCAGCCACTGCCCATCTTACACCCACAAAGCTAATGTTCATTATTTCAGTTACATCATCTATCCATTTCCTCCTCTGCCGTTACCTTCTTCGTGTGCTTTCAATCTTTCCCAGCGTCAGAGTCTTTTCTAGTAAATCCTGTCTTCTTATGATATGGCCAACATATTTTAGTTTTAGCCTCTTGATCAAACCTTCTAGTTAAGCAGTTTGTCTTGATTTCCTGAAGTACTGATTTATTGGATCTTTTTGCAGTCCAAGGGACTCTAAGCAGTCTTTTCCAACACCACAATTCAAAGGCGTCAATTCTTCTTAGACTTCTTTATGGTCCAGCTCTCACATCCATATGTTACTACTGGGAATAACATTGTTCTAACTATGCAAAGCTTTATTGATAATTTTATATTTTTTCTTTTTAATAACTTGACCAAACTTGCGTTATCTTTTCTCCCCAGAAGCAAACATCTTTTAGTTTTATGGATGCATTCACCATCTCCACTTCTTCCCCATCAAGTAACCACAAGTCTGTGAACGAGAGTGAGCTCACATTAATATAATTAGAGTAACAGTGCTCATTAGATTATTTAATCTACCCAGCAAGTGTCTTTACAGCAACTTCATATTAAAACTTCTCTGTTTGCCAGGCTCTGAAACCATAAAATTTGAACTGGTAAGGGTAATTTAATTAACAAGTGGGCAGCTGATAAGAAGAAACAGACACCTTAATGTCCACTGCAGTTCACTATTGTAATCAGCTACTTTTGTATGAGTAAATCTAACACCTGATAAGAAATTATGGATTAAGTGTGCTAATAATACAAGTGTTGCATATATCACAAATTGCATGTAATGACTTTCTGAACAGTAAATTTACTGGTTGTAGTGTGATCTAGCTCCAAATTGGAGAAAATAATCTCTAAGATCCAATTTCACACTGTAATAGTCTTGGCATCTAATGAGCAATCTGGCCAGAGGGGAGTTTTGATAATACCATTTTCATGCTCATTTTGTCTTTGAATAGGACTTTCTTAAGGAACAATTTTTCTATAAAATACTTACCGTATGTGCAGCTCTAGATTTTATGTTGAAACTTTTTGCATGGAAGTAAAACTAATATTAAAATTGGTTGATACAGAAAAATAGTCACTAGCTTTAATTAAATACATGTTTTAATGATTTTTTTTATTCAATTCTATCTATCTTTTCTCAAAAACACATCAAATCTGCACCTGGGCAGTTGACTCTGATACATGTTAAACAGATCTACTGTATCTGACTTTACCCTTTTAAGTCCATGACATCTTGTAGCATTTCTCTTTAAAATATTTTATCTTCCAAAAATTGATTCATAGGGCAACTATTTTCTTACCCTTGGGTTTTATTGTTATCATGTAACCTTACTAAATACCTGCAGTGTATTAAGGATTATATACATGTGGCACATTTACATCTTGCGTGATATACAATCATTTATAATTTGGCAAGGTTGAATTATCACTGAGCAAAATAGGCAGCTTCACTTACGTGGGCGTTTGTCTCTCTGGTCACATGGCAATAATTATCTTACTAAACTATGCAACTTCACATTTGGGTGACACCTGTTCTATGTGAAATCATGTTGTATTCATTCTACAATTAACTTAGTTTAAGAAATATGTAATCTATTTGTCTCTTATGAGTCAATATTTTCCTCACTGAGCTTTTTTCCATTTTTTAAATTTTTAATTGCTATATATAATTTTTTTTGCATTGCTATCACACTTTTGAAAATTTTTTCCCTTAACTTTTACTGTCTCTTGCTTTCAAGTTTTAATATCTATTGATGTATTTTTTTAAGTTGTACCAATTTTCACAGATTTTTTGAATTAATAAAGTAAATCTTGTTTATTTGTTTAGTTTACTTGATAAACAGTTTTTTTATTTAGTTTTATTCATGATGGCTTTTATTACTTATTATATCAAGAGTCTGCAAGTAGCAGGTAGTTGGAAAACCAAATTGTATATTACCTTTTTTTTTTTTTCTTCACTTGGTTAAAAGTGTGTTGCATTTTTTAGGGATTGCATATTCCTAAATCCAACAATGTAAACAACGTCATTGTAAAGAGCATAGACTACTCCCAACTACTCTTGTTGTTTCTATGGTCTGAAGTAGGACCTCTCAATTATATCCTATTCATGGTTTCTTTGGCACTTGGCCAAACCAATAATCTCTAGAAACTAGTGCTTGGAAGTTACCTTTTCATGAAAGATGAATAGAAATCTGACCATGTAAGTCACACATACTACATGGCCTTGCACATGGACCTATTCCATTAAACACTACAAATGCTGGAGGTATGATAGCTCTACCTATATATTCAAAGGACACTATAATGGTCAAACAACAGAATTTGGATGTTTAAGTAGACTTTGATCCTTACAAAATGAATATGCAATTATTTAAAAAAACAGTATTTAATGTAGGTGAGAGGGAACAGATGGTAACAATAATAATTAGTGTATGTCGGACAGTTGTGTCCAGCTCTCTGTGACCTCATCACACCATCCTGATCCACTTCGTATTTATGGCAGAGACACTGGAGTGGGTTGCCAGTTCCTTCTCCAGTGGGCCACAGCATACAGCTCCTGGTATTCCTAAGAGGTCTCCCAAGTACTGACCAGGCCCAACCCTGCTCGGCTTCAGGGTGGTGTGACCTCTTGGTTCCCTGACTTGGATTCAAACCCAGGGTGAGTACCGAGTCCTAACCACTGGACCACCAGGGAACCTACTGTATAGTTATAAGCAATTTTTTTATTTGGTTTGGTTTGGTCTACTAGTTGACTCCCTTTTTTTGACAGATAGTAAAAACTTTTTTATGGTTTGCTTTTGGTCTTGACATGGAATGAGACTAATCATTATTTTATGATAACTTTATTTATATTTTTCTTTTTATTATAATACAATTTTATTTCCATTTTTCCATTTCTTATTAAATTAAAAATGAAACAATGGACGAAGGGCCTATGTACATATATTATATATAAATGTAGCAATTAGATCTAACAGCTGAATGCAAATAGATATCAACATAAAATATATTTTGTCAGCAGAATGTTATTGATGGCAAGTTTGTGAGTTTTCAATCTTGCATGGTGCTATGGGGAAAGTACTATGGACACCGGATTCTAAGCTCACAGACAGGGCTCTCCATCCTTGGAGAGCCCTGTCTGTGTAAATATTGCTATTGTTTTTTGCCTTGATCATAGCCCATGTATAGCGCTACAGAATATGTTGGCGCTTTACAAATAAACAACACTAATAATAATAGTTGCACAAGCAAAATTTAAATGCAACCATTGCTTCTGATATTAAGTAAATGAAAACAACAGTATTCTATAATAACGCTACGTTCAAAGATCAAGTTCTCAGCCACCTACTGAGCTACTGGTATTTACCCCTTATAAGATGGACAGGGATGGCGGGACTGACTGGCAGGCAGAGCTACATTGCCATGCACAAGCTTGTATCAAAGGCAGTGTTTTTATATGCTGGTGAATTGGAGTGTGAGACACATAGAGAGAAACATATTTATAATGTAAGTATTATTTCCTTATAATAAATTAATGTACAGTACTCATTGACTACATTTTCTCAAACTGTACCTAACAGGAGAATATTATTATTATCGTTTATTTGCAACGCGCCAACATATTCCGTAACACTATACATGCATTGTGATCAAGGCAAAACAATATTAACAAATTGCAAGAAAAGGAGGGCCCAGTCTTTGAGCTTAGAATCCAGTGTCCAAAGTGGTTTGCCAAAGCACCAAGCAAGATTGAAAACTCGCAATCTAAAAGTTTTGGGTTTGGTACAGGAGGGTGATAGAGCATTGTGCATGCTAAGGCTGAAGGTGATATGCTTCTTTAAACAGATGTGTTTTTAATAAGGTTTTGAAGGATTTGAGGCAGGAGGATTATCTAGTGGAGCAAGGCAATGAGTTCCAGAGAATAGGGGCACCACAAGAAGATTCCTGGAGGCTACGGGAAGCCAGTGGAGTGAGTGACTGAGAGGTGCTGCATACACTGAACACTGTGTACGGTAGATGAGTCTAGCGGAGGCTTCATTATGGCTTGAAGTGGGGATAGACAGGGGGTGGGCAGGCCAGCAAGAAGCGAGTTGCAGTAGTCAAGATGAGATATGATGAGAGAGTGTATTCGAATCTTAGTTCTGTCTTGTGTATGGTAGTAGCAGCTTTTGGAAATGTTTTTTAAACTGAAAAGACAAGATTTTGTTAGTGACTGTATGTGAGGAATGAAAGAGAGGGCAGGGTCCAGTAGATGATGCCTCAGATTGGCTTCCTGTTACTCAGATGAGGTTATCCCTAAATCATGACCTGTAAAGATTCCATGAGGACTTGATTTTATTAGTCTATAGAAAACCTATGTTGTTAAAATTATTTTGTAATTGTACTTTATAAACTATGGCTACTAGAATTATTTCAACCTTGACTAATATACCTGAAGAAAAACTATTGTTGTGCATATTTGGGTACTTTGGCTTAGGATAATTAATATGTAGCACATTCTAATGTTTAAAAGGAAAGTCAAGGCTTGGTAATTTGAACAGTAAGATTAGGAATAATAATCTCAGCAAAATGCCCTTCATTCTACCGATATATTATTCCACAGAGATTTTCCAAAGCTAAAATTAATTAATATAGAAATTGATCAGTGGTATGCTAAAATATACCATTACCCTCAGGACTCTCAGATGCACCCATCAAGTACATGAACACCCCTGTGTAGTAATGTTCCATGTACAATAAGGAAAGGTTGAATTCTTACTTCCATTCATAGTGGGTGTGCTTGATCCTGAACCTAACTCTAAGATGTCTTCTGATTTATTAGGTGCATGTTTTGCAGTCTGCCTCATTATTTTAAACTTTAAGACAATGTTTTGCTCATGTGGTCATTACTATCATGGTTTTTCTTAGTTGTACTCATGCAATTTGGTACTGATTCCCAATCAATGTATTCTACAAAATATCCCACATCATTACTCTGTAAATTAGACAACAATTCTCCAAATTGGTCTTCACCTATTTTACGGTGTCTTTTATCCTGTAGATATATAAGTAGAACGTTTATGCAGTTTAGTTACAGTATATTCTAAGTTCTTCTATATGTTCTTCACCTTGTATACTTAATTTGCCACAGGTTGAGTTTTAATTGGATTTGTTGCAATACATTAAAATCTGTGTGATGTCAATAACAAACTGTTAGTGTATTTCTACTAAGGAGTCTTATACATGTTCTAACAGTTCATGTTGGCAATATTAGGTGATATCAACTCAGTGCTAATCTAAAGAGGTGCCAACTACTGGAACCAGCTTGCCCTTATGTTCCCGCTACATGTTAGTTTATGAAAGAATAATCAAATTTAATTTTGGGCTACTAATTGGGTTGTTCTTCCATCTACAGAGCCAATGAATTTCATATAATACAAAATAGGCTCATGATGATCTGTTGTGAAGTCTGAGTGATATTTGATTCTAGATTATTATCTGCTTTCAAATATTTTCGTTTGCCTTGCAACGGATGTCTGCAAATATCTTAAGATATCACCATTGAATTCATGCTCCAAAACTTGAGCGAGTAACACCAGATGACTTCAGCTCTACTATGGAGCCTTTTTCATCATGGGTAGATGTCTTCCCACTTAAGTAAATAATCTCTATAGAATAACACCTTTGTTAAAATATTATTTTCAGTAATGAATCATGTTTAAATGCTTGAGGTTCACTCATAAAGGTTAATTGTTTTCTATAGGTAGGTCTTTTGCTCTCTTTGCCTAGCGAGAAATGGTTCTTTCCAGATAATACCCATATAGGTACTAGGTTTGCTGAAGAAGCATGCCAGCTTGAGTGCTCTTTGGAGGGTCAATGTGCTGGGGAGGGGTAAAATTGCTGTGCAAATTGACATTTTTAACCTGTAATGGTACATAGTAGTTTTCAATCTCTATAATTGCATTGCATACAGGTATACTGTAAAACAGGTTTAACAGGACTGTCTAATATAGATTCACATAAAAAAAAAGACTTGTAACACACTCCTTGGGTTTCCTGATGGTCCAGTGTTTAGGATTTGGGGCTTTCACCTCTGCAGCCTGGGTTTGATTCCAGTCAGGAACCAAGAGGTCACACCAGCCATGCAGAGTTGGGCCTGTTCAGTACTTGGATGGGAGACCACCTAGGAATACCAGGAACTGTATGCTGTGGCCCACTGGAGAAGGAACTGACAACCCAGTCCATTATCTCTGCCATGAATACTAAGTGGATCAGCATGACCAAGGACATAAAGATGTTCTGGTGTATTATGGTCCAAAAACGACAGAACGATGCAAAAAAACAAACAAACACATTCCTTTTCATGGCTTTGCAATGTTAAGATGTACCACTAACAAGTACCAATATGGGTAATAAACCTAACAAGTGGCTTCAGTATAATAACAACCAGGTTGTATGCTTCATTCCCATAGCAACAATGAATAGCTAACTGAAATTCTCTAAGTTTAATAGTAAGGAATGTACAGTAGGGAATACACAGGCATTAATGAGGTCGAACTAGAACAAATTGTCTAATGGTAAATCCAATTAAAACTAAAATTGAAACTTTTACTATGAGTATACATAAAGGTAGAGAATATTTTAAGCCATTACTGGGTAAATAATTTAACGCTATCTGTATGAAAATAACACAGTGCTATTTTATATTAACTAGGAGTTTTTAGGGGGTTTATTATGAACAAGCCCCAAGCTTAGGTGAGACAATAGACATATATAAAGGGTCATTACCTAGTGACATTTACAAACCCAACAAATATTATTTCTTATATCCTATGGCCCCCATTCAATTGCAATTTTGCGAATTGAATAGAGCTCTAAATAAGCACATAACATATTTTTTTTAAAGAAGTTTTTGGTAAGTAAACATCTATCCAAAAGCAAGGTTTTTACTAACTAAACACTTCTTTAAAAAAATATGCTATGTGCTTATTTAGAGCCCTATTCAATTGGCCAAATCCAATTGAATGAGGCCCAATATGTAACAAACTAACAACATTAGCAGATTTCTGGGTCTAAAATACATCCCCCTTTGCCTTTCCCATTTCCTTTATATAGTTATGTATTTATTCATATTCATATTCATATTAATATTATTATTACTATCATTATCATTATACAGTGATCTAATAAGTTGATACATATATTTCTGGATACTTTCTGCCTTCTTCTGTTATACTGTGTCAAAACACTGTTCTCTTGACCTTATTATGTTTTAGCAATATCCCATTTCCTTCTCTGACGTATTTATAGTGTTACTAATTAAGTAAGTGTGTTAGTGTTTGTTTTATTCATCTGAGTCTGTACCTGAAACCAGTCTACTAAAGTTACAAGGGGTGCAAATAAATAATGAAAAATCAATAGGCCTGTAAATATACACATTGTAGTCCTTTACAAGCTTCCACTTGGTTGGTAGGATTCTAACAGGCATTTATTTATATATATATATATATATATATATATATATATATATATATATATATATATATATATATATATATATACATATATATATATATATATATATTATTTTTTTTTCTGAGTTGGAAGCAGGTGTTTTAACTTGCATGAACACAGATGTACTATTTATTTAATATATATATATATATATATATATATATATATATATATATATATCTTACAATGGGTGCAAGCTTTAGATATACATTTCTACAAGTAATGAACCCCAGACTGCATAAAACCTAAATACAAAGGAGAAAGATAATTTATATGTAAAATTAATCAAAGATGCAGTTTATGTTTTATGCTAAATGCAAATCCACTGAATTACATACTAGAGCCACTCACCTGAAATTACTTTTAATAATATGAAAACACATTCTAACTTTGCATACCTTCCTACCTGAGTAAACTGTCACTTTCTTCCTGACCCTTGTTATTCCTTATCTGTCTATTCTTGCCCAGGCTCCTGCCTCCTCCATTCCCTTTAGATTGTAAGTAGCGAGTTTCCAATCTTGTAGGGTGCTTTGGAAAAAAACACTTTTTACACAGATTCTAAGATCAAAACAGGGCCTCCATCTTCTGCAGTTTGTTAACATTGTACTTTTTCTTGTTTTCATACCCTGTGCAGCACTACAGGATATGTTGGCATGTTACAAATAAAAGTTAATAATAATAATAATAATAATAATAATAATAATACTGTAATTCATCTCAATTAAATGAGCACAGTAGTAGTTTTGCCGCCTTGTAATATGTAATATGGGGAGGGAAGAAAGCTATGGCATGCTTGGACAAGCTAGTAAAGAGTAAGGATATTGAACTATAAACAAAGGTCCCCACAGTTAGAACTATGGTATTCCCAGTAGTAACATACAGATGTAAGAGCTGGACCATGAAGGAGTCTGAACGCTGTAGAACTGACACCTTTAAATTGTGGTGTTGGAGAAGACTGCTTAGAGTCCCTTGGATTGCAAGAAGATCCAATAAATCAGTACTACAGCAAATCAAGACAAACTGTTCACTAGAAGGTATGATCATGAGGCTGAAGCTGCGATATTTTGACCATATCATGAGACGGCAGGATTCCCTAGAAAAGGCTCAGATGCAGGAAAAGATTAAAGGCACAAGAACACGGGGATGACAGAGGTGGAGATAGATGAGCAATGAACATGAACTTGATGTAGTTCATAGTAGCAGTCACTGAGAGATGAACCTTGCATGCTGCAGTCCATAGACAAATGGACGCGACTGAACAACTAAACAACAACAATATGTGAATGGACTCATAAATCAGAAATATGAAAGCCATTTTAATAAAAATCTTAATTTTAGCAGAATCTGCTTGTGTTATAGAGGACTCTATCATGGACTGCTAATCTATAGCATGAGGGAGAGGATTATTCTACTAGGGCTTATTCTTCCATTTAGTTCTATTGTGATGTGGCAATCTTTCAATAGAACGGAATAGAGATGTTTACTCAATCCATAGTTCTTCCTATTTCTACCAGGTTTCCAGATGCAAATTAAAGGCACGGTTTTATGTATTTTAAACTTTGTAGATATTATCAAGTATTTAAAACAGTTTGCCATAAATATGACACCTTAGAGGTTCTTTTAATACAGCCCAACATGCAACATGCATGGTAGTGTTTAAATTGCCTGAGAAATAAAATATAATTGTCACTACTAGAATTTATCATTTCTGTTTCAGCTGTGTTTAATTAGCAAGAGGGGCTAATTATTGTAACTATGTATTAATTGTTAATAAAAATCTTATTTAAAAATTAAATATTTAAAAATTAATATTAAACATTGCTATTATAGATTATAGTGTTTGCCTCCACTCAGATACATGTATTCAGGGGAGGGTGGCTAAGATTTGGTTAAGGAATAAATAATCATTAATCCGCCACCTCACCAGAAAACACTCTCTGCCAAGTGTACCATTTTGTTAGTACACTTTTTGTCTGAAAATTTAGCTACTGCCTGCTAGAAAAAGCTTAATTTTCCCATTGACCTGATAGTGGATGGATACCAGTAGTAGCTGAGTTTGAATTCCACCAAATCCCTAAACAGGAATTTTAATAATGATCAATGCATAATAATATGATCTACTCCTACATGAGACATCACATTCATTTGATAAAGGGACTTGAAATACACATTTAATATGAAAATGTTTCAAATTATGCTTGCTTTTTTTATAAGGTCCCAATGCTGAATAAATATCTTTAAATGTATAATTATATTGTTTAAAACAAGCTATTTTAATTGCATGTAATGAACTTTTACTTTCCATGTCTCTTAACAATATGTTTTCTAAGTTTGTGTAGATTTTATTCAGTAAAAAATGTTTTAAGTGTTTTTAGCTAAAAATATACAAAATGTATATTAGAGGAAAATCATTCAGCTGGATTCCTGACTTGTAAATGTGGAAATACTTTTTTTATTGCACAATATTTACAGTGAGTAACTGGTATAATGTTTCATTGTCATCACACATTAGTAATTTAATTATTATTTTTCGAACTGATCCTATAATGTTTGGTGCTGAATTCTCCCAGTTGTCTTTCATTAAAAAGTAGATAATAATAATTTCTGATGCATACTAAAACTAAAATGCTCAAGTACATGGCAGAAACTCCCGCCAGGCTGATAAGTAGCCAGGGGAGGTCCTACAAGTACATATGTGCATCTATTACATGACTCCCGCAAAAAAATTCCATAAGACTTACAGACTCTCATCCAGGAGTTTTGGTCATAGCCATGGGCGTAGGAGCCCCCAAAAATCTGGGGGATAATTCAACTCTACTCCAAGGACAGGAAGCAGGGGTGGATCTACCGCCGGTGCAATGCAATAGGGGCCTGCTCTGGAGGCCCCATTGCTGCAATGCCCCTCAAAAACTTTTTTTTTACATTTCTTAGTTTAAGCTCTTAATGCCCCTGCCTCCCAAATCTGGTAATGCATAATTAAGTTTCATTTCGCTACTTTTGGTGTTCCCTATTCATTTACCGCCCCCCCCCCCTCCCATTTCCTACACTGCTGTTAGTAGCTATCTAGCTCTATCATGTGCTCACAACCTGCCTTACATATACCAGTAGGAGAGTCTGAATCTCAGTAATCTCCATAGCAGCTCTATGGAATGGTATCCACTACCTAACATGAAAACAATACACTAGCCCTAAGATCCTCCCATATAGCTATATATTATCTATCTATCTATATAAACCCATTCCCATGGCAGGGAAGAGGTGGTGTGTAGACTTTTTATATCCACTGTATATAGAGGGAATTATGAACAGTTCCAAATACCAGTCAATATTAGCACAAAACCTTCAGGCTTCTGCTAGAAAGCTGAACATGAAGAGGAACTTCATCTTTCAGCATGACAACGACCCAAAGCATACATCCAAATCAACAAAGGAAGGTTTTGTATATATATACAGTGGATATAAAAAGTCTACACACCCCTGTTAAAATGTCAGGTTTCTGTGCTGTAAAAAAATGAGACAAAGATAAATCATTTCAGAACTTTTTCCACCTTTAATGTGACCTATATACTGTACAACTCAATTGAAAAACAAACTGAAATCTTTTAGGTAGAGGGAAGAAAAAATATAAAAATAAAATAATATGGCTGCATAAGTATGCACACCCTTAAACTAATACTTTGTTGAAGCACCTTTTGATTTTATTACAGCACTCAGTCTTTTTGGGTATGAGTCTATCAGCATGGCACATTTTGACTTGGCAAGATTTGCCCACTCTTCTTTGCAAAAACACTCCGAATCTGTCAGATTGCGGGGGCATCTCCTGAGCACAGCCCTCTTCAGATCACCCCACAGATTTTCAATCAGATTCAGGTCTGGGTTCTGCCTGGGCCATTCCAAAACATTAATCTTCTTCTGGTGACCCATTCCTTTGTTGATTTGGATGTATGCTTTGGGTCGTTGTCATGCTGAAAGATGAAGTTCCTCTTCATGTTCAGCTTTCTAGCAGAAGCCTGAAGGTTTTGTGCCAATATTGACTGGTATTTGGAACTGTTCATAATTCCCTGTATCTTAACTAAGGCCCCAGTTCCAGCTGAAGAAAAACAGCCCCAAAGCATGATGCTGCCACCACCATGCTTCACTGTGGGTATGGTGGCCCTCCATTCTTTATAAGGTGTTAAGTTTGTTTTTTGCCATGTACTAAACCCCTGTACAGCGCTACGGAATATGTTGGCGCGATATTAATAAAGATAATAATAATAATATGGTGTTCTTTTGGTGATGTGCAGTGTTGTTTTTGCGCCAAACATATCTTTTGGAATTATGGCCAAAAAGTTCAACCTTGGTTTCATCAGACCATAACACCTTTTCCCACATGCTTTTGGGAGACTTCAGATGTGTTTTTGCAAAATGTAGCCTGGCTTGGATGTTTTTCTTCGTAAGAAAAGGCTTCCGTCTTGCCACTCTACCCCATAGCCCAGACATATGAAGAATACGGGAGATTGTTGTCACATGTACCACACAGCCAGTACTTGCCCGATATTCCTGCAGCTCCTTTAGTGTTGCTGTAGACCTCTTGGTAGCCTCCCAGACCACTTATTTTCTTTTCATCGATTTTGGAGGGAGCTCCAGTTCTTGGTAATGTCACTGTTGTGCCATATTTTCTCCACTGTGTTCCATGGTATATCTAATGCCTTGGAAAATATTTTGTACCCTTCTCCTGACTGATACCTTTTAACAATGAGATCCCTCTGATGCTTTGGAAGCTCTCTGTGGACCATGGCTTTTGCTGTGGAATACGACTAAGAACATTTCAGGAAAGACCAACTAGAGCAGCTGAACTTTATTTGGGGTTAATCAGAGGCACTTTAAATGATCACAGGTGTATGCTGACTCCAATTTAACACGATTTGGAATGTGATTGCTTAATTCTGAACACAGCTACATCCCCAGTTATAAGAGGGTGTGCAGACTTATGCAACCACATTATTTTTCTTTATTATTTTTCTTCCCTCCACCTAAAATATTTCAGTTTGTTTTTCAATTGAGTTGTACAGTTTATAGGTCACATTAAAGGTGGAAAAAGTTCTGAAATCATTTATCTTTGCCTCATTTTTTTACAGCACAAAAACCTGACATTTTAACAGGGGTGTGTAGACTTTTTATATCCACTGTATATAAACTCTGAGTGTGACTAAGAGCATAATTAAGCTATCTATCTATCTATCTATCTATCTATCTATCTATCTATCTATCTATCTATCTATCTATCTGTCTGTCTGTCTGTCTGTCTATATGTCTGTCTATATGTCTATCTGTTTGTCTGTGTAATAAAGTAACTATAAGGCAACGTTACAAATAAAACAAAAATCCAAATTCTAAGACAAGCTCAAACCAATACAGGAAATACTTAAATGTAATCACCAACTTAAACACAATAGTCAAGATTCACTAAGGTTCCCCAAGGTGGCACTTATGGCCATTTCTTGGTAGAAGTGAATATACAAGCCTTGGTGTACTTTAGGTAATCTGGCCCAGGGTGAGATAAATGTACCGAATGCATGTTCTTACATGGAGCACCTCTTATTTTGCACAGAAAGCTGGATTGAGAGATGCCTCAGTGAAAGTGAAAATAAACGTTATTCAAGCCACACATCCCTGGGCAATGTATCTAATGATGAAAGTAAGTTTAATTTTTTTACTTTCTTGTTTGCATGACCAAAATATTAATATAAATGCAATACATTTGTGTGCAGACTTTCTGTTGCACCATAGCCTAGACTTGTGAAGTATGATATCATACCTATGCGTACAATATCAATAATCCTATCATGTTATATGGGACTGAAATATTTTAAGCTCGTTGAAAAATGTACCCCACTAGTTAAAGAGAGAAAAATTAAAAATATTATAATTAACACACAAGTTAGAAAGAGTAACCAACACCCAGTGGCCAGGGTTTGCTTTATAGATGGAGGGCCACCCAAGGGGATGGGAATACATAAACTGGGGAGGAAAGAAAGAAGGACATTATTGATTTAGTCTAGAGGTAAGAATCAAAAACTAAAATTAACAAAGTATATTTCGGGCTAAAAATGACTCCCATCCAGTAAGTACCACTGATGTCCCGTATATACAATGCACCCCTTTAAAGAACTTGTCTTTTATAACAACAACTGGAGCTTTATCTGCATCATAGGTCTCCTCCTAAGAGGGAAGGTTACCAAACAAAATAATAGAACCCACCCACCGCATAATAGATTATAAACTGATCTCCAAAAAACACTAAATTAAGTAAACCGCAGTCCCTAAAGGAATTACAGCTAAATTAAAGGTATATATAAGTTTCCTGGGTTTCAAATTTTTGGTATGAAACATTCAGTGATTATCAGAAAACTATGTCTTATACAGAAAAGTTCAGTGCGTTTACAAAATTATAGGCAGGAAAGTAAAATCCAGTTTTGCACGCCTACAAGGAGCTTACATAACGAAGTACACTGAGGAGAGGCAGCCAGGTACAGAGTTTTACCTTTCAAAGAAAGTTCTTGCTGTAGGATGGAATCACATGGTTGGGTGGGGTCTGAGCTCACAGCTGAATCAGACCACAAAAATATATATATATATAGAAAGAGAGAGAGAGACTACATATCCCAGGCTGCTTTGCCACATAGGGATCCCAGAGTATGATACAAATGTATCAGCTAACCTCTGCTTTCTCCTGATTGGCCAAAACAAATTATGAATTTTATGCTAATCTTAGCATGGATTTTTAGGGTGTCAACAAACAAAATCCTCAGCTTGCAAACTAAAAAGATTTAGCAACATCAGGGTGAGTTTGTAAATGTTTATTTTGGTATTTTTTCATGCAAAAAGGATTTCATACACTACTGATTCTCCTCTATCAGATGCACTCATAATCCAGGAAACTTAGATATGCCTTTAAATATTTGAATTATTATTTCAATGTTTTTATCATATAATTACCCTAGTAGGAAAGCTAACATTAGCCACTCTCTTTTACAACATTTATAGGTAACGTGTGTGCCATTTGCAGTTCTGTTTTACTCTGTAGTCTTAGATTATTTGGAAACAGGGCCTCGATTTATTGTATTTGTGCTGTCTGAATGGATATTTCTGAAATGTATTCTCTTTTTCTTTTTTTAGCAGATGAAGAAAAGGAAAATAGGGCATCAAAACCACACTCTACGCCTGCTACATTGCAATGGTAAGTCTGAAGTAATTTCTTAATTAATATTTAATTGATGGAACATGATTGTGTTTTTATTTTGTAGTATCAGATGCTAATGTGATACATTTATGATTGCAAAATGTAATGGATTTTGTACTTTATTTGCAACATCTGCTTCTATGAAGTGCTGGATTCTGGTCTGGGTAATGCTCTCTCGAGGGCCAAAGTACTAGTTGCTTGCTTGAGGGTGGGTCTGAGGCTGTGTCCTGTAAGATACTAGATTCCACAGGACACGAGATGAAAACTCTTAGCATGGTAGTTATTGCACTCTGTATCACTTAATCGACCTAGGGAGAGTACAGAACAAACTTGAAAAAGAAGCCAAAAGTCCCTCTGAAGAAAGACAAGACCTATATCTATTATTTTTAAATATATCCCATGCATTCATTTAGCAACAACAATCAAAATAGTACACTTGTGTATACATTTGCCCATCTAACAGAAGACATGTTTGCTGCTTAAAATACTGTTTTCCTACTGCATTCTGGGACACTGGGCTGGGTCATTTAAATGACTGTATAATATTGTTCACTCCAAAACAATGTTACCATGGCCCCTTTATAGCACATGCCAGCCTTTATAACACAGATGATGTGTTTCTTGGGGTTTTGCGTAAGGTTTCTGCTTTTGTTTTAGTACACATGTGTATTCTTTTGCTTGCTTATGTTAGCCTTTAGATTGCAAGTTTGCGAGTTTCCAATCTGATAAGTTGCTTTAGGGATTGATTTTAAGCTCAAAGACGGGTCCTCAATTCTTCTGCAATGTATTAAAAATGTTTTTTCCTTATACTTAACTCCTGTATAGCACTATGGAATATGATGGCTTGTTACAAAAAAAGGACAATACTAAAATAATAATAATAGCACATATGATCCATAGGATAACTTAGGAATGGAGAGGGTCTTTAAGAATTCATCAACACTTTGGCCCTCATTCAATTGCAATTTGGCCAATTGAATAGGGCGCTAAATAAGCACATAACATATTTTTTTTAAAGAAGTTTTTAGTTAGTAAGCATCTATCCAAAAGCAAGGTTTTCACTAACTAAAAACTTATATAAAAAAAATATGTTATGTGCTTATTTAGAGCACTATTCAATTGGCCAAATCGCAATTGAATGAGGGCCTTTGACTTTAGTACATCTAGACCATGGTGTGTGAGTTGTGTCTATAGAAATAAAAGACAGAAAGTGGGGGAGTTAGACTCTAAGGCCCTCATTCAATTGTAATTTGGCCAATTGAATAGGGCCATAAATAAGCACATAACATATATTTTTTAAAGAAGTTTTTAGTTAGTAAGCATCTATCCAAAAGCAAGGTTTTCCCTAACTAAAAACTTCTGTAAAAAAAAAATGCTATGTGCTTATTTAGAGCCCTATTCAATTGGCCGAATCGCAATTGAATGAGGCCCTATGTAGGGAAGTAACTAATATGACAAAATAAAATGAAGTAGGGGAATACACATATATAAATAGGCCTATGGCAGCAAAGGGTTCCCTGGTGGTCCAGTAGTTGGGATTCGTTGATGTGACCTAGGTTTGATTCCAATCAGGGAACCAAGAGGTCACACCACTTTGAAGCCATGCAGGGTTGGGCCTGGTCAGTACTTGGATGGGAGCTGTATGCTGTGACCCACTGGAGAAGGAACTGGCAACCCACTCCACTATCTCTGACATGAATAGCAAGTGAATCGGCATGGTGTGTTCCGGTCCACAAGGTCACAGAGAGTTAGACATGACTGTATGATGCAAACACACACATGGCGGCAAAAGGCTTATTTACCATAAATGCACATATTGTTACTTGCCACAACTTATTTAGAAAATGATGATTGATCCAGAATTATTTATGTGAGTTGTCCGTTTCAAAGCCATGTGCCTACAGCCATGTAACACTACCATTCTTCAGACTAAGTATAGCTTCTAACTCGTTACCTTACAGGGCCATTGCTGTGTGCTATGTTGGAGAACTTGACTTGATAATGTGTAACATGTTTTTACACTGTTTAAAATAAATAATTATTATGCAAATGTATAAAATGTTTATTTAAATGTCTTAATGATGACAGACATTTTGCCTTTGTTTGAAAAAGTATTAGAAGCTTGAGGAGTGAGAAGAACAGTGGATAAAGACTAACCACTGTATAAAAAAGGTCCACTTCATATAGCCTCTTGACAATAGAAGGAAGAGTAAAATTGGAAGAGTAAGGCCCCATAGTATAACCAGCCCATTCAATCTATAGACAGACTAGCAATCTCAGATGGATTTCCCCATGACACAATCAGAAACATCTAAATATATGTTTTCTTTAAATATGTTTTTATGTTCCAGTCTTGCATACCATCTAATTTTATTATTTGTGGCATTCTTAACAAGCTTGTAAATATTTTGCCAAACTACAGTGGTCCTTTAACCCTTAACCCTTCCCTTTAACCATAACCCAAACCATAATAATTCCCTGATACACAACGCCTCATATAAATGATTGTTTGATAAGATCCCTCACTTATAATTAGTCTTTTCTTTAATATAATACACTATATGTTGTTTTCCCAATCCATATTCATATGCACTAAAGATACTCTACTTAATGCAAATTAACATGTGTTTCCTAATTACTTACAGCCTTATTAAATTGTGATTTGGCAAATTTAACAGGGCTCTATTTAAGCACATAGCAATTTTTTTATACAGAAGTTTTTAGTTGGTGAAGACCTTGCTTTTGGATAGAAGTTCACTAACTAAAAACTTCTGTAAAAAAAATGCTGTGTGCTTAAATAGAGCCCTTTTAAATTTGCAGAATCGCAATTTAATAAGGCTGTTAATGTTTAAATTAACATACCAGTCCCATAATCAATGTTACAATTGAAAATACAACAAATTCAAAGCAAACTACAGTGATAATAACAAAACAAAAAGGACCTACACTTGTGTTGCTCCGGGGATTATGTCATGTGGATAAATCTTTGATAAGGCTAATTATATTTTATGGTTCAAAGAAAATCACCTTTTTACTTGAAGTGTGTTCTAGAATTCTTTGTTTATGAAGAAATATTGTGTTGATTTTCATGGCCATAATGGTGTTGTACACTGACAAACATCACCTATTTATTCTCCATCAATGGTACCCTTCTTGAACTGCGACATCACTATTCCTTGTGTAAATCAAATCCAATTACAAGCACATAGCGAAACTGGTCAACCGCCAATGCCCTAGCAACCGATTAATCAGTATATAGAAAACTGTTAAATTTTATGTCAATTAAAATTCCACTCTACAAGGACTAAATGAAGTTAGGCTGCAATATATAAATGCCGTATGTACATCTACAGAGACTATACACTGACAGTGAGTTATGTTTGGTATCAGATTGTTTTAATATGGACAAAGAAAGAATAGAGCACATGGTGGGTCTTTGATCATTAAAAAATCAGGTATAATAGAGCTTTGTATTGTGTGTCCAACTAATGACTAACTCTGAAAGAGAGAAGGAGAGGAGATGAAATAATTATCTACAGGCAAAAATAATTAACAGCTACTTGTATACCTCAGCCATTGCTGGAAGATGTGCTTCTAATTGGCAGTTTCCAAACTTACTTTCTCTTCTGACATCTTATAAAAGCCGAGGAATTTATTCAAAATGATGAGGAAGCATTGCCCTACAAAGTGCAAGCATGTGTTCAAATAATGAAAAAATAGTCCAGTGCAGTAATTTTATGTAAAAACTGAAAGAAAACAGATATTAGTTTGGTGTTTGTGGAAAAATGGAAAACCTAAATAGATACCAAATTAATCATTCAAATGTAAATTAGTTATAATAAATTATGTCAATGCACAGTGCATTTATAAACTTATGTGCATTTTATTATAATTATGATTATTTTTAGATTTTTTTTATTTTTAGAGCACCAACAGAATCCATAGGACTATGGTAAAATAAAAATGGATATTATTAACATACATTATATACAGATAAGACAACATTGTTCATACACATTGGTACAGGAGGAGATGCTCTCTGGAGAGCTTACAATATAAGAGGTAATAGGTGATAGAAACATGAGGTAATGGGACTGTTTGGTGGATAAGTGTTATAGCATGATGGGGGGAAAGTATGCAATCAGGAAAAGGATATCTTTATATTAAATTGTGCTTTTTTTAAATTGAGTTAGACTCCACAGTCATCATAACATCACATTTGTGGACATTGTATATGAGATACTGGCTAATTATATATAATTAAGGGTATTACAAGTGACAATGATATAAAGGTACTTGACCTGTGTCCTTATACTTCCATATGTAGGTTATGTATTAAAACCCAACAAGTCAAATTTTCAAGTGGCATGAAAAATTGCGCATTCTTGTGCAGTTTATGTAAAACATACAGTATATGTATACTGCCTTAGCAGTAAGTTGTATACTTTGAAAACTGTGGTGGTTGGTAGAACAGTTTTGGACCCTAAGCAGGCCTGAATTTACCATGTAGTCAAGTACATAAGGGTGTCTGCCTGCAGGGGGCGATATGTATTAAAACAGATGCTCTAGAACATGGGGCTTCAACCTTTTAATACCTACCGCCCAGTTTTGATGGTAAAATTTCCTTACCGCCCACCAGTGCCGCAGTAACTCAGTATACCTTATCTCATTTCTGGTTATATAAATTGTATGACCCTAGCTATATATCACCTTGTACCCAGGGCCGTATCTACCCTTTTGGAGCCCCTAGGCAGTGAAGTGGAGGAGCCCCTGCGAGTGCGTACGCAAGTTATGCACGGACCCATTTTTGCCTTTTCTGTCCATGTAAGTTCCCTTTCCTGTTGTAACTGTCTTGTTCTAGGTGGTTACCCCCTAGTAGCCAGTCTATGAACAGCAACATTAAAAAAAAATTAAAGCCAGGAACCATTCTTTTTTTTTAAGAAGTGGCACCCCTCACAGGGAAGCGCCCCTGGGCAGCTGCCTAGTTGGCCTTATGGGTAATCTGTTCATGCCTGTACCTACTAGATAGTGATCCAGTCCTGACTGCTGTCCCCAGGCTCTCTCACCAGCTCTCCAACCAACTGTGGTGCTGGGGGTCTCAAGCGTGTGACGTCACTCATCATCGACGCCTCCTAGTGATTACCCCACCGCCCACCATGAATGTTCAACAGAACTAATGAGTGTTCAGCAGAATAATATAAATACTGTAATAATCATCAGCCCTCAAGTTCTCCTCTCACTGAGAAAACAGCTGTACAAAAAAGGCAATGGCTGACTCCAACTAAAAATAATTGAATATAATAAAACTTTCTAATGTATTTTGCCCATTATGAAGTTTATTCTTTACTAAAGCACATTGTAAAGTGACCCTTTAACATAATGCAATATATTTGTTTTGTCACTTTATATTGGAAGATGGATTAAGAAAGATTAAAAAATAAAACATAAACATTAAGTGAATTGAATTACTTGTGATTCGTGCAGAGCTGGTATAAATCATGATGTCTACATGCACAAAGCAGCAAGTCTGCCCTAAATTATACAGGAAATTATTACATCACGATCTGGGTTTCACTAAAACAGACATCTGCATTGTAATATTTCTTAATTATGTTAGATAATGGAGCTAGAACAGGATGTTTGCTCTCTGCAGAAGGCTTTGGAAAAACTAGAACATTGGGTTTGTTAATGGCAGACGAGCTGTTTTATGGATACAAAGTGCTTTTGTATTACATGGAATAAAAGTCCATGATAAAGTCAGTGGGGATTTTGGAAACAGAAAAATAAAACGTATAATACATTTGTATCAGGCAATATAATAAGGCAGTCGAAATAAATATCCTACTTATACATTTGGACCACATTAGAGCAGATGGGAAATACTGTACTACTTTACAGAAAGAGTAGTGGATAATTGTAACTATCTCCCAGGTGAGGTATTGGATGTACTGTATGCTAATTAGATTATTAGTTAAGAATAACATTATCTACTAGCCCAGTGGTATCATACATTTCATGCAGTATATTAGTCTCCGCACATTGATCAAGCAGTCTGTGATACTGATTAGCATAGTACTACAGTAATGGATATGTCACAGGCAGAGCTACTGCGGGTGCATGCAGGCAGTGCAATGTACCAGGACCCTCCTCTGGGTGGCCCCAGTACAGTATATATATATATATATATATATATATATATATATATATATATATATATATATATCTTAACTTAATTTCTCGCCTGGGCAAGGAATCCTGAATAATGTTATGTGTAGCGCTACACTAAAGAAATAAAAAAAATTCTAAAATGATTTCCATGTCCCTGCTCAGCTTCCCAGAATGCAGTGTAAAAACTGTATTTCTCTGAATTCTGAGCTGGAAACAGGTTTCTTAACAAATGTGAACACAAATGTGTATATATACAAAAATGTGAGGGGTGTACTCACTTTTGTGAGATACTGTGTATATATATATATATATATATATATATATATATATATAAAATAATGTGTTAGCAGTGGAGGGGGGCTAGGGGGCAGCTCAATATTTAATTT
Source organism: Discoglossus pictus (assembly GCA_027410445.1). Lineage (NCBI taxonomy): Eukaryota > Metazoa > Chordata > Amphibia > Anura > Alytidae > Discoglossus > Discoglossus pictus. The sequence goes on from CM050167.1 coordinate 33,070,698, forward strand.
GTTGCCCCCGAGCCCTTTATATACTAGTTATGTGACTGGACCTAGCTAATCAAGGGCCCTGGGGCAAAATAATTTTGGGGCAAACAAATATATGTAGGTCAGATCACCTTTCAATAAAGACAATTATCTGCCCCTCTCCCTAATAAATGAAAAGTCCCCCATGCTGCCACCAGTAGTAGGGTCTGTACCGTGTTGTGAGCCCCAGTGTTTTGTACCATTTGCCCCAACAGTAGCTCCACCAATAATTTTATTAATTAGCATACTGTGCCACACAGAGAAATATGTGTGTGTATGAGTGTTAATTATTTAGAAAAATAATTATTAAAACTAAGTCAGTTTCTGTTTTCCAAATTATGACAATCTGCCTGAAAGTGCCTGTTATAATGAACATCAAACATCACAAAAGTAGATTTTGTTTCATAATAAATTATAATAAAAAGTGTTTAAATATCCTTGAATCTAACATGCAATGCTTAAGTGTGTGCTGAGGAAGAGAATTCTTGTGTCTGTATATCTCATTGGCAGACAAGTATGACTCTCCGCTAAGTCCCTGCACATTGGCTGGCAGGAACAAGCCCCCCATGTGTCATTATATATTCATAGCAGTTTAATTTGCTACAGAACATTAATTTAAAAACAAAACACAGTGTACAACTTTATCAAATACAATATTTAACATGCAACAAAGAAAAAACACATTTTTCATTATACATTAACCATTTTGGGTTAACCTATTAACATTTTAAAGCAATCAGTGAAAATAATTGAAAGTTACATTTACTATTCGATAGGTATTTTAACATTAAGAATATCAACTCAGATTGAATTGATACTTGTTTGGTATAAACACGATATAACATTTGAAATAAAGTACACTTATATCAATATACAGATGAAAGATGGGGGCTTATTTGCATACATTTTACTTGAATTAATGTTAAATATTAATATTACAGAAATGTAACATACACTAATTATTTTAAAGGTTGGAGGAAAACTACGAGATTGCAGAAGGAGTTTGTATCCCCAGAAGTGCACTTTATATGCATTACTTGGATTTTTGCGAGAAGAATGATACGCAGCCGGTGAACGCAGCCAGCTTTGGGAAGGTACGTCCTGCATATTATTTATACGTATATATAAAACATATGGACCTAACCACGTTTCATCTGCATTATATACAATTTTTTTCCATAATTCATAGACACTTGAAGTCTCAACATGATCCAAATATTTAGTTGTTTGCTGTCCTTTTGTTAGAATGTATTTAGATCATGCAAAGGGAAATTAAGAAATGATGAGCCTGATTCAATTAGAAGCCCGTATCTCGAGGTATACAGGCCGTATGTCTGTGGGCTTGAACGCTGCTACAATTCTGGCGCTATTCAATTGAACCAAGAAGCCAAAACAGTAAACCATGCACCCATCCGTAGCATTTCAGAGCGTGATCAATTAGGCAAGACCATAACCACCCATTTCGAAAAAGCCAATAGAAAATGAGACCATCATCACGAGGTGAGTAAAACATGGAGGTTACATGTCAATCAATTAGCGTTTAGGGTTCCAATATGTGATCAGACTTGCAAAATCACAAAATAATAAAAATGAATACCAATACTGTTCTAGTCCATGTGGGTGGCCTGATATGTATTAACTAATTGATTCCCGAGATCGATATAACCCCGAAATTACATAATAAAATACATTTTTATTGACGATTTGTGAGCTTTAGACTGTTGTGCAATTAATTCTAATGTCTGTCATCGCTTTCTCCGTCATTTACAGCGCAGTATTGATTTTTTTATTTGCATTTACAGTGCTACAGACAGGGGTTAAACCCCATGGAGAGACCTCTCTAGCACTCATAGGATTTTCTCCTACATTTGCCATTTAAGGGTGTGAAAACATTTGAGGGCTTGGGGAAATTGTAGCAATTGAATAGCAATTAGTGATTTTAGAGCTCGTAACTCTTGCAGACAGAAAAGATCAAAGGCTCTGAAAGGCTGTAGCAACCACAAAGTTTTCAAGCCCGTAACCCGTAAACCGTATGGATTTATCACTGCATATAGGCATTTCTGTGCATACAGATACATTTTAATTTCAGGCTGCCTGCTGCCTCCTAAATGTGCTGCCCTAGGCCGGGACCTCACGCTCCTTTTTTAAATGAATGCCAGACGAATATGTGGTTTTCCTGTGCCTTAAAACGGACTTTATCATCCCCAAATTAATTTTTTTACGTTATTCTTAAAGAGCTTGGCAACTGACTTTATATTCTATCAGCCATTTGTGGATTGCGAAATTCACTATTGTTTGTGCTGTGGTTTTATGCAAATGAGCAACTTGTGAATACTTTTTAGCTGCTTTGATGTGCTAATTAGAATCACAGTTGGCTTGTCTTTTCCTGTGGTGGCCCAAATAATGGCCCCCAATTTTAGAACCCCTGCCCCTGTTTCAAGTACAAGTGGTCCCCGGGTTACGGATTATTGTTATCGTTTATTTGTAACGTGCCAACATATTCCGTAGCGCTATACATAAATTGAGGTACAGGCAAAAATAATAACAACAATACTATAATGACTCATATGTGGTAATACAAAAAAAGCCTTGGGAGCCCATTCATCAAAAAAGCCTTGAGAGACTGTTCTTAAGTACGGGTTCTGTAACCAGGGATCTCCTGTACTTAGATCTCCTGTACTTAGATTAGCAAATTAGCATACTGAGTCTCACATGCGCTGCAAAAATAATTCAACATTTCTCAGGAATGATTTACTGTATAGAAAAAGGCTAATACAATGTATAAACCGTTGTTATAGTCTTTAAGATGAACCCAACTTCCTGTTGAGATGACAATGTATCTAGGTTTATCAGGGCATATATTTTTTAAGTTATAAATAAATTTAATTTGAGCAATACACAATTATAGATAATCCTAAAATGCATTTCTGTGTTATCTTAATCTATAAAAGCATTCAAAGAGAAATTTCCATTAGTAATCATCTGTATAATCGCAACAATTGCATAAGAAATGTAATTAATATTATGTTGGGTGTTAATTAATAAAACACAAACACTTGCAAGTTCCACCTATATCTATAACATACTCTATTAAAGAGTTACAGAGTCTAAGTCTATGAAATGTAAAAAAATATAGCTTCTAATTTATAATGTTTTATACCTACCGTATATACTCAAGTATAAGCCGACCCGAGTATAAGCCGAGGCACCTATTTTACCACAAAATACTGGGTAAAATGAGTGACTCGAGTATAAGCCGAGGGTGGGAAATGTGCTGCCCCCTGTGTCCCTCTTGTGCCCTCTGTGTCCCCCCTCTCTCTCCTGTGTCTCTTCCCCCTCCCTTATCACCCTCCTCAACCCCCTCCTCATTCTCAACCTCCCTCCTCAACCCCACTCCTCATTCTCAACCTCCCTCCTCAACCCCACTCCTCATCCTCAACCTCCCTCCTCATCCTCAACCTCCCTCCTCAACCCCCTCATCCTCAACCCCCCATCCTCAACCCCCCCTCCTCAACCCCCTCCTCAACCTCAACCCCCCTCCTCATCCTCAACCCCCTCCTCAACCCCCCTCCTCATCCTCAACATCCCTCCTCCATCCTCCCTCCTCATCCTCAACCTCCCTCCTCAACGCCCTCATCCTCAACCCCCTCCTCAACCCCCTCCTCATCCTCAATCCCCTCCTCAACCCCCCTCCTCAACCCCCTCCTCATCCTCAATCCCCTCCTCAACCCCCCTCCTCATCCTCAACCTCCCTCCTCATCCTCAACCCCCTCCTCAACACCCTCCTCAACACCCTCCTCATTCTCAACCTCCCTCCTCATCCTCCCTCCTCAACCCCTTCCTCAACCCCCCTCCTCAACCTCCCTCATCAACCCCCCCATCCTCATTCTCCCTCCTCAATGTTTAGTATTAGGTAGTGCAGCATTTAGTATAAGGCAGTATATAGTATTACGCAGTACAGTATTTAGTATCTGGTGGTATATAGTATTAGGCAGTGTTTAGTATTAGGCAGTACAGTATTTAGTATTAGGTGGTATATAGTATTAGGCAGTGTTTAGTATTAGGCAATGTTTAGTATTTTGCAGTACAGTATTTAGTATTAGGTGGTATATAGTATTAGGCAGTGTTTAGTATTAGGCAGTACAGTATTTAGTATCTGGTGGTATATAGTATTAGGCAGTGTTTAGTATTAGGCAGTACAGTATTTAGTATCTGGTGGTATATAGTATTAGGCAGTGTTTAGTATTAGGCAGTACAGTATTTAGTATTAGGTGGTATATAGTATTAGGCAGTGTTTAGTATTAGGCAATGTTTAGTATTTTGCAGTACAGTATTTAGTATTAGGTGGTATATAGTATTAGGCAGTGTTTAGTATTAGGCAGTACAGTATTTAGTATATGGTGGTATATAGTATTAGGCAATGTTTAGTATTAGGCAGTACAGTATTTAGTATTAGGTGGTATATATTATTGGCAAGTGTTTAGTATTAGGCAGTACAGTATTTAGTATTAGGTGGTATATAGTATTAGGCAGTGTTTAGTATTAGGCAGTACAGTATTTAGTATCTGGTGGTATATAGTATTAGGCAATGTTTAGTATTAGGCAGTACAGTATTTAGTATTAGGTGGTATATAGTATTAGGCAGTGTTTAGTATTAGGCAGTACAGTATTTAGTATTAGGTGGTAGATATTATTGGCAAGTGTTTAGTATTAGGCAGCACAGTATTTAGTATTAGGTGGTATATAGTATTAGGCAGTGTTTAGTATTAGGCAGTACAGTATTTAGTATTAGGTGGTATATATTATTGGCAAGTGTTTAGTATTAGGCAGTACAGTATATAGTATCTGGTGGTATATAGTATTATTCAGTGTTTAGTATTAGGCAGTACAGTATTTAGTATTAGGTGGTATATAGTATTAGGCAATGTTTAGTATTTGGCAGTACAGTATTTAGTATCTGGTGGTATATAGTATTAGGCAGTGTTTAGTATTAGGCAGTACAGTATTTAGTATTAGGTGGTATATAGTATTAGGCAATGTTTAGTATTAGGCAGTACAGTATTTAGTATTAGGTGGTAGATATTATTGGCAAGTGTTTAGTATTAGGCAGTACAGTATTTAGTATCTGGTGGTATATAGTATTATTCAGTGTTTAGTATTTGGCAGTACAGTATTTAGTATTAGGTGGTATATAGTATTAGGCAATGTTTAGTATTAGGCAGTACAGTATTTAGTATCTGGTGGTATATAGTATTAGGCAGTGTTTAGTATTAGGCAGTACAGTATTTAGTATCTGGTGGTATATAGTATTAGGCAATGTTTAGTATTAGGCAGTACAGTATTTAGTATCTGGTGGTATATAGTATTAGGCAGTGTTTAGTATTAGGCAGTACAGTATTTAGTATTAGGTGGTATATAGTATTAGGCAGTGTTTAGTATTAGGCAGTACAGTATTTAGTATCTGGTGGTATATAGTATTAGGCAATGTTTAGTATTAGGCAGTACAGTATTTAGTATCTGGTGGTATATAGTATTAGGCAGTGTTTAGTATTAGGCAGTACAGTATTTAGTATCTGGTGGTATATAGTATTAGGCAATGTTTAGTATTAGGCAGTACAGTATTTAGTATCTGGTGGTATATAGTATTAGGCAGTGTTTAGTATTAGGCAGTACAGTATTTAGTATTAGGTGGTATATAGTATTAGGCAGTGTTTAGTATTAGGCAGTACAGTATTTAGTATCTGGTGGTATATAGTATTAGGCAATGTTTAGTATTAGGCAGTACAGTATTTAGTATTAGGTGGTATATAGTATTAGGCAATGTTTAGTATTAGGCAGTACAGTATTTAGTATTAGGTGATATATAGTATTAGGCAGTGTTTAGTATTAGGCAGTACAGTATTTAGTATCTGGTGGTATATAGTATTAGGCAGTGTTTAGTATTAGACAGTACAGTATTTAGTATTAGGTGGTATATAGTATTAGGCAGTATTTTTTCTTTATAATCAAAAGCAGCGTCCAACCAAGTCTGGGTAGATGCAAAGAGAGGAGTCTGGTTTATCAAGAATTTAACTCTTTAATTGCCACTTGGGCTTGTGTTGAATTGTTCTGCATTGTTTTCCGTGTGATTCTGGCAGCTTTAGGGTTTAAATGAATTTGGCTTGAGATGTTATGGAATGTTAGATCAGTAGCTGGAACAGCATGGGGTGTTAAGGCAAGCTTCATTGAGTCCATACAAAAAAAATAAGAAAGGAGCACTGCTTGCCTGCCTGTCCATTTATCAAACAGCGAAGCAAACTCTCACAGCTCTTCAAAAGTCTTCTACTGTTTGCAGAAGTTTTGGTCTGGAAATTAAATCTGAACTGTCAAGTTAATGAGAAAAGGCCCCAGATTCCTCGCCTTTTACACTGGGTACACATATAATAAGACAAGACTATTGACAATAAAATTCAGTACTCAAGACAAATGGGATCCCTCCTCATTTTGTACGACCCTTAAAAAAAATAAAACCTTCACATCCAGATACAATGAATAGAGCAACATCTTGGAAACCCATCAAGAAATCACCTCCAGCCGCCTTGTTAAACCCCTTTTCTTTTTGCCAATACCAACGGATGAATGCATCTGCAGAAACCAGTTTTGGAAAATACGTATGTGTTCTCAGTATGGAAAAAAAGCGTTGAAATACTGTAACTATTGTGCTGAAAATGTTAGATATATTTATTCACTTTTATTGAATTTGGAAGTTGTGCAAACAGGTGGAAAACAAAGCAGCCATTCATACATAAATACAATCTGTGGTGGAGCTAGTGAATGGAGGGCCCCGGTGCAAAATAATTTGGGGCCCCTCTGTTTCTGAATCTCTATACCATTGTCAGATCAGCCCTAGATCGCCCTATAAAATAAATTATCTGCCTTTCTCACATAATAAATGAAGAGACCCCTTTTGTCCATGTCTCTGTCTGCAGCAGAAGGCCCCCACCATGCTGTAGGCCCTGGTGCTTTCCACCTGCTGCACCAGCAGTAGCTCCTCCACTGAATGCAATGCCTTCTTAAAATCATATTTATTTTATAGGGACATGCATGTAATTTTAAAGGAAACTATATTTGACATTTAAATAAATTAAACGAGGCAGTTGAAGTTTTCCTAAGTTATCTGTATATTCTCAAGCAAACCCATCTGTGCTGATTGTGTGATAACTAATTTACGTAAGAAGCTCTCAAAGCCAAAGTATTTTAGAAATGTTTTAACGCTGGCATGCCAAATTCTGGTCCTCCTGGGCCAGAGCCAGGCCAGATTTCCAGGGTATTCCTGGGTGAGCACAGGTAAGAAAGTAAGAATAATCCAGCCATTGTTCGACTTACTGTTCGACTCAAACTATTATGAAAATCCAGACACTAAACCTTGACAATTGGCGTTGGACTGCCTTATGTAAATGCTATTTACACAGACTGGGACACTTGGGAACAAACCAGAACAAGAAGAGCTGAGATGATATGATAAAATGTGGTCCTGCGATTATTATAGTGTTGTTTACCCTAATTTATCTCCATATATTCAAAGGCCTCGATTTCTAGATTTCATTCTTTATTTATTTATTTTATATTAACTAGGGAAAGTAACTGAATTTAAAACATATGATAGTTTGCACACTGAATTTAGTTTTGAAAATGATTTCATACAGCCCTTCCCAACCATGGCCGGCTTACCCATTAGGCCAACTAGGCAGTTGCCCAGGGGAGCTTCTCTTAAAAAAAATGAAATGCTGCAGTTCATAGACTGGCTACTAGGGGGTAATCACTTAGAGCAAGAGAGTTACAAGAAGAAAAGGAACTTACATGCACACAAAAGGCAAAAATGGGTCTGTGCAAGCCTTTGCGTATTAACTCGCAGGGGCTCCTCCACTTCATTGCCTAGGGGCTCCATAAAGTTAGATGCGGCCCTGTGCACAACCCATACATAGTTCTGATTTATTTCTATTCTATGTGTCTTGTCGTTTGCAGTAGAACGTTTTCCAGTCTATAGAAAATGTAATTATATTTTTGAAAAAGAAATGATCATGTAGGCAAAAGATGTGCTGCATCAACAGAGTTTATATAAAGGAGATTATTCAAAACATTTACTTTGTACACTGTTTAATATGAAAAGATGTTTCCATTTTTGATGGGCTTATCTGGTATATGTTGGCATGAGGTTTAAAATATGAGATATACTTCTCAGTAAATAAGTTTACCCATTTAGGTAGTGTAGGTGTCTGCCATTTGAAAGGTAGTCTGTGAAACATTGTGGAAAGAGTTTGGAAGAGTTCAGATCCGCGCATTAGTTGAGCTTTATGTTTCTACAACTTGGAGAACGTTTGGATGGCGCAGACTTGGGAGCTCTCAGGGTATTAGTTTTAGGTCATGCATACAGCTGTGGAAATAAAGTGTCTACATTAATTATGCTTTACAGGAGCTGTGATTGCTGTTTTCTATTTTATCTGTACATAAATAGTCCATTTAAGTTCACATTTAAGTGTCTAAAACAAGATAAAAACGTGTTCCCTGCTCAGAATTCCGAGAAATACAGTTACTACACTGCATTGTTGGAACCTGGGCAGGGGCATGCAAGTGTGCCGACAAAGGCTTCGCTCTTGTAATCCATTACCATTTTAAACATTGCATCCTTTAAGCATATGCCTGTTGTATTACACAGCTTCAAGCTAAGCTCAGGATGGAATATAGACAAGCCACGAAACCCACCCACATACAGCTGTTTCAAGGTTACTGCCTCTTATCAGCCTGGCGCCGGTATTATTTTCAAAAGTCTGATCGTGAGCTCAGTAGTAAAATCCATAGTTGTAGATGGAGGGGTCAGATGTAGGGGGCAATATGATAGATGCCTTGTATGAGTAAGAGGAGGTTACTGGTTAACGATCAGAAGAATAACAAAAGGTCCTGTAGAGATGTGCATATGTAGCAGTATCACTGAGGGTGCCATATGCAAAAGGATCATGTTTGATGTTTTATTCTGGCAGAGTAGGAGACACTGTATTCACAAATTATATAGTGTAAATGTTGCGAGTGAAAATTTCATATAAGCCCTAACATACGCCGATTACATTCCATTCTCATAAGACTCTGCGAGTGCTCAGAGTGAGATTATCTTTACGTGTAAACTCAAACCCTTAGCAAATCCCTTATGAGACAAATATCCCAGTAGAAGAAAAAAAACCTAACGCAGCATTTCAGGACACTAATAACATAAAATTGAAGGAACACATGCACATCCAAAAGTACAAAATGGTCAACCCAGCCCTAAACACAATGTCAATTACAAATACAATATTACAATAATTTCAATATTTATTGATGTTCTTTAAATTTATAATGCTAAAGGAATTATTATGTTTCTGGGCTCTGACTGCCAATTTCACATTCACATCAGCTTAAGTGTACTTGTAAGGACCCTTGTGAGTCTTGAAGGCTATTTTCCCTTACGTTACACACCTACTTTGTAGCAGTAAGTTCTTACATGGAGCCATGTAATAGCTACTTAAATTCTCTTGTAAGATCTCTCCTTCCGATAAGGGTCAGGCTTGTGTGAGATCCTGCAGGAGCCATGTAATCAAGCTCATGGTTGCTGACATTTTAACCTGGATATATTACCACAGCTAAATTTAATATATTTTTCTAGGGTCTAGGCTAGGGGAAGTCCAGGCCTGGACCTGAATAAAAACCTCCGTCCCCTTCTTCTGGACTTCTATTTCTTCACTACTGTTTTTCCTCCTAAAGATTACAAATATTAAATAATCAGTTGTGAATTCTTTCTCTGACTCAGTTGTAGTGGGAAAAATCCCTTCCTGTGCCAGTTTAAATGCAATTATCAAAAATATTTGTGCACCTAACCATAAAAACATCTAGATTCCTTGGCTTAATTTTTAGCAAATACATTTTCTCTTTTTATTTCTTTCAGATTAGACATAAAAAAAGTGCATTTTCTTATTGTAATATTATATATTCCATTGCAGATAATTAGACAACAGTTCCCACAGCTGACCACAAGAAGACTGGGAACTAGGGGACAATCAAAGTGAGTAGAAGCCAACATGCATCTGCATTAAGTGTCAGGGATACCAGAAGGGGCACTGTAGTGGTAAAACAAGTAATTGCTTTTAAAAGTAAAGGTTGCATCTAATATATGGAATGCTCTGTTAGCCCAATTATGTACATTTCTGAATTATTACCTTTTTAAATTGCCCTTGGCTTGCCTTTAGTGGGCTGCCATATGGATCTAGAGCCTATCCCTATGTCAGATGGGCTGGCCGCAAGCTATGTATTGTGTAATTCAAATCGAGAATGGATAACATCTTCCTATTGGTTCACTCAGCCACCTGAGACAGATTGTAGTGAAAAGCCAGCTATATATGATCTTATGGATGCATAAAAAGCTGTTGGACATGTTGTGGATTAGGCGATTGCAATATGGAGACTGTGTCTGGCCACAATGGAGTCACATCTAGCACTTGAGCCATGTTTTCCCCACTCCTGTTTTAAAACTTGGTTTGTTGATAGATCATGAGAATTGGCTGTGGACACCAATGATCCAATGGCTTAAAACTTCCAAACTCTCATTACTCAGCCAGTATCCACCTTGATTTGTTCTCTTATTGTAGATACATTATTGAGTAATGAGAGCATGGTACTTGTTACGTTGTTATATTTAGTATAAAGTTTGATAAGTGTTTGAATATATATGTTTTTTTTGTTGTTTTTTTGCACCAGGTACCATTATTATGGTATAGCGGTCAAAGAAAGCTCACAGTATTATGACGTAATGTATTCAAAGAAAGGAGCAGCATGGGTCAATGAAACTGGAAAAAAAGAAGTCACCAAGCAGACAGTGGCGTATTCACCGCGATCCAAGCTTGGGACATTACTGCCAGAATTTCCAAATGTCAAAGATCTAAATCTGCCAGCCAGCCTCCCAGAAGAAAAGGTACACATATAATGAATGGCTTTCACCACTTTTCATTTTATTGTTTGGAAGGCGTACCTAGAAAATGTTTAGCTTCAATAACAATTGTGAAAACAAGTATTGACCCATACTGGATAACCCAAAAACATTAACAAAGTCCTCATTCTCCTTATTTATTTAACAGATTTCTACTTTCATTATGATGTACAGAACGCATTGTCAGAGGATTCTGGATACAGTAATACGAGCCAACTTTGACGAGGTACAGTAGCATTTTAACTAAAATTATTTGGTGAAAATTCTTGTCATAAAAATAATAGCTCTGCCACCAAGGCATTTTAGGAGCAATAGCCCAAAGACGAGGTAAAACAGCAATTTTCAATATAAGTTTTGTCACAAAAAATCAATGTTTTATTTACAATGAATTGAAACATTTGTTATACTCAGCTATGCTACTTACAAGTTACATCACAGTGGACCTTTAAACAGAAATTAACACATGGCTAAAAGATTAAGGGAAAATGCACCTTCATTTTAATATCAGTTAAATCAAAATTGACTAGTTCATCTTATAAGACAAATACAGTACTTTGTACACTGTGAGATGTCAGAATCCCTTTAAAAATAACATTTGCAGCCAACCTGAATACACATTTGGTGCTATATATGTAAAACCCTTACATCTGTTTCTACAAGTGCGGATCATTTTTAAACAGAAAGTGGCAATGAAGTAAAAGAAGTACCAGATGACAAATTGTTAGAAAGGTGCAAATGAATATAGGTTATACAGGTTATACAATATATATGAGGTTAAATTTGGACAATTTCAACAGAAAACATACAAACATACATTTGTAAGTGGATACGAATCAAGTCTTCCTATTCTATTTTCCTAAAATGTATGGCTTCAGAACATTTCTGGATGCATATCTCTGGATAATTTGGTTCTTTTTGAAGCGTATTAAAAAATATTAAGCTTTTTTTCTAAATCAATACATACACATCATAATATGTTAACTGATTTGTGTCGCATTTCTAATGCGCCAAGATATTCTGTAGTGCTATACATGTAAGTAAAAAGAAAAATTTATTATTATCACATGGCAATACATAAAGGACCCTGTCTTCGTCTTCTCAAGGGAGTGGAATAGGCAGAAACCGGGACAAAGGTAGAAGATTAGGAGTTGCATAGGTCAGAAAGAGAGTGACAGTTGAGTGATAGAGGATGTGACGAGATCAGTCTCGTCACTGCGAATTGGAGAAGCTTGGTTGCCCACATTCTGCCGTTTGACTACGGCCCATATTGACTTTCCCCCTACAAAGACATGAAAGCCATGCTTCATTTGGTCAGAAAGGACTATGATCTAACTTTTGAACCACTGGACCAATTTGTATCATTTTGACACATGTTTGTATTTGGAGTATGCTGATTCTGAAAATGTATTTATGTGAATGTGATGCATACTTTTAAAGTTATGAAAAATGTGTAGAAATGTGTTACAGATTCTGACCATCCCCTATTAGGTAAACACAAGAGATAGCAGCAGCTGAGCAAGATCCTGAACAAGATAAACCTCACAGGGTGTCACCAGGACTTGAACAAAGGGCCAGTATATGGGGTTTCCCCAGGGGCATAGTCCAGGAGGAAAAACAGGAAGTGTTCACTGGGACAGTCTGGGTGAGAATGAGCATAGTAGCCACGCCTGGGGTTGGCCCGTGGGAGGAGTCTCATGGTTCCCACGTAGGGACCCTGTCTGATTGGCCAGAGGTAATTAGGGGTTGACCAAAGGTAGTCACTGCCCCTACTGTGTATGTGGAAATGTTTTTTATATATGTCTTTGTTGTTAATAAAGAAGAGAGTTCACTGCTTGACCCTCAAACACAGAGCTTATGTCTCATGCTTGGGGGGATTCATGGTATGCTGTTACAGACTGACTGCCAGGAGTGTAAGCATCTTGGGGTTCTTTTCCTGCTCAGCTGCTAGCGGCTATTCGTGAGGTTCCAGTTCAAGGCTTGCAGTATATTCCCCTTGGATCCAGTTCTTGGGGGATTGGGTGTCCTGCAGGAGCTGTCCCTATATCACTGGACGGGCGGATTGGCTAAAACGGCCTTGGCGCCCCCTTCTATGTGTGGGGGTACCGTAACAGAGGATAAAAGAGAAAAAAGACAATTCTGTAGGACAGGTGTAAAGTTTACCTGGGTAGAAAATGTATAAAGCTGGGAAGATGTTTTCATTTAGTAGGAAGAAGAAGAAATCTTATAGGGAGGCACTGGAAAAGAGTGGCACTAGTATGTTGATTGTTCCCCTAGTGGTTGTTCTGTGTCAAAGCAGGAGAGAGTGGTGGAAGGTAATCAAAATGTGCATGGTGGATGGATTGGTGACATTATTATTATTATTATCTTTAAATTTGTAACGCGCCAACATATTCTGTAGCGCAATACATAAGTTGTGATCAAGGCAAAACAATATTAACACATTACCAAGATGGAGGTCCCTGTCTTTGAGCTTAGAATGCAGTGTCCATAGAGCTTTCCCCAAAGAACCATGTAAAATTGAAAACTCGCAGACTTACAATCTAAATATTTAGGGTGTGGTACAGGATGGGTTAGAAATGCATTGTGTATGTTAAGGAGGGAGGTTGTTAAGGATTTGGAGCAAGAGGATAGTCTACTGGAGAGAGGCAGGGAGTTCCATATAGTAATAGCATATGCTGCTGATTGGTCAGGTGGATTAGGCGATGTCTTTGTAAATAAAGGGATGGGTTAGGAAGGGAGGTAAGTGCTCTGAGATATTTTTAGAGTGTACTCCAGGAGAGGCCTAGCTAGTGATTAGAAAAGAATATTGAAAAAAGAATGAGAAATTGTGTGAGAAATAAAGTTATATGGAGTGAGGGATAGAGTGGAAAGAAAAAGGAGTGAGAGAGATAACAGTAAAGAAATGGAAAATAAATAAGACATATAGGAAGTAGGAGATCTTAGCATGTTATGCCAGTAATAAAATAGGGTTGTGGCTTGAGAAGATGTGTTAAATGATTAGTATAATTTATAGTCCTGTGTTATTCTCTTTAAAAAGACCATCCTATTTGAAGTGACAGTGTCTCTATAAAGGACTGCTTAAGATTAGGAAGTATATAACAAACTAATAATAGTAGCAGCAGCAATATAAGCAATGAACATAAAGTCATTTTCAGGACAAATCTTCATTTTAGCAAACTCTGCTAGCGCACGGAAGCTGCCATGTCAGTAATATTTCCTTTTCAAGCCATGATGGAGTGGATGCAGAATGGGGCAAACAGGAATCGCAAGCATAAATGCAACTACCTGCTACTGATCATGTGCAGGAGAGGGCTAATATGTCATATTCTAAGAGTTTATATTAATCAACCAATGAGTCAACAATTATCCCTTTCTTCTCAATGTCACTTATGAATAAATAATGCAGATTAACAGAACATACACTCTCAGGCTCCAAGACAGATAGAAAAGTGGAATTCATTAACATGCCTCTCGGTACATGCAAAGTCTACTAATTTTAAGATGTATTTTTTTAAATGATTTTATTCTCATGTCTTATATAGCTGCTAGTGTTATTCTTTTGTTACATATTTCACAAACATATAAAGTTTTTTCTCCAAAGAACAGTAACCCTTTAAGAGGGATAGATGGGTTGGTAGTTGGAAGACTTAACTGGTTAAGAAAGGTCTCTATTTAAATATATATATATAAATTTAAAGGTATATATAGTAAATATATTTATGTGGTCATCTGCATCCATTGGTGCTAATGTAGTATTTTGCTGTTCTGTACTTGTAGGTTCAAAGTTTTCTCCTGCACTTCTGGCAAGGAATGCCCCCTCACATGCTTCCAGTTTTAGGCTCCTCCACGGTAGTAAATATAGTTGGGGTCTGCGACTCTATCCTCTATAAAGCGATTTCCGGAGTGTTGATGCCAACTGTGTTACAAGCTCTACCTGACAGGTAAGACCTGATTATGATTGATTACTCTGATGTAAAAATATATGTGTACTGTAAATACAGGACAAGTAAATATAGGACATTTATATAGAGTGAAGTTGTTTCTGTACAATATATAGTAACCAATGAAAATCTAGTGTAATTCAAGGTAACAATAGGAGATACTGTGATTATAGTTTAAAAGACCCATATTTATACATTCTAGCTCTTCGGAGAAGCATACAATAATGGTTTTAAAAAAATCTAAAATAATCTTTTAATGCGTCTTGCAGTTTAAGAAATAAAACACACTTGTTTGTGAAGTATGCATCAAAGAACAATAGTAGTTGCATAAGCCATAAACGTAAAAACATTCGATATTCTAAGACTCTGTTCCTGTAACGAAGAGTCAGTTTTCATAACTTCCGGAGAGTTGGTGCATGAGCATTGTTTACTGTTTTTTTTTCTATATTTGGAGGGAGGAAGGTGGGAACATAGGGATGAAGGGAAAAAGATTTGTTAGCTAACTGGATCTCATTGAATTTCACACCAATAAATACAAACCCTGCCCTCCAGTAAAGTAAATGCATCCCTTGCACACACACCCTTCACCAAAATATCATCAATACCATCTTCCAGCAGAGGCAACACAAATAATTTTGTTCTAATTCAAAACTGCCTTTGAGACTTTTGCCTGCCTATTTATGCCCATCGAGTTTTCTAAAAAATAAATATAGTTTTATTTAATGTTACAGTGATCCTTTAAGTATCAAATGTAGTGTTAAGCAATATTGTGCTTTGATTGGTCTAAGGAGAGAGTGGTTTGGAGACCTTTCTGCAAGCTTGCTTTGAAAGTAATTGAAATATTTTTGACTAGGGAAGTAAAACCGTAATGGCAGAATTAAATAATGCTGTATATGATAGTTAAGAATTATAGGTTGTTTAATTTTTTTAACTTTAAAAAAGATATTGCCCATTATCAGAAATGAATACTATGAAGGTGTAAAAGTTTGCTATGTTTTATTAATAATTATTAATTATTATTAATAATGATAATAATAATTATAATAATAATAATAATAATAATAACCTTAATTTATAAAGTCCCATAATAAAGAAGTCATATACAAGGGGAAAATACATGACATATACGGGGAAATATGAAATATGTTGATACAAAAGGAGGAGAGGACCCGCTTTCTTTTTATTACCAGCCTCCTTCACTATATTCTTTTTACTGAAGTGATGATTTTCTGTTTTCTAATGAAATAGCCTTTTTTCTTCATAATATGTCTTTAATAATTGTTCTCAGAACGCTGTATTTGCAATTTGCACAGCACACATTTATAATTATTTGTGTTGTTATGCTTATGATTATTTTTTTTAACTTAAATTGCCTAAAATCCTATATCTCAATATACATCATTCTTACTTCTAGTTTGACCCAGGTTATAAGGAAGTTTGCGAAACAGCTGGATGAATGGCTAAAGGTTGCCCTGCATGACCTTCCAGAAAATTTACGCAACATCAAATTTGAGCGTAGGTATTGAATTGATTTGTGATTTATTTTTTTATGAATGATAGTATGTTTTATGCCTGTATTCTTGCAACACTGATTGCCGTCCCTATAAATGCAGCAACAAATATATGCATCTTTAAAGGTTACATAAAATGTCTTCTTCATTACTTGACTGGGACTTTTGTAATCTTACATCATGTCATGTCACACTTCTAGAGATACAGAGAATGCAAAGGCTTTATATTATTGAATCCTATATCTCCTGACACTGTACCTTTTAGGAGAAGTTCTATCGAGATATAATGTTTTGTTTTTAGAAAAAAGAGAAGCTTATAATTATAGAAACTTTCTCCTCTTACTTCTCCATGTTTGAGGAGATAGACAGCTGCCATGTAGCATCTTCTCTCTGGGTGGTTTGTACCACAGGCTCATTAGAATTCTGAGCATTTATCCTAATTGTGTCTTGGTTCTTTAATTAGATGTCAGTATTACAATTTGAATGTTGGTGGCACATAATAGTAGATGGTAACTGCCTGTATCTTCAATCATGGATCACTGAAACTAAAGCAGACAGTAAAGACACGGGACAGACAATAAATGAATCATCGTCGCCCCTTCAAATGTTCCTCCTTAGGCTTCTGGCTTGTTGGCCTAGGTAGAAATACATTGATGTTGGTCCTACGCCTGATTACCACTGCCAGATGATATTGCAAAGTGAAAGCCACACTGTATGGACCATATTATGGGTGTAGGAACTGGGGGGATGAGGGGGGCAAATCCCCCCCTTCCCCACACACAGATTGTTTCATTATTGTGTGTTTATGTGTAGGTAAGTAGTTGTGTGGTATTTTTATACTATATGCGGGACCTCCCCCCCCCCCCCCCCCCCCCCCACAAACACACAGATTTTCTTTGGCTCCTACACCCATGGCACATCTAGAAACCTTCTGAAAGTTAGAGTTCATATGTTTAGCTTCAGTTCGTTTTTAGCATTTAACACATGCTCCTGTTATTATCTAGCAATAAACCCAGATTCTAACTATTCTAGGAGGCAACTGTTTGTAACTTTAAATCTCAAAGGTAAGGTCTGGATTACATGAATCCTGTAGAACCTCCAATAAGGCTGCCTCTACCCTACAGAAGTTTGTACAAGCAAGTTTATAGAGCTATTACATGAATCATGCAGGGGAACTCCCATAAAAGTTATTGACTGTCACCCAGGAGATGTTGCCCTAGGCACTCTCGCTCTAACACGTATCGCAAACTACCCATAGTGGACTTTTACAGCCTTATTAAATTGCAATTCAGCAAATCTAAAGGGCTCTATATAAGCAAATATCATATTTTTTTACAGAAGTTTTTAGTTAGTGAACTTCTATGCAAAAGCAATGTCTTCACTAACTAAAAACTTCTGTAAAAAAATATGCTCTGTGCTTATATAGAGCCCTTTTCCATTGGCCGAATCGCAATTTAATAAGGCTGTAAGTCTGAAATGATTGTGGCAAGGAAGAGCATAGCTTTAATTGTCGTGAGGGCTGTTACTTATCACGCAACAGCTATCGGTAGTGGTTTAGCTGGTGCTAAGGGTGTTTCGGTTTACATGTAGTGATTAGGGTTACTGTGCGTACCGTAACACATAGGATTAGGGTAGATATCTAACGCACTTGTAGATCAGATCGCACATAGCAATTGCTCATTAGGGTTTTCCTCGTAAAGATTTGTTACGGCAGCATAGAATAGGGCTGGCGTGGGATTTTTACTTGCAAGATTTTCTATGGTATCCATATATGCAAACCCTATATATCTTGTATTCCATCATAATGAAACTAAAATATATGCCTTACTGCTGATAATCTTTCATAAATATAATTAAGGACAAGAGATCATTGTTAAAAAAACTTGTTAGTGATATAAAAATCTATAAAATATCTTGGGTTTTAGACATGCTTGAATACACTATTTAATACCTTTTGCTTATGTATAAATCCCTTTTAATTTTCAATACTTTCTTTTTTGTCCATTCGCAAACATTAAACTCCATCTAATAGGACTTAAGAACAGGGATTAATATAAGAAGTTAGTACTCTATTGTACCTATTTGCTTCAGTATAATCTGTATGAATCAATTAGAAATGCATGTTTTTTTCCTTTAACATAAAAAAATATAATTTATTTTCATTTTTACTTCATCTTCAGCACCAAATTATTATTGTATATTGTTAGCAGATGTTAGACAAAAGTGAATGGACAGACTTTTCTAGCACTCCTACAATAGGGTTTTAATGCATTTACAGCCTTTACTAAATTGCGATTCGGCCAATTGAATAGGGCTCTATATAAGCACATAGCATTTTTTTTTTACAGAAGTTTTTAGTTAGTGAAGACCTTGCTTTTGCATAGAAGTAAAAACTTCTGTAAAAAAAATATGATATGTGCTTATATAGAGCCCTTTAGATTTGCCGAATTGCAATTTAATAAGGCTGTTAGTGTTGGAAAAAAAATCAATGTATCTTTACAACTCTCTGTGTTTTTAGAACCACACGATATAAAGCAACTGCACATACTTTATTTAGTATTTCAGATTTCAGCAGATAGGCTTCTCTCTACCCCCTACTAGGTGTCCATGGGTGGGAAATATTTTTTTTCAATTAGGCTGTACTGATAGGAGACTCCTTCTTCCCCAGTGGCTGCTATACCTGCAAGAAAAAAATGAAGACAGCCTCCTGGGCATATCCTCTCCCACCCCCTGGACACCTTGTAAGAGTGGGGTGAAGCAGCTACATTCACTTTATTTTTATTATAATAATTATTTTATTGCTAATTGGTTATTAAATAAACAATTTGAACGTTATTGTGTATCTATAGTTCCCTATAAATAACATATCAAATATTATAGTTTCAGTGTTGATGTGACAAATAAAATCCATTTACAATAAAATTTTAAAGGGACTCTGTACTCCCACATTTATATCATGTATTTAAACGAGCATATTTTATACATCGCAAGATATGTTTTTTGCATGGAAGGTAAATGTTATTTGGTTACGAAAAATAACACTAAACACAGAAATAGATGAAGAGCAACTTGAGCCTGAATTGTGAGTGTGAGTTTTTTCTACTCATTTGGCATTTAAAATGGATCAGTAGTGTCATGAATTAATTACTTGCTACTTCCGTTCTGATAATATAAGCTTTTGTCTATTTTTCTTCCCAGTGTCAAAAAGGTTTTCACAGATCCTTAGAAGGCAGACATCATTAAACCACCTTTGTCAGGTAAATATTTCTCAGAATCTTGTAACAATTTTTTTTTGAGAGCACAGTACAGTAGTGACTCTGAAGAAAAGCAAATTAGCTGTTTTCTGGGTACCTTTTAGAGCAGATCTGAGGGTGCTTTATTCCCAATGAGGGCAACTGACCCACGAAAAAATATAAACAGCTGCAATTGACTCTCAGAAAAAGTTAATCAAAGAATGCATTTCTATTCTGTGAATGAGATTCATGTATATGAAATATATATGTTTGTGTGTGTATGTCTGTATATGCATTTTCTCCTGCTTGAGAAACTAGATGCATATACCACACTGGCTTTCTGTCATAGATATTTAAAACATGCCATTAACATAACTCACAGCTGTCACATCTTATTCTTATATATCTGCCTGTGTGCTACACAACTATATCTAAATTTCACCACTTGTGAAGGTCCTGAAATGGCTCTAGATACATAATGCTGTATAAATATACATACACACTTTTTTTTCTGTTCAATAAATTTCACTTGCTTTTCCTTATTACCTGCAGCAAAAGTTGCTGAGTAGAGCATAGGCAGAAAGATATACAGCACGGTGGGTCTGTGGGTCTATAAGTAGGACAAAGCATGCTGGAAAGCACTGCAGGGGAAGTATTATGTCTCCTTCAATCAGTCTCTAGGGAATGAGAGAATAGGACAACCTCCACCCATGACATCATCACTGTTTTGAACATGCTTGGAGGGTCTAACTGACAGAGCTGTTAGTCACAGCCAGCTCCATAGACTCCAATGTAACAAGTATTAAACAACCTACTGTCTACAGCTGCTACACACCTCTACTAATTAATAATGCAGGACACTGGAGGATGGCTATAAGTGGCATCAGAGGTCCATATAAACCTTTAAGTTGGAAAATAATGTAAATGATCATGATTCATTGTTGGTTATTTAATGTTAGTGTATTCAATTCTGATGCATATCTGATCCACAGGCATCCAGAACAGTAATACACAGCTCTGATATCACATTTCAAATGTTGGAAGACTGGAGAAATGTTGACCTAAATAGTATAACCAAACAAAGTCTTTATACTATAGAGGACTCCAGAGAGGAACACCGGAAACTCATCATCCAATGTAAGAGGAAAAAATTAAAATATGTACAGTTATACTGTATGGAGCAGATATCGGAATCACCAGTTAAAGTGGTGTTAAGATTTGTTGGAATAAATATTAATGCTTATCAGGTATTGTTAAATGTTGCAAAATGTATCTTATTAATGGGACCATCACATAAAAAAATAAGTTGGGTTCTCTCTAATGAACATCCCAAACATTAGAAGCTCTCAAGGAACACTTATGGATGAAGTAATCCATTAACCTCCCAGTAACCAATTGCTTAGTTAGCAAAAATTTCTCCAGGGCAGCCTTAAATAGGAAGCCCCTCCATCACAACACAATCAAGAATAAACAGTAAGATATAATCTACTGTCTGAGGCAAAGATCTAGGTAGAAAAAAAATACTCATAATAAGAAGACTAGACTAAAAAAGGAAAAAGCACATACAAGATATATCTATTTCACATTACATGTGTAAATATATAAGCAATAATACACAATTAATTGCGACTAATAGTGAAGTATACATTTTTGGTTTATTAATACAATCATAATGTAAAATATTCTAAAGAAACTATAAATATTGATATATAAAATTGCATTTCTGAACCACTTATTATAAACTATTACTTGTTACGGTATAGAGTAGGTGTTTGCTTACTGGGCTCCTGAGTTGAATTTAAAAGCCAAGTTGTCACTACCAGGGTTAAGGAATTGACTTGAATTTTTACTTTACAGTATATCAGGAGTTTGATCATCTATTAGAAGAACAATCCCCAATTGAATCCTATATTGACTGGCTGGATACTATGGTGGACAGATGTGTAGTGAAAGTAAGTTTACACAACAGACATTTATCATGCAATCAGCCTTTACTTACTCGCTCTGTTCTGCACATGCTCATTCTTCTTAGTGTCACATTACTTTAGACTACCAACAATGCTGGCACATCCCACAGACAATGCAACTTTTGTTTGTTATTCTCATGTAACAATAGTGTGAATGGTTAAAACCAAAATATATCAAGTAGAAAAACCACCAAGAGGCATATGCCTAATGATTTTGTTTAGTGTTGAGAGTTAAAAACACACCAAGTTAAGGAGTGGGGCCCTGCCTTCGTAAAGTAACTCACATATTTAATAGAAGTTACAGTAAACTGAGTACTATGACCCACAAAGGTTCCTCCTCCATGCAAAGCTGGCTATTCCAGGCCCCAAATTTAGCTCAGCCTTAAGCAACTGATTAGCAATTATGAGCAATCATTTTACTAATGACAGCCCATGCTTGGCTTGGTTAGTGGATCAGAAAGGTTGATCATTTAAAACATAGCATTTCCTATAGTTTGTATTTTTTCCTAACATTAATTCCAATTAAATTAACAAAGGCACACATGTGATCCATTTGAAACTACTGCACTTGCACATTATAGGACGTAATCATCCTGTACCCTAAAAACTGTAACACTTTATTCATCACTTTTGTAGGTAGCATCCAAGAAACAAGGCTCCCTGAAGAAGGTAGCACAACAGTTCCTTCTGATCTGGTCCTGTTTTGGTACTAGAGTCATTCGGGATATGACACTACACAGCGCACCAAGCTTTGGTACAGTGGCACATACCAACATTTTTGTTTATAATCATTTGGAATGTAAATTCACGAACAAATATATATTTATAATGGTAAAGTTTAGGAAGGATACTCAGAATATATTAATATATTGTTGCCAACTGAACTTAGTAGTTGATATACAGTATCACATTCAAACTGTTGTAAAACTGACCACGAAAAATGAGCTAGTGAAAATAAAGTCAACCTCACTATGCTCAAGTGGAGAACAATTAAAGTGCACATTGACATCTGGTTAATTACTTTTTTTATTGTATTGTTTTTACAAAACGAGTAAAAATGTTATTCTTTACTAAGAAAATCATCGCACTCTTCTCTGATTTATAATGATCTGTCACAGATGTCACTGTGGACATAAATTTCACCTTGCCGTCCACCATTTTAAAATGTGCCAGTTTGAAGAAGAAGAATTTAATTTTGTCTTTCTAATAAAACTTCACGTTTTGTTGTTGAGTTGACAGCGTCCCTTGAATATATTTGTTGCAGCTAATAATACAATAAATAAACCATGCCTTCATTTCCTTTACCAACAGGGTCCTTTCACCTTATCCACCTAATGTTTGATGACTATGTACTTTACTTACTGGAGTCTCTACACTGTCAAGAGAGAGCCAATGAACTCATGAGGGCAATGAAGGGAGAGGCCAACAATGGTAAGTTATCACTAACAGTGAGTAGAACACATTGCTACTATGGTTATGTTGGAAAGCCAATTGGTTACAGATAGTGGTAGTTTTTATTTGAACAGTATTTTTGTTTTACATAAATAATGTACATAGATTTACTTCATATATGATGAAAATATATGTTACTTATTTGACGTACAACAACCAGCTTGCCTAGAAATATAATATATCCCAGTTTGCAGTATCTGAAGCTATTCATAGATATTATTCCATTTTATTTCTATGATAATGTATTATTTTTCAAATGTGTTTTATGATATTAATTTGGTCAAGTCATTGAGGGCAAATTTACTAAGTGTTTTATTGGTGCCTAAAGGGTCATTGGGATGTAGTTAACAAGAATTGTATATGTTTTCTATGAGGCCTATTTGTTAAATGAGGTTTTAGTATAAATGGCATTAAATAAAAGATATGTACTAGGGCAACTCACTCTGTGGTAATGTCTTAAAAGATCAATAATGCAATTCTTATTCAATTATTTAAACAAGCGATTTTTAATATTAAACATACAGAAAGTTCAGTGGTGGGAGGTAGATTTGTCTTGCAGGTTGTGCTTGTACACAAGGTTATAGCAGTCCAGTGCTCTCCATTGGCTGGAGACTTGCTATGGTAAAGTCGTTTCCATTGGCAATCTTTTTCTGAGGGCAGCCTATTGATTATTGTTTGTTCTCTTATATAATCAGATTATTGTTTAAACTCTTTAGACTGATCTTTCAGCCAACTCCCCCTTATCAGGGGTGGAGACACATAGTTCAATTGAAGGCTAGTATGCTAATCTTTTAAACTAAATTTAATACTGAAAATCAATATTATAAATGATTAAATATAAATTGTATTAAAGGCATATCTAAGTGAGCTGGATTAATACATTTCTACACTCTATAGGCAAAAAGCAGCCTATGTGTATGCAGCAAATCTCATAAAACATTATATTTTTATTAATATCTTAAAATCCCTCTAATGATTATGTTGACACCTCCATCTGATCCCATCCAATTAGCATGCAGCATCAGGGGAGCAATATTAACCCACTATTTACCTGCTCTTACTTACTCAGCTTCCTGACACATATCAGTGATACACTACATTTCCCAGGCTGCTTTGCACCACAGGAACCCATAGTTATTTCAAGAGTTTACATTTGAGGCTAATTTAGCCTGGGTTTGCAGGGTGTTAACCATATTTTGTAACTGTCAGAAATTACAAGAGATTTTGCTGACCTCAATGTAAGTGTTTATATGTTTATTTTGGATTATGTTATGAAAAAAATGTTTGCATACACTATTAATTCTCTTCTATCAGATGCATTCATAATCCAGCTCACTTAGATATGTCTTTATTGATCAATTCATAATAACTAGCTCCTCTTGTTAGGACATTATAGTGAGCCTTTAATCCAGAGTAACATCATTCTCACCTGACGCCACCTAGTGGTGGGAAGACTATAATGCATCTGAGAAAAAATAAAATTAGACAAGTTTCTAATTGCACAGTCTATCAAATAAGCTCTTATACTTTTCATCCTTTAGCTGAAATAAGAGAAGAAATCATACTGGCAGAGCCAGCAATTTCCACACCATCTCCAGACCCATTCTCACCGGCTACTTCTGCCTCAGTTGAAATTTCATCGGCAACCTCGCCTGTCGGCAACCAGTCTCCAGAAAGTGGTAGTGTGCCAGTTACAACAGGTAGGTCAACAGTCATATTAAATAACTATTGCGGTTCAAGAAAAAACAGAAAGAAACGTGAAATATATGGATGGATATACAAACATTTTAGAGAATACATCATTTTTGCAGAGGTGAAATAACAGTACGAACAACCTTAATCAACAGTGGTTCTTTTTTTATATGTGTACCAATGTAAAATCTAACATTTACATGATATGTTATGTTTCTGTGTGGAGATACGAGAATTTTTCATGATTTTAGATATTTGCAGGACTATATGTTTCATGAATTTCTATTTATTTTTAGTAGGTGGGTTATATAGATACTTGAGAATATATTGGTTAAAATAAAAACATTGAGGTTTTGAACATTGGTCTAAAAACACTTAACTTGGGCAAGAGATTCAGGAACAAAATGTTACGGCTTAGTAAATCTATGTCTTTAAAGGCTAATTTACACCTAATATAAAGTTATCTTATATAAAAACTCCCCTTATAAGTTTATTGAATATCAACTGTATTTGAGTTTTGGTTTTCCTTCCCAGGCTTCAAAGTCTATACAAACAATTACTAAAAATGACAATATCTATCAATCCTTGATCTGTTTAAAAATGTAAACTAATTTTCCACGTGAATTTCATGCCTCAAGCTGATGGTGCACAGTATTTTTGGCGACTTACCTGTAACTTTAATTCTACTTTTTTTAAGCTAGTGAGGGCTGTTTTGTCTAACATTAACTAACTTATGTTCTGCTTAAGAAATCTTTAAAATGCTTTCCAAAGCCTTCACTTTGTTACACATCTAAAATAAATCTAAAAGTGAGTCTAGGTCAGAGAGATTGGTCTTGGTCCAGAAGTCTGGAGTATTGTTGTTTTTTTCCACTGTGATCTCTCCCACCTCATTGTAATCCGTCTGCTTACCCAGCTATGATTAGATCCTAACAATTGTCTCTGTCTTCTTCCCTTGGGAAGGCTGTCATGCACACCAGAGTGGTCCTATGTTCTGCTTGGTTTGACCCTAAACATGGCTGCATGTATTCTGTGTGCATTTTGGATCAGGCCCTATAGAAATGCAAACCCATTGTTCTTTTTACATGCATTGTTTGACTCTTTTTATGTTTCTTCTCTTCACTTTACATAGACAAATACTAATGTACTGACTGGTTGGGTGGCCCACATTATGGGATTATTTCTGAAGAACAAAATATCAATTAACAATATTAAATCTAATCAGTTAATCAAAAGGGACACCAGGGGAGCCATTTTGTGGTAGACTGAATTGGGTTATGGGGATTTCATTGGAGGTATTTTTGGATCCTGGGATTCTGTCAGTTATTGAACTAAATTATTTTGGAAAACGCTATCTCAAAGGATAGACTTTTTGTCTTCTTGTATGTCACGTTTAAGTACTAATATTGAGTTACAGATTTTATTAATAGACTGTAGTTGTTATTGCATTGTAAGGGGCGTATTCAGAGATCGATTGTTGAACCTTGTTTTTAGCTAGTAAATTCAGGTTATTTCTACTGTTTTTATATCATAAACATTAAAGGGTCATTTAATGCATTGTTTTATTTGTTGCATCTGAAAGAAGACATTTGATAATTTTGAAAAATTGTTTGAGAATGAAGTTCCTGGAGCAGAATATACTGCTTTGAATGTATAACTGTCTTTGGGGGTTAGCCCCTGTCAGCCAATGAGCAGCCATATATCTGTATGAGCCATAAGTGTCTACCAAGGAGTTCTAGAGGTATTTCCTGTGATATGTCCTGTTAGTTTCCAATACGTTTAAACAAGTTTTACTAAATATGAGCCAGATTCAATTTGTAAGGCCGCATCTCATGGAATACAGGCCGTATGTCTCCGGTGCTATTCAATTGAACAAGCCCGCAAGTTACGAGTCAAACGCTGAAGCTGTAAACCATGCACTTGTATGTAGCAATTCAGGGCGGGAACATGATCAATTAAGCAAGGTCGTAACTACCCATTTTGAAACAGCCAATAGAAAATGAGAACGCCATCATTACGGCAGTAAAACAGGGAGGTTACATGTCAATCTATTATGTTCTGGGGTCCGATATGCGTTGGGACTCACAAACCCTCAAAATACAAAATAATAAAAATGAATGCCAGTACTGTTCTAGTCCATATGGATGGCCTGATATGTATTAACGCATTGATTCCTGAGATCGATATAACCTCGAAATGACACATAAAAAAATATGATTTTTTATTGCCGATTTGCGAGCTTGAGACTGTTGTGCAAGTAATTCTAATGTCTTTCATCGCTTTCCCCGTCATTTACAGTGCAGTATTGATTTTTTTATTTGCATTTACAGGGCTGTGGTCAGGGGTTAAACCCCTTTGCGGGTCCTCTGTACCACTCATAGGATTTTCTCCTACATTTGCCATTTACGGGTGTGAAAACATTTGCAGCCTTGGGGACATTAGAGTAATTGAATAGCGATTTGCGATTTTAGCGATGGTAACTCTTGTGGACGGGAGAAATCAAAGGTTTCGGAGGGCTGTAAGTTCTGGGTTTAACCACTGCAAAGTTTTCAAGCCCGTAATCCATTAATCATTTGGAGCCCACAAAAAGTCACCAATTGAATAGCAAATTAACTTACGGCCTCACTTACGGTCTCCCGTAACTTACGATTGTTTATTTGAATCAGGCTGTTTTTCATGAAAAATACACTTTTACATTATTGCATTTTTTTTTTTATTCTATCAGTTTCTTTGTGAACAGTTTATTAAAAACAGACTGCAATAAACATTCTACACATTTGTTATTATGACACAAAGAAAACATCTTTTTGTAGAAGATTGGTAAATATTGGAAAATGCATAAATTTTGAAGGGCTATGAGAGATCCACAAAATAACAATATTTGTTTTTATAAACATAATATCATTTTTGATCAATTTGTGATAGTTCTGATTCATTCAAATGAATTCTATGTAATGGTCAACCAGTTGGGCTTCTACCATCATGCCCTCTGTGTAATTTGTTCATGTAACTATAGACCAGTAAGCCTGACATCCTAGAATACATACTATAAAATGATAATGTATCAAAAGAAATATAATGTAAATAAGCACCAACATGCTTTGACATGGCACTATGTATTTTAAAGTGATAAAAGTATTATTGGGCTATAGAAAGTTAGATTTGGTTACTATAGGTTCATTTTTTTAAACTTTTTTTCCACTATGCAGCTTCCCACTTGGGTTAATGGATCTGTTGAAAGATTTCTGAAGACATCCAACGATCTGGTTAAACTTTTCAGTGTATCACTGTGGCTCTATGTTTCAGAAACCATATTTACTAGTGATAGACCATTTCAGGTTTTAGGTTCTATGAGTCAAAGTGCAACATGACCCAGAAGACAATGACACAGATGTGGTCCAACTACACATTCCATACATTTTTCTACAAGAAATTATTGTGCAAAACCAAGAATCTGGAATTGGGTTTAATCTGTTGGTGCCAGGTCACAGATTCATTCTGTTTGTCTATTCACTTTCTGCTTTGTAGGTACAATGCAGTCTTACACATGGTCTCTAACTTACACTGTCACTACAGCTGCTAATGGACCAGGAGAAAATGGTCAGCAAGTACCTTGTATGAGAAGTGCACACATGCCTCCCTCTGTCACGCACAGAATACCTGTTTATCCACACCGGGAAGACCATGGGTAGGTTGATTCTTTATTATTTATTTTAAGTAATTATATTTTCTAGGATATAACTCAATGGCTACTTGTATAAATAAATAGAGATGTTTTATGGAATAGTACCGCAAACACAAAGTAAATGATGAAACCTTCTCAGACCATCAGTCTATTCACATAATAGAGGGACACTGGTCCGCTTCCTTGTTCTTCCATAGAACTGAATGCAGATGTTCCTCTATCCGAATCCATAGTTCCTCCCATTCCTCCCGTATCCTGTTAGGAACGAAGGAAAATGTTGGCTTGAATCAAAACAAAAATACAAAAAAAATAAAAATAAATAAGGCCTTTTTTATTTATTTAAACGTTATATAAACATTTTGCAAATTATGAGCACTTTAGTGATCCTTTATATATAGACTCTAATACCTGACATTAGATTCTTAGCTTTCTTTTGTGGTATGTATATTATATATTGTTATCACTTTATAGTTTTAAGTTTTATGGATATCAACCTGTACAGCAAGTGTTAAAATAGTAAAGTAGCTGTTGGTGCTATAATTTATACATATTTGATCGAAAATTCTGAAGCAGATAAGCTCAGAATAACGAAAAAAAAAAAAAAATGAAATGTGTCCAAATAATATTACTCATCATATTACTGAAATATACTTACATTTATTCTAATTATAAAAAATGTGAAGAAAAAAAGTATTCGCTTGTATGCATCCAATTTCCATATGATAGAGATAAAAACATATTAATAAAGGATATTTTATAGATCATACACAATATGTGTAGCTAGCACAAGGGAATATCTATGTATATTTTTTTTTAATAAGCACAGAAAAAATAAAAAGTAAAATCAATATATATGGCCAGCTGTTCCTAGTCATATTGTCCATGCCAAATGTATAAACAATATATAAATAGATGTGATGTGAAAAAAATTAAATGTCCTGAAAATATATTATATTTATATAAAATATAAAAAAATATTTAGATAAAAAAATTTAAACAAAATGTAAAAAATAGAGAAAAAATAATAATAGTGTAAGTTTTATAAATTATCCATTGTGTTCCATCTAGCTATAGTGTATATTTTTATATATAAAATATTGTATATACATATTTTTTAGTTATTATCTCGTGAAAAAAATAGGAAAAGATAGAACGGCATTGTATATTCTCTCTTGCATAAAATTTACTGAGAGCGTATTTGGGCTTACTTGATGATTTAGGTGATGTGGTTGAGTCATATTATATTATTGTACATCTTGTTAGGTCACACGTTTGTCTAAAGTCTCTTTCTATATGTTTATTTCAGGTATACAGGTAGCTACAATTATGGCACCTACACTAACCAGGGACACCATCCAATTGCAACACAGTACACATCATTACCACATGAGTCTGGTATTTCTGGACCACTTCATTACACGGCCTACCACAGAAGCACTGCTCAGGTATGTATATATTTTATTGCACACTGAACATTCAGCAACAATGGTTGAAAATACAATTTCTGCCATTAGTTTTACATATTTGCTTATTTAATTTGCATGCATTTATCCAAAACATTTTTATGGAATTTAATGCAATAAAAACTGGTTACAAAAGGTTAATATTTTTTGGCTGGTGTACACAGAAGTAGGCGTTAGTTGACCCAGAAAATGGTAATTTCCTGTCAAGAATACTACAACAAATATCGCCTTTATGTTTGAAAAAAGATCACTAGGACACAGTGTTTTGGGTTTCACAGCTTAAGTACTCTTTGTGGAACCGGATACTAAGTGTGAAAGGTGATCGAGGCAGCGGCGTGCCAGCATCTGTGCAGATGGCTGAGTTTGGACATTGTAACAAGGCTGAATAGAAAGTTCACTCCAGAGTTTGTCTGGCGCATGCCAATGGCCAGTGTTAAAACTTTGTCTTTCAATAGTCACTTCACAGCACAGAGAAAAAAAAATTAATGACTCATTTTCAATTAGCTGACCTATAATGGTAAAACTTTCCATGTTTGAGCCATAATAGAATTTATTACATAATAGAACACACTTACAAACTGCGTTATTTTTAGAGATTTTTTTCTTCCTTTAAAACTTAATGACATTCAAAGACACAGCTGCAAACGAGTCACTGGAAAAATTCTTCCATCCGTAATTTTCTTTTGAGCAATGTTATGGAAGGCTCATAAAATCTTGTACATCTTAAAGCCCATTTAGAAAGTGATCTATAAAGAAACAGAAACATTTAATACATTCTTAATGAATGTTAAATTCTGTTGACATTTTTAGAATATTATAAATTAAGATTATTTGTTTCAAATACTCAGATTTCATAAAAATATCTACTGATTCCAGTTTTTTTTTATTTTCGTGAGTATTGAATCTATATTATTGGCTGCTAAATGGCTCAATATTTTAAAATGGAAACAAAATATATTACATTCTTGGAATGAAGAATTGGAAATTATTGATAGACAACTAGAAAGAGATTTTCCAAAAACATAAAAAAAAAAAAAAAAAAAAAAATTGATTGAAATGGAAGTTGTGGGATCAATATATAAAATAAACAATGCTCCTCCTCTTCACCCAGTGTTGTGAATGATATTGTTTTCAATACCAAAACCCTTTTTATTATTGTATAAGATTGGTTGGAGAAAATAGATTGTATATAATATTTTTGTCTTTTTTTTAATTCCTTTTTGTAAAAGTGAGTAAAAAGAATACATATGAGTGGGACAATAAAGTGATAAAAAAGTCAGTGCCTTTAAAATGTGAATGTAGTGCTCATAGAATAGAGTAGAATGTGTTATGTAGTTACTATTAAACAATAATAAACAGTATTTACAGAAAAAAAGATCAATATACTGTAGATGTGCTTTTCTCCAACCCCAGTAAGGTGTCCAGGAGGTGAATGAGGGTCTGCTTAAGGAGGATGTCCTACATTTTTCTGACTGTTGTAAATGTCATTACAATAGCCACTGCAGGGAAGGAGGCAGATACATAATGTTATCTGTAATATAGATGAAGATCCAGGTCAGTCCCTCTGGGCAGATCATCACCCATTCCTTGAACACGTGATAGGGCTGAAATTCTAAACTTAATGTACATTTTAAAAGTTAAATTGAATTTATTTTCTTCACATACTGATTTTATTGCTAATCAGGAACTACATAAACAAATTATACCATATATTCTGAGCACTACAGTGATCCTTTAAAATTGTATTTTACAAAAGATGTATAATCCCAATCATACAAAGTTATAAAATAGAACTAATCTTTAATTTTTTTCTGTGCCCAACTCAATAAGTTACAATGTTGGCCTTGTTGTGTCCACCCACTGCCATAGTGCAGCCCGTACAAGCTGTGAAAATCCAAATTGCAAATTTTAGTTCACATAACATGGCCAGCCGGTGTCTATTGGTCCATGCAGTCACATGGGGCAGCAAAGCCATGTCGGCTCCTCCACTAAGAACTACAGTATGGCATTTCATAGCTTGATCCATCACTTCACACAGTTACACACTCAGAGGGCTGTACTACAGGCAAACCTCTAGAGCCAAGGGAAATTTGTATTATGTTGACTCTCGTTCCCTTATACCATTTTCAAACACCTTGGTTCATATGCAAAAGAAATGCTAAATGAAATTCAGTGCTTTATATTTCAGAATTTACCATAAATGTGTGTTTACCTTTGTAGTACCCATTTACAAGCCAGGCCCGTATGGAACCGTGTCTCATGAGTGGCACCACAAGGCTTCATCCCAGCCAGGTTGCACCTCGATGGCCAGAAGTTGCACCGTCCAACACTTGTTACACAAGCCCCTCCATGCACTCTGCAAGATACGGGAATTCCAGTGACATGTACACAGCATTGGCGCCCAGACGAAACTCTGAATACGATCATATGCAGCATTTCCCTGGCTTTGCCTACATAAATGGGGAAGCCAGTACCGGATGGGCAAAATGAAAATATTTTTCTTGAACTTTTTCAATGGACTTCAAAAGAAGTATAAATATGGAATAGATATGAAACTGGACATGTTGTACAGTGAACCAGTTGGACAATGTCCTTGTAGCTAAAGAGAATTTATTGCTACTGTAGAGCACTATATGGGCCAGGCTGTGCCTTTTATATGTTAATATTTTCTGTTATATGCTGCCAGTTCCTATGAGGCATCAGCTTCTATTTTAATCCTTGTTCTATAGATTCCATGGAGGAACACTGGAGTAACTTCTTTGTATTTATTTACACATAATTGAACTGATATGCAGAGTCCTAACCGTATTGTTGCTTCATTTTTCACCAAAACAGTTGTGTGTTTTTTTTTGCCAATGATAAATCATAGGAGACGCCATTTGCACCTTTCAGTGAAGCATATATTCGGATAAGATAATGTCTTAAAAATGGTTAAGGCTAATTGTGGATTTATTTCCTGACATTCCTAGGCATCGGTTCCTCATGCACTTCATTCACATTATCAACCATGCATGCCATGTGCATAAAATATGTTTTAAAGAAAATCGTAATTTTATCAGATTCTCCTTGTGTCTGAAGGCTGCCAAGTTGTCTCTCTTTAGAACTGTCAGGTGGCTTGGAGCCTGGATTGGTGTGGTCTGCCAATTGTTTTTCTATTCCACAGTAAGGAGGATTTGTGGTTTAATTGGTCAATGAGTTTTGTATTTTTTTTGTATACCATCCTTCTTCACACATGCACATAGCCAAGCATTACAAACTGGAAATCCTTCTTTCCATGCTTGATACCACCACTCATTTTCCTTAATCTACAGTAGTCTTTTACCTAATGTGCAACTTTGTAAGCGTTTTAGATCCCCAGTTAAACTTCTGTGCAATCGTGGTCTTCAGACAAGGGAAAGTGAGCAGCCAGAGAGGTACCCCATGAGTTAAGGACTCCTAGGCATCTGCTTGGTTTGCCAATCATTAGATCTAAATATCCAAGGATGAAATATAACAGATGAGGGTTTCTCACAGCCTTCAGATGCATCATAATGCAAATGATCAATAATTAAACATCTCTGCAATTGTACGCCTACCAAAAGGAACTCTGTGTCTCCAATTCCCTCACTGTATACTTGCAACAAATTTCTGCTGTGCCTTGGGACCGTTTCAGTTCAGTGTTTGTGTGAAACAAATATATTGTACTTTTTGGAAACTTTGTGTTAGACATTTACCTTGTCTAATCTGTAGCCCTGTGAGTTTTTGGTAGAATGCATTAACACGTACTCTGTATATTACAAGACGCACTGAGGAAATTAAGAGGACTTATTACCCTATGGGTAAGGAATTAATAAAAAGAAGTGTAACATCAGCTATCAAATTACCTGTAGAAAATCTCATTCATAGCACCTGGCATGATAATAATGCACATTGCAAATGAAAAATACATATTATTTGTACAGTTGTGAAGCCAGTATTCACATCAATAAAATAATTACTGAAATTATATGATTAATTTGTATTTGTATGTATATTTGTATAAAATGATGATTGGATGTAATGGAGACATATATGAAGTTTCATGTTTTATTTCTGCGGTGTACTGCAGCCTTTGTATACATTTTTTTCCTTTTTGTTTCATAAAATACTTTTTATTTCATAAAAGAATTACACAAAAGACTTGTGAAATTATATTACATAATATATCAGAAAAAAACAATATATTGCAGGGAGGATGGTCTTTTCTATCACATATATAGTTGTGAGCATATGAGTTGTTGCTAATGCTTGCGGGCTCGCGCAGCGAGCCTGCGGCCCTCGCAAACTTTACGTCGTAACGCAAAAAAAATACGAGACACGTTGTGACCCATTACGACCTTGCAAAAAACGTCCGCAACACGCGCACATCAAAACATCAAAAATACAACATATACACACAACAAATACATAAAAAGCTTACTTACAGGAAGAGGGAGCATCAGGCACCTCGAAAACTAAAGTTACACCTCAATTTAACTGAAATTAAAGCAGTTTAGACACAAAAATATTCTCTAAGCGAGAGAAAAAATGGCCGCTGAAAAAAACAAAAACGAGGCTACAGCAGTCTAAAGATGCAAAACACCACCAAACACCTACATATTTGCGGAAAAACACCTATGAGATTAGAAAACAAGTACGCAACCCACGTAACCCCAAAAACATTACAAACACAACAAATACAAACAACAAACACATAAAAAGGTTACTCACAGCAAGGGGGGCACCGAGGACCTCTGCAAGTGAAGTTACACCTCCATTTAAGCACAAATTTCGGAGTTTAGAGATCCGAAAATCACCTAAGCGAGAGAAAAAATGGCCGCCGAACAAAACGAAAACGAGGCTAAAGGTCCCTAAACACGCAAAACACTACCATAAACACGCAAAACACCACCAAACAGCTACGGATATTCCGAAAAAGTCGCACGACATAGAAAACGAAGATTACGAAAAACTTGCACGACATAGAAAACGAACTACGCTACATCAGCCACATTATATACACCAAACACCCTTAGCTCACTTACACTTTCATTGCCGTCATATTTTGAAGGGCAATATTCTAGTTATATATAATTTGCAATCATGCTTACAGTATATAATTAAATCTATTATATATAAATGTACTTAGAACCAACCCCAAAAGATTGAAGTGTGGCGACATAAACATACTCTGAAAGAAAATACACTTATATATCTTCAGGGTATCCTCCTCAGGGATATGCTATATATACTATCAGTCTCCAATGATCAAATAACACAATCTTTAAAATTGATATACATTTTATTAAAATAAAAACTCAAACAAAACCACAACAATTAAAATAATAAAATAAGAGTAAGTCCAAACTGTAAATTACACTTTTACATGATCATAATCACCATATACATAATCTGGTTATCACAAAATAGGATTGCAGATATCCACACAATAGGAGAGAAAATATCACAGTCTAAAAGACATAGAATACATTTGAAAGTGCTAATTTAAGTAAAGTGCTGACAAATATGTGGGTTAGATGTATTATATGACCATTGAGTATTTATATGCTATTAGATATTCATACAGTGACATTGTGATATCCAATATATGCACATGATTTTTATATAGATATATAGGTAGTATGCCTCTCTGAATATTTATGTATTAATAAGCACTTAGCACTTTAATTATAATCATTTGCATTATATGATAGGATGGGTAGTGTAGTTTAGTTTGGTGGGTTTTCACTTTCAGGGGGTAATTGGTGGATCCCCAGTTCCATCACTAGTTTAGCTATAGTATTGTGGTAGAAAGGAATTAGATTAGTTGCATGAGTCAGAGAATAGGGTATTTACCAGAGGGTGTGTACTTTGCACTTTATTTGTCCTTAGTCATCACTTTAACAGACATAGAATACATTTGAAAGTGCTCATTTAAATAGACTGTGATGTTCTCTCTCCTAGTGTGTGGATATGTGCAATACTATTTTGTGATAACCATATTATGTATATGGTGATTATGATATTGGAAAAGTGTCATTTACTGTTGGGACTTACTCTTATTTTATTATGTTATGTTAATCGTCATGTTTTTTTTTTGTGTTTTTATTTTAACAAAATGTATATCAATTTTAAAGATTGTGGTGTTTGACAATTGGAAACTGATACCCATAGTATATATAGCATATCCCTGAGGAGGATAATCTGAAGATATATAAGTGTCTTTACTTTCAGAGTATGTAATTATTACATTATTATATTACACCCAGTAAGTAGTTCATAGTATATATATAATCCATTGTTAGTATATGGTTGTATTTCCAGTGCCGGATCTACCTTTTTGGAGCCCATGGGCAGTGAAGTGGAGGAGTTCCTTCGAGTGCATGTAGAAGGTATGCATGCAGAAAGCACCCATTTTCCCTTTTCTGTGCGTCTATATCGCTCTCTTGATGTGTGAGCAAATCACAGACATGTCACCTAACAGCCATTTTAACTACATAACTACTCATTTGCATGCCAAGAAATTACTTGGTTATTAAATGCATTTTATAGTGGGCCAAATTATTTTTATTTTTTCATGGGAGGACAGCAATCATATATTACACAAACACATATCTTGATCACTTGTATCGCAAATAAATTATGAGAGTTAAAGGGCCACTGCACAATGAAAACAGAAATTGTTTGTAAAAAATGTAATCTACCTAAGAGCATAAGTAATGAGGTAAACAAATCATGCAGCTCGTTTTTAATTAGATAGAACAAATTGTAATGCCTCGGTTGGGCCCTGGGGAAATCCATGATACATATGTATATAATATAAACACATATATATACTTAACCAGCTTCACCTATAAGCATGCAAATGTAAGGGTCACCAATAATTATTTTATTATTTTTATTATTAACTTTTATTTATAACGAACCAAATATAATAAAAATACATAAATATTTAACCATGATCAGCTACAATTAAACAAATGTACACATCTTCAGCAAGGGTCACCTATAATTAGCATACCAATATAAAAATGTACAGACAGTGTCACCTGGTATTGTAATATAAATACATAAATATTAAGTCAGGAATACTTATAATCATATAAATAGCCATTCAGACAGAATACCTATAATGAAGTAAATAACCTGCCTCCAAGAATAAATATTATTGAGGAGCTACTTACTGCCAATATTTCCATGCAAAAATAAATGTTGTGAAAAAACATTATATAAACTTACCAATGCTGCCTCTGTTCAACTGGTGCACTTTCTGCCCATGCTCTACCCTCAGCAGGTAACGCATGGGATGAAGGAGGGAGGGAACAGTGAGTAATCCACACTCTAGTTTTAGGTGGGTGCCAATCTAGGAACTGCAGTAATTTGTTTGTAAGGCAAAAATTTATTTTTTAGGGTATTTTAAGCTAAAAATGGGCATCTCTCACAGGGAAGCACCCCTTGGCAGCTGCCTAGTTTGCCTAAGGGTTAATCCG
This sequence comes from Discoglossus pictus, assembly GCA_027410445.1. NCBI lineage: Eukaryota > Metazoa > Chordata > Amphibia > Anura > Alytidae > Discoglossus > Discoglossus pictus. The sequence continues at coordinate 33,108,134 of CM050167.1, forward strand.
GCCATGTGCATATCAGTACACACTTGATGCTTGATACAAACTGGAAATTTACACCATTAATTGAAATAATATTGCAACAAATTATATAGCATTTCAACAAAACATCTTATTTGTTTTATTTGTTTATAGTAATTATACAAAACATATATATATATAAATTCTAACTCACACTTGCATCATAACTGAGTCTGCAATGCTTGGAGAATATGGTGTGCCATTATAATGGAATACAAACACTGCAGCTTCCAGCACAATAAAAGAAAATACCAGGATGCGTAACCTTTATTATAATGACATATGCACTGCACCCTGTCACCCATATATAGTATTCCCTTATACAAACATAAAACTGGTCTTTATCAATGGTTCAGTTACTGTATTCAGTCCAAAACACACAATAATATGCTATTTCCTAATCCATGGCACTACACAATTTGAATATGTTTGAAATACTGAATACTGAAAATGCCTTGCTAATATTAACCTTCCCCATCACTGGCACCCATTAATTTAAGTGCTGTGCTATAATAAATGTAAGAGGGGCATCTTTCGTCCCTAATAGGAGCCTCCCACCCACTTTCAAAGCAAGCAAAGAATAAAAAATACATTCCAGTGTCCACATTATATTTCCCCTTCACTGTCAAGGTAGAAAATAAAAACAAGGGGTCTTTGGCCTTCCAAACTAGGGATCTTAGAGACCCCTCCCATTCCCTGGGGCATTTGGGTAGGGATAATTAATACATGAAGCAGTGGTCCTAGGGACCCTATTATTCAAAGGAGAGGCATTAAAGGGTCCTGTTTCTTCTAACCCTTTGCCAAGTAAGGAATATAATAAAATATTTTAATAAATAAAAAAGTTCCTACTTACCTACGCCGATTGTTGTCTTACTAGTCCATTTGGTATTCTTGACCTCCTCCTAAACTAACCCTACCTACTCCGTCTAGTCCCCACCACACCTTAAAAAAGTAGGGCTCCATTAGCTCTATGGAACTTATCTGCAATGTACAGTGCCTTGCAAAAGTATTCACCCCCTTGACTTTTTACCTATTTTGTTACATGACAGCCTTACGTTCAATGTTTTGTTAATCTGAATTTTATGTGATGGATCAGAACACAATAGTCTAAGTTGGTGAAATGAAATTAGAAAAATATATACATAAAACAATTTTATAGAAATAGAAAACAGAAAATTGGCATATGCGTATGTATTCACCCCCTTTGTTATGAAGCCCATAAAAAGCTCTGGTGCAACCAATTACCTTTAGAAGTCAAATAATTAGTGAAAAGATGTCCACCTGTGTGCAATCTAAGTATCACATGATCTGTCATTACATATACACACATTTTTTGAAAGGCCCCAGAAGCTGCAACACCTAAGCAAGAGGCACCACTAACCAAACACTGCCATGAAGACCAAGGAATTCTCCAAACAAGTAAGGGACAAAGTTGTTGAAAAGTACAAGTCAGGGTTAGGTTATAAAAAAATATCCAAATCTTTGATGATCCCCAGGAGCACCATCAAATCTATGATAACCAAATGGAAAGAACATGGCACAGCAGCAAACCTGCCAAGAGACGGCCGCCCACCAAAACTCACGGACCGTGCAAGGAGGGCATTAATCAGAGAGGCAGCACAGAGACATAATGTAACCCTGGAGGAGCTGCAGAGTTCGACAGTAGAGACTGGAGTATCTGTACATAGGACGATAATAAGCCGTACGCTCCACAGAGTTGGGCTTTATGGCAGAGTGGCCAGAAGAAAGCCATTACTTTCAGAAAAAAACTAAATGGCACGTTTTGAGTTTGCGAAAAGGCATGTGGGAGACTCCCAAAATGTATGGAGGAAGGTGCTCTGGTCTGATGAGACTAAAATTTAACATTTCAGCCATCAAAGAAAACGCTATGTGTGGCGCAAACCCAACACATCACATCACCCAAAGAACACTATCCCCACACAGCAGCCGGGACTGGGAAACTGGTCAGAGTTGAGGGAAAGATGGATGGTGCTAAATACAGGGATATTCTTGAGCAAAACCTGTACCACTCTGTGCATGATTTGAGGCTAGGATTGGGGTTCACCTTCCAGCAGGACAATGACCCCAAATACACTGCTAAAGCAACACTTAAATGGTTTAAGGGGAAACATGTAAATGTGTTGGAATAGCCTAGTCAAAGTTCAAACCTCAATCCAATAGAAAATCTCTGGTCAGACTTAAAGATTGCGGTTCACAAGCGCAAACCATCCAACTTGAAGGAGCTGGAGCAGTTTTGCAAGGAGGAATGGGAAAAATCCCAGTGGTAAGATGTGGCAAGCTCATAGAGAGTTATCCAAAGCGACTTGGAGCTGTGATTGCCGCAAAAGGTGGCTCTACAAAGTATTGACTTTAGGGGGGTGAATAGTTATGCACATTGACTTTTTCTGTTTTTTTGTCTTATTTGTTGTTTACTTCACAAGAAAAAAAAATAACATCTTTAAAGTTGTGGGCATGTTCTGTAAATTAAATGATGCAAATCCTCAAAGAATCCATGTTAATTCCAGTTTAAGATGCCAAGGGGGCTGAATACTTTTGCAAGGCACTGTAACTACAATATCCAGAACAATGGTTTGTATAAACATATTTAAGTGGGTAAAAGGGAATATGTATTATTGCAGTGAAGAGGGTATTGAACCATTGGTAGGGAGCTTATAATTTATAATTCCTGCAAAATCAAAGAGTCCATATTTTGGAGCTGCATGTCATCAACCAGTGCAGCTAAACTGGAGATAATAGCAAGGGCATGACGGGCTTATAAAGTTAACATTTAAACACAATAAAATAATCAACATGATTACATCTTCTCCAATTGATGCTGACTGCTCTACATTACGGTACAGAGCAGTACCCAGTTTGTTTATTTTTTTATGTAGATAAAATGTACATGCCTAATGGACCTACTGTACAGCACTGGCAAACAGATTTCCTTCCACAGATCAATCCACCTCTTTAAATGTGCAGGTCTGGAGAGGAGTGAGGGGCTCCTTTAGTCACAAACAGCTACATTTTATCTGATCGTTTGGCTTTCATTTTTTACATTATTAATATATGATTTTTTTAACATTCTTGTGAAATTATATATACTGTATCTGTATTTTTCTATGGTCCTTTACTTTTCTCCTCTATATTTTCTGTCACCTTTGTCCATCTTTTCCCTGTGCTTCCCCTCCAATATAAGTCCTATACTTTCCTAATAATAGCATTAATAATACATTTATATGACACTTTTCTACCAAAAATTACTTTAAATGCTTAGAAGTAAAAACAAGAAATAGGAGTTTTAAGGATTCTGGTATAAATAAAAAAGCCTGGGGCAAAACAAGTCTTAAAAGTTTATTTTAAAAAAATGTCCAGGGAAATGTAATAATTGGCTCAGCATGACAGAGAGATCCAGATTATTGGTACATGAAAACTCAAGACAGAAAGGTAAGTGAAGTGATTCTGGAAACGGTTTGTAGATCGTCACCTGGAGTTTATGTTTTACATGATCTAGGACAACCCCAAGTTTGCAATTTTGTTAAGAATCAGGAATTCTTAACAGCAATTTCCTACTTGTATTTGGTCAAAGGAAGCTGCTGATGTGACTTTTCTAGGTTAAGCCATAACCAATTGGTAGTCTTGATAGTCATCCATCTTGGAACTGTTCTAGGGTTTTATTAGGAGCTGTGTGCCACAATTTCTTAAGGTAAGGACTTTCAGAGGTAACATTGGAGATAGAGTTTTGTGGAACTCCACATGTCAGGGGGTAGGTTCAGAAGAAACCCTCTGTGCTCTGGCAATGATAATATATTTAAATCAGCTGATATCAATGCCACCTAGCCCACATTAGTTATTATCTTTCTATTACGATTGTATGGTCTAAATTGTGAAATGCTGCAAAGAGGTCAATGATTTTCCGCTCTGTTATCACTTACTCCATGTTCTTATTGCCTTTTTCAATGCATTATCCACTCCTACTTCCTCTATTCTCCTTTTCTCTTTTTCCTCTTTATGTTCTTGCATAATCCTTTCTAATCCCTCTCTCTTGCTGTCAGTCTTGATAACTTTTCCATTGGGAAATTCAGGATTCTGAAACTGACCTAGAGCTACAGACGGATTAAAACTATGTTGATTTTGTATAGGTGGAAAAACAGAAGACTTTGATCAGAAATATGCATACTTTTACCTAAAGTGTTTAATTAACTCTCACAGTGATGGAGTGATCATCAGAAGGAGCATGCCCAGTTACAATTATTATAATTACTCTTTTTTGATGAAGTGCCAGCATTTTCCAGAACACCATTTACAAATTAGAATAAAGTACAGTGGGTGACAAAGATATATACACATTTTAAATAAAGTAGAAATACAATTACAAGTAAAATCACTGGCGTAGGAAGGGTGGGGCGCGGGAGGTGGTCCGCCCCGGCGTAACCTCCTTGGGGCGGCATGAGCTGCGGCGAGAACGCCGGTTAGTTGCTGCTGATGCCGCCCCCGCATGCGAGGGAGCGTGTGCCTGTGTGAGTGCGTGTGTCTGTGTCAGTGTGTGCCTCTGAGTGTAAGTCTGTGAGTGTGTGTCTATGAGTGTGTCTGTGAGTAAGTGTGAATGAGTGTGAGTGTGTGTCTGTGTGAGTGTGTGTGTCTGTGTGAATGTGTGCCTGTGAGTGTGTATGTCTGTGAGTGTGTGTCCGTGAGTGTGTGTGTGTCTGTGATTGTGTGTGTCTGAGTGTGTGAGTAAGTGTGTGTCTATGAGTGTGTCTGTGAGTGTGTGTGCATGTCTGTGAGTGAGTGTCTGTAAGTGTGTGTGTGTGTGTCTGTGAGTAAGTGTGTGTCTGTGTGAGTGTGTGTGTGTCTGTGAGTGTGTGTGCCTGTATGTGTCTGTGAGTGAGTGTGTTTCTGTGAGTGAGTGTGTGTGTCTATGAGTGTGTCTGTGAGTAAGTGTGAATGAGTGTGAGTGTGTGTCTGTGTGAGTGTGTGTGTCTGTGTGAATGTGTGCCTGTGAGTGTGTATGTCTGTGAGTGTGTGTCCGTGAGTGTGTGTGTGTCTGTGATTGTGTGTGTCTGAGTGTGTGAGTAAGTGTGTGTCTATGAGTGTGTCTGTGAGTGTGTGTGCATGTCTGTGAGTGAGTGTCTGTAAGTGTGTGTGTGTGTCTGTGAGTAAGTGTGTGTCCGTGTGAGTGTGTGTGTGTCTGTGAGTGTGTGTGCCTGTATGTGTCTGTGAGTGAGTGTTTTCTGTGAGTGAGTGTGTGTGTCTGTGAGTGTGTGTAAGTCTGTGAGTGTGTGTAAGTCTGTGAGTGTGTGTCTGCGTGTGTGCGCTTGTGCCGCCTGTGGCTGCCCCTGATTTTGACGGGGGGGGGGGGGGGGGCAGCTGAAAGGTGCAACAGAATGGGTGCAACAAAGGTCAATGCCCTATTTGGAGAGAGGGCTTACAATCTAGAAGGTAAGGTTGGGTTGTGATATGGGAGGCTGATAGATGTAAGATGGCAAAGAGTAAGGCAGTAGGCTGATGTAAGTGGAAGTGACTGTGTTTTACACTGTAGATTGTGTGTGTAAATAACTTTATGCCCTACAGTATGCAGTTGTGCATATAAAGACTGGAGGGGATAAGCTTATTAAAACAGATGTTTTTTAGTGAGGTTTTGATGCAGGAAAATAGTCTAGCAGAGAGAGGCAAGGCGTTCCAAAGAGTGGGGGCAACTCAAGAAAAGCCCTGAAGGAAGTGTGAGAGGAGATTACAAGAGAGGAGGAAAGAAGAAGGTCATTAGCAGAACGAAAATGGTGATCGGGGGAGTATTTTGAGATAAGGGCAGAGATATAAGGGAGGTGCACTGTTGTTAAGGGCTGTATATATATTTTGGTAGATGAGTCTAACAAAGTCATCCATTATGGAGTGGTGACAGATGGGTGATGGGGAGGCCAGCAAGGAGCAAGTTGCAGTAGTCGAGTAGAGAAATGTTGAGAGAATGGATTAGAATTTTAGCTGCGTCTTGAGCAAGATGACATCTTTTGTAGATTTGTTTTTAGGTGAAGGTGACATGATCTGGTTATTAATTGTATGTGAGGAATGAAAGACAATTTTAATACATTACATCACTTTCCCTTTAATTTAAAATACAGTATTGTGTTTATATTTGCTTTTACAGTGCTACGGACAGGATTTTAGTACCTCTCTAGTACCCATAGGATTTTTGTCTCCATTCGCCGTTTACGGGTTTGAACGCCAGTGCATCCTTGGGGATTTCTAGCAATTTAATAGCGATTTGCGATGGTAACATTTACAGGCTTGACAGACCAAAGGGTTAGCTAGTACGGAGTTCAGATTATGACAGCCCGTAGGGTTTTTCCACCTCTAACCCGCAGATCATTTGCGGGTAGCTAATAGAGGCCAATTTAACAGCCTTAAATCTTGCGGGCTCCTTTAAAATCGTAGCAATTTAATAGGGGCCTATGTGATTCTATCATGGATCCAACCAACTCCTATAGAAAAATATATGGAACTGAGGGCTTGAATGTAGTAACAAATGAAAACAAATGGGTAGATAGGCCATATAAAACCACTGCTACCTCCAATTCCAATATCTAATTTTGTATGTAATTTATACTAATAACAGTATTAACTAATAATAATTTTTTTAAAGATTTAAAGCTGTAGAAAATGAATTTACTTTCATGAAGTTTAAAGGCTTAAATTAAAGACACAATGTCAATTTTATCTAAATTTTTGAATAAATAAATTTATAATAAGTTAAATTAAATTAATAAACTAAACACAACGTTTACATATTTCCTTTTTATACACAATTATTATGTACTGTAGTGATCCATTTGCTTTACTCAGCTGCTTCTCTCAGGGGGGTGTGTCCTTTTAAAATACTAAGCTGTTATTGAAAGTATTGGCAGTTTTAGCTGACACTTTTCCATTGTGGTAAATAGAAGTAGACAAAACCCCCTCCACCTCTGATCTTATATCGAGTGAATATCTGTGCCTGTTTTTTTAATATTAATTTTGATAATGATCAATGCCTAATTAAAATATATAGCTACTTTTGTTAGGGCATTACAGTGGCCCTTACAATATTTATTATTTATTTAGTTTGCCTATTATCAAGTATAGTTCTTCAAAAAAGTATATTTTAAATATATATCTATAGTGGTGCTTTTACATTTTACAAAAATTGAAGAATACTGTCATTGGTGTGAGATTACCAATTTAAAAAGGGAAGTTGAGCAAACAAGAAATGGATACAATTAAATAAATCAAAACCTGGGAGGATGTAGTCATAAAAACGGGATGACAAAGGTGGAAATGTTGTGATATTGCAGGTTAATATGCGTAAAAAAAAAAGGCTATTAGGCAGTTAGAAGCTTGAAAATGTTATACACAGCTATTTGTAAATCCAACTAATAACTATTTGAATAGTTACAACAATATGATTAATACAGCATTTAACTTAAAAATCATCTCTAAAAAAAGAATTGAAATATTTAACTCAAGAGCCAGAAATAGCTACTATTTACTTTTTACCAAAAGTTCACAAAAATGTTTCCAATCCACTGGGTCGATCAATTGTTTCTGTTCGTAGTTCGCTATGTGAAAATGCTAGCAAATATTTAGATTATAGACTCAGAGAATTGGTCTATAAATTACCATCATATACAAGGGATACAACACATATTTTGAAAAAATTGGAAAATTCTGTTATAGACAGGCCCGGATCCATCTTTTTGGAGACCCTAGGCAGTAAAGTTGAGGAGCCCTGTGAGCATGCACCCATTTTTCCTTTTCTGTGTGTGTATAAAGCTATCTTGCTGTGTGAGCAAATTGCAGACATTTCCGCCATTTTTACAGCGTAGCTACTTATACACACACCAAGCTATTACTTGGTCACATTCTCTCCTTCTCTCTTCTCCTCCCTTCTCTCTCCCTCTCTTTCTCCTCTCTATATCCCCTGTCTTTCTCTATCTCTCGCTTTCCCTCTTCCTCCCACCTTTCTCTCCTTTCTCTGTCTCCCTCTCTCCCTTTCCCACTCTCTTTCTCCCCTCTCCCTCCCTTCTCTTTCTTTCACTCTCTCTCCCTTACCTCACTCTTTCTATCTTCCTTTCCCTGTCTCCCTCCCTCTCTCTCTTTTTCATCCCTTTATCCCTATTTCTCTCTCTCTCTCCCTCTTCTCTTTCTCTCTCCCCTCCCTGTGTCTCTCTCTACCTCTCTATCTCCACCAATCTTTCTATCCACCCTCTGTCTCTCTCTTTCCCTCCCTCTCCCCCCACTCTCTCTCCCTCTTCCCCTCTCCTTCCCATCTCTCGCTCTCTCCCTCCCCACACTTTCTCTGTCTCTCTCCCCCCTCTCACTGTCCTCCACTCTCTCTCACTGTCCCCCAATCTCTCTCCCTCCCTCTCTTTATCTTCCTCTCTCTCACCCTCTTTCTCTCCCTACTCTCTTCCCTGCTTTCTCTCTCTTCTCCTCTCCCTCCCTCCATCTCTATTCCCCTCTCTCTTCCTCTCTCTACCCCTTTCTCTCCCTGTCTCCCCTCGCTCTTTCTATGTCTCTCTCTCCCTCTCTCTATCTCTCCCCACTCTCTCTCTCTCTCTTTCTCCCTCTCTCCTACTCTCCTCCCACCCCCTCATATTTCTCTCCCTCCCTCTTCCCCTTTCTTTCTCTCCCTCTCTCTCAATTTCAAGCTCTCCCTCTCATTCCCCTCCCTCTTTCTCTCCCATCTCTCCCCCCACACTCTCTCTTTCTCGCTCCCTCTCTTCCTCTTTATCTGTCTGTCCCCTCTCTCTATCTCTCTATCCCTCTTTCCTCTTCCTATCTCTCCCCCTTCTCTCCCTCACACTTACACTCTCTCTCCCCCTCCACTCTCTCCCTCTTCTCCCTCTCTTTCTCCCATTTCTCCCTCCCCCACTCTCTCCCTCTCCCTCTCTTCCCCTCCCTTTCTCTTTCTCTATCTGTCTCCCTCCCTCTCTTTCTCTTTTTCTCTCTCGTCCTCTCTTTCTCCCCCTCTCTCTTTCTTTCCCCTCTCCCTCTTTCTCTCTCTTCTTTCCCCCTCCTCATCTCCCTCCCTATTCCCCTCTCTCTACCCTTCTCTCTCTTCTTCCCTCCTCTCTCCCCCTCTTTCTCTCTCTTCTTTCCCATCCTTCTCTATTCCCCTCCCTCTTCCCTTCTCTTCCCCTTCTCTCTTCTTCCCTCCTCTTTTTCTCCCTCCCTCTCTATCCTCCTCAATCTACCTCTCTATCCCTCTTTTCCCCCCTCTCTTTCCCTATTTCTTTCTCTCCCCTTCTTTTCCCCTCCCTCTCTCTCTTCTTCTTTCTTTCCGTTTTGCTCTTCCTCTCTTTCTCTCACCTCCTTCTCTCTTTCTATCCCCTCCCTCTCTATCCCTCTTTCTACCTCACCCTCTCTCCCTCTTCTCTCTCCCTCACCCTCTCTCCCTCTCACACACATGGACATACCTCTCACCTCATTACAGCTCCAGCCTCCATCCTGTGTTGAAGATCTCTTCCACTGTCTCTTCCATAGCCTTGCTGCCATGGCTGTGCAGGGGAAGGCTTCCTCTCCCTCCTTTCTGTGCTCCGGTGCAGGGGGCGGGCTTAGGCTTCTTGCAGTGTAATCTAACCTTCCTGTCTGGAGCTCAGTGTTAACTCCAGCAGCGGTGTCTGTTTTTAGAGGAAGCAGGAACTGCACATTGAAGCACACACAAAGAAGGGATTTGGTGGGTGTCTCTGGTGGAAGATGGGGTGATAATGAGGCACCCCTCTCAAAGATGCGCCTGTAGGCAGGAGCCTAACTCGCCTAATGGATGATTTATATTATAGATGATAATACTCTACTTGTAAGTGGTGATGTTGAATCCCTGCTTTCACAGACAATGATCGGGGAATAGCCCTTCTGAATCAGTGGGGCTCCAGCTGGGTAAGGAGCTAGCAGAGTGACTTGAGTACCTGCTGTGGGTGGAGCTTGGCTTGGAACCTGGGACTGCTTGCCACTTTTTCCCCAATTGATTACAACTTTGTTTTTAATTCAGTAGGGCAGTCTGTTCCACTGCCCCTCCCTCTGAGAAGTGTACAAATGGATTATCCTTTGGGGTCACTATAGAAGCTGATCCCAATCACAGATTTAGCAGAGCAGGTTAACACCTAGAACCTGCCTTGCACGACTGAGAATGTGCAACAGTCAGGGGAGGGCATTGGCCCTAAGAACCGGAGGGATGCACCATTGATGTGGATTGCAAGCCTACCAGAGACTGTGCGATTCCTGATACAGGACAGGAGGCCAAGCTTGTCGGATCCCTACTCACATTAGGTTCTGTTGCCCCACAGGAGTATAAATACGCTCCTGACCCAGTAGGGCAGATTGTTCAACTGTCTTTTCCCTTGGATATTGAGCAGGTTACCGATCCTCAGTGGTCACCCCAGAAGCTGCTACCTAACATGGATTCCACTGGGCCTGTTAAGGCTAGGAACCTGCCTGTAACCACAGAGGCCAAGCAACAGTCAGGGGAGGGCCAAGACCCTAAGAACCTGCATTTGTTGCTTACTTGTTTCTTTCCAGATTCAGCAGGCCAACCTGTTTCTCTGCCTTGGCCATGGGAAATCGAGTTGGGAGTCGATGCTCCATGGTTGCCCCTGGTGCTACTCGCATTCAGCTTTTGGATTTCAAATGGGGGCCCAAGAGGAAGTCGTTCGCAAAAACCCCTGGATACCCTTCCATGCCTGGAACCTGTGTGGGCTGGGTATCGCTATTGATTCTATTGGAACAGCTCCACTCAGAATTATGTTAAGCCAGCGACTATGGACTCTTGCAGACCTTTGTTTTCCTACCACAGACAAGGACTAGTAACTGAACTGAGTATGGCAGCCTAGCGGTGATAATCTGGTGGAGATCACCACTGCAGTGATGCAGTTGAAAGGGGGGAGTGCTTGTGAAGATCTGATTTCAGCCTATAAAATATTTTTTGTGAAGATCTGATTTTCCCCTATGAAAAACGCCATTTTACTCTGCTAGCTTGCAGCCAGATTCACTGTTGAACTAGGCACAGTTCCATTTCTTATCCTGCAGTGATTTCTTGTGGCCGTTTACATGTATTATTTTTCCTTTGTTTGTGTGTTCCCAGTCTTTTTCTCTGTAGGTGCTTCCCATAGATCCACCTCCAAGGAGGGCAAGTCAAACCCACAGTTTTCCCTGTCTCCTGAGTGGCTCTTTATAGACCAATCATCTGCATATCTCAGGAGGCACATCTGTTATTCATTAGTTCTAATCTGGGCGGAGAGTTTGCATATGTTCAGCCCACAAACATGTAAATCCTTTGTGCTAAAATTGTATAAATACACTGCCTGTAACCAGAAATAAACATGCTCTACTTGGGACACATAGACAATGGTATGTTTCATTTAGAGGGAAAACTACTGAGCTAAAATCACTTTGCTGTCCTGAATCTCTATTTTTCTCTTGGGAAAAGGGATTGAACAACGGATTGTGAATATGCCATGTAGGATTTGTTACCTTGGCCTTTTAAAGCCCACTGAAGAAGCAGATGATACCGGTTAGCTGATCCAGTGACCCTAGGCTCCTGAGCTGATGCTGATGATCCACTCCTTCAAAAAAAAAAGATTGACTAGTGCCCCGTCCCTGGGATCTTCACAGCTTGGATCACCTTATACAATATGACCATATAAAATAATGAACATGGAAATTCAGATTCTGATCGTAACTATATATATACTAGAGATTTGCCCATAAAAAAATGACGGTCAATAAATTTGAATGCTGGGAATGCTGTTTGCCACAATGTAAGGCTTTTGGTCATCTAAGCACCTTTGCCGCTCATTGCGAACCTCTCCCCTGGTGTACTTTTGCTCCTCTAAGCACCCTCAGCGATCATTGTGAGCTCCGTGCTGAGCGCCTTCAGCTCTCACAAGCCTCTCCGCTCGTGTTTATTTTTGTTGGTCTGAGGACCTTTGGTGCTCATTGCAAGGGCCACGCTGATCACCTTTGGTGCTCGTTGCGAGCCTCTCCCTTTGTGTACTTTTGCTCCTCTGAGCACCCACGGCGCTCATTGTGAGCCCTGCGCTGAACGCCTTTGGCACTCATTGCGATCCTCTTCGCTGGTGTACTTTTGGTTCTCTGAGCACCCTCTCTGCTCTTTGTGAGCCCGCGCTGAACGCCTTTTCAATGAGCTCATTGCGATCCTCTCCCCTGGTCCTTTTTTTCTTCTTCTATAAATATATATTTTTTAATGATAATTAATTAATAAAATTATAAATTATTATACTTTACCTATTTGTAATTAATATATGCAGCAAGCAATATCCTGAAGAGCTAACAACCATTTGCACTGTTGCTGACCTGAGCTGTTAGTGTCAGCAATGTGTTAAGTGCGCAGTGTAAATTGGCTGCATGTGCAAGGGCATTTTGGAATGGTAATGTTATTAGTTGCAAGTTAGTGTTGTAAAATGGTGGCGATTGTCAATGTGTTATGCGGGTGTGGAGCATTTTCCATTCTCCCCAATACTGTATTTTATACCTCGTACGTTCCTGTGTAAAAGTCTTATGTGCTTGGCGGTGTTTTGCGCGTCTGAGGGTTTGTGTAGCCTCGTTTTTGTTTATTTCGTCCGCCATTTTTTTGTTGCTTAAGCGATTTTGAGTGCCGAAACACAGTAAATTGTGTTTAAATTGTCATGTAACCTCACTCCCAGATGTCCTGGCTGTCCCCCTGTGCTGTGTGTGTTTTTTTGTATTTTCTTTGTCTTATTGTTGTTTGTGCTCGGTTCGACCGTTAACTTTGTATTTTTTGGACCTCGTATTATATTATTTTCTAAGTGCCGCAGGTCATATTTTTTTTTTCTAAGTTCCGCTTTCCTTTTTGCAAGGGTTACAGGCCATCATTTTTCAAAGCAATTTTTTTTAAAACTGCTACGGGTTTCGCATTTTGAATTGTGTGATTGAGATTTCTGTTGATGTGTAGTTCTGTGGGTCGTAGGGATGAGCGCCTACAGCACTAATCTCCATCTGCACACTGCCTAAGTCGTGCGGGGTCGTAGGGATGAACGAATACTGCGCTCATCTCCACCAGGACAGGGAGCGCCTTTGGCGCTCACTGTCTAAGTCTTATGTGGTCGTAGGGATGAGCGCCGATGGTGCTCATCTCCACCAGCGCTTTGGCGCTCCTTGCCAGCGAGCCCGCAAGCGTTAGCAACAACTGGTATTGCTCAATGTTGAGATTATCCATGTTAAATTGTTTTCTATATTACAACAATTGCCAACATGAGAGTGTAAAGCTTAGCTATTTCCCTTCTTTTAATACTTTATTTGGGTACACCTTAAGAAGATAGTATAAATTATCTGGACCTACCTTAAAGGCAGGTGACACTAAGTAAGACATGCCTCTTTATGCGAGGAGACTATTGTTTAAATATCTGGATGTGGCTACAGGTAAGAGTTTTGACACTTTGAAAAAGCTCCTGAGTGAAACATGTCAGTAGGCAAACCTTATTTTAGATACCTTCACAAGTAATGTGAACCCTTAAACTCACTTATTCCCAATAATACTATTTACTCACTGTTAGCGTCTGTTGTCCTTTTTTGGGTGGGAGACAATCTATCATTGTGGACTGTCTAATCCATGCATTAGGGGGTGGGCAGTACTTGAACACTTCAACGTTTTTTTTTAGTGAAGAAAGTGTTTATAACCATCACTAGTAACATCTGAAACCTCCAATTTCCCCATTCCCAAATAATATCAATAAATTGCTGCTAGCGATCTTTGTCATGTTTTGAGTAATAGACAATACACTTGAATGCTGCTTTTTTTTTTTTTTTTGCAGTAAGTTATTTTACAGCATTTGCAAAGTGATACACTGATCATAAACTGATATAGTAAATGTTACTTAGTACGTTACAGGAGACACTGATTATTTAATCCTCCCCCTAGTCCACAGAGTGAAGGTTTTTGACAATTTGAGTGGGAATTTTGTATATAGTATTTTAAATTTAAAAAAGTTACTTTTTAAAAAAGTTACTTTTTATTTTGTATACTTTTTTTTGGAAGTGCTCAATTAAAAAATGTTTGTTTTTCTCTTTATGTTTTATAATGCTTTTGAATTTTATTTACTTCTTTGAAATATTAGTGTGAGTGGTTCCAAATACTAGGTGTATCTCAAAACATACTACTACAGGATTCCTAACATTGTTTAAGGTGATTTCCGTGAGACAGAGCTGCCAAAATTTTTTATTGTTTCCAAGCATTGATCCACATTATGTACATAGATATTTCCTTGTTTGAGACAGATTGTGTGTCTGAAATCCAGGCAAGTAAAAATCCCCTGTAGAGTCAGGGATGTATTTAGGTTTTATAGTGCTATATGTCCATTTTCATATGTGCCATCCACATATCTATCAACTGTCTATCTAAGCCACCTAGATATCCCGCTAATGAAGAAAAGTCCCATGTTAAAAATAAAAAATTGTGTTTCCCGCCCTGACTATGTCCCACTTTCTCTGGTTCCTCCTGTCTTCTCTCAAAAATGTCATGCAAATTTAAACCTAATTTACCGAGTTTTGGCACTTGAAAATCACCAAAACGACAAAAAAAAAATGGAGGCCGGAAAAAATTAAAACGAGGCTACACGACCCATAAGCACGCAAAACACAGCCAGGTACATACGACTTTTACACAGGAACGTATAAGGTGCAAAATACCTTATTAGGTAGAGCGGAAAATGCTTGCGAGCCACGTAACACATACACAATCACCCCCATTTTACAACACTAACTTGCAACTAATAACATTACCATTCTAAATGGCGCTTTACCCAACTAAACAAACGGTTTGCCCTCGCTCACGCAGCCTATTTATACTGCACACTTGAGACATTGCTAAAACTTTCTCCTCATGTCAGCAACAGTCCAAATGTACATTGTATGCTGCAGGAAAATCAAAAGAGATTGTTCGCTCTTCAGGATATTGATTGCTGGATATATTAATTAGAAATAGGTAAAGTGAGGGGCCTCATTTATGGAGGTGGAGGCTCCATGTCGACTGCAATGAGCAAAAGACTCATTGCAGGCCACAAATGCGGGCCCTCGCAAAGCGAGTGTCCGCATTTGCGGAGGTGGAGCCTCTATGGCGCCTCACTCACAGTAAAAAACAACCCAGAAACGATGGACTTATTAAAAATAAAAAATAAACAATACGACCAAAGGGCTTTGGAAAGGAAAACATAGCCACTTAGAAAGAAAAAAAATACGACCCAAGGGACTTCGAAAAAACAATGACTAGGTTGCAAAAATACGAAGTTAACGGAGAAACGCGTACATACAAAAACACTGAAAAAAAAACAAAAAACTCACACACAGCATGGGGGGACAGCCACGACATTTGCCAGTGAGGTTGCACATGAATGAAAGTCAAATTTCATGAGTTTCGGAAGCTGAAAATCGTCTAAGTGAGAAAAAAAATGATGGCCCCAAAAAATGAAAACGAGGCTACACGACCCTGAACCGCGCCAAACACCGCCAGGCACGTACGACTTTACCAGAGACCTACGAGGTACACAAATACACAGTTAGGAAGGACGGAAAATGCTTGCAAACTGTTTAACACATAGAATATCGCCACCGTTTTACAACACTAAGTTGGAAATCTACACATTAGGATTCTGAAATGGGGGCTTTCCCACCTAAATGAACGGTTTTGCCTCGCACACGCAGCCTATATATAGGGCTCACTTGCCACAGAGCTCACACCTCAGGTGATGACAGTCTGACTGGACATTTTCTGCTGCCGGAAAATCCAAAGAGATTGTTAGCTCTTTAGGACATTGATTGCTGGCTATTAATTATAAATAGGTAAGGTATATTAATTTATTGATTAATTACTTATTCATAAACATTTTTATATTATTAAAAAGAAAAATATGCACAATCTTAGATTTTATAATGCCTTTACTTTATGGTTAATGGTTAATGCTTTCAACTATATTTATTCATTGATTAATTGATTTTTAATGGACATTAAATTAATAATGATTAATTAGTAATCATTATGAAAAAAAAGCGTGACTGCCTTTACTTTAGGAATATATTAATGCTTAACTCTTTCTAATATATTTATTCATTCATTCATTAACTATTACTGTTCATTAATTACTTAATTAGTAATTAATTAGTCATATTAACAAACAAAAAATGTTTAAACTGGCTCAAAAAATATGTACATTTTACATTGTACTTATATTTCTATGTTGCTGCTCAATTATTAATGTTCATTAATTAACTAATCAGTCATTAATTTGTAATAATAAAAAAAAATGTTTTCAACTGACCAAAAAAATCTGTACATTTTACCTCACTTATATTTCTGTGTTGCTGCTCATTGCCTGAAAGGGATAGGATCCTCAAAGCACTTAATTATTGAAATCAGTTTATTAGATTATGACACCTGCTACATTTAATATTTTATACTGCATTTATATGAATATATTCATGCTTACACCTTTACGTTTTACATGTTTGCCAATTAAATATCATACTCCTAATGATTAATGAATGAACTGGATTTGAACATTAAAAATGCTTCTCATTTTATTTTGTAATCAGCTGACTGATTACACAGAGTGACGTTTGCAGCATTTCATCTGCAATAAGATCACCTTTACAGGTATATCTTTTAATGATGCTCCTTTTAAGGAGAAAGGGATTAAGGTTTTTTTGCTTCACATTTATCACCATTATTAATTAATTAATTAATTAATTAATTAATTAAAGTATATTAATTATTAATTAGTAATCATTATAAAAATGTCTATTTTACAATGCATAGATTTTATATTGCATTTACATATCTGAAGTACTGATCATTAATGTACATTCATTAATTAATTATTAATTCTTAATAATTAAACAACAAAATTTTTTAAACTTGACCAAACATTAGGTACATTTTCAAATGCACTTATATATCTCGGTTCCTGCTCATTGACTGACAGGGATATGCCCTCTAAGCAGTTTAATATTTAAATCAGTTTACAATATTATGAAATGTGCTACATTTTATATTTTTTTATGCATTTACCTATGAATATATTGATGATTAGGCCTTTACATTTTGCATGTATGCCAATTAAACAGGATAGTTTCAATGATTAATTAATTCATTGAATCAAAACATTAAAAATGCTTTTCTTCTCATTTTATAGAATACTCATCTCTGCACCTGCCTGAAGACAGAGAGTGAGATCTGCAGGATTTGATCTGCTATAAGATCAACTTGACAGGTATATCATTTAATGATGAAATTCTTGAGGAAAATAGGATTAAGACTTTTTATTTTGCATTGATGACAGTTATTGATTAATTAATTAATTAATGTAAATTATTTTATTAATTAAATATTAATCAATAATAAAAAAACAAATACATATTTGCTTAGCCATTTATGTTTTAATGAATGACAATTACACCTCATAACTTCATTCATTGATTAATTAATTTAATCAAAACATTAAAAATCCTTTTCAGCCCAATCTATAGTTTGCTCATAGACATGATTACCTGTTTATGTTTTGCATTGATGACAGTTTTACATTATTTCATTAATGTATATTAATTAATTACTTCATAATTCTTTATTGTAACGGATCTCCTGGCACCCCGACCGGGTACCTCCGTTGATGGACGCGTCCTAGTTTGCGCCGAGGCCTACAAGCACCGCACCGGACACCACAACCACCACAGACTCCACAACCGCCGTAGTTTAGCTGGAGCCGCGACGTCTTCCTTCCACCCTGTATGAATCTCCAGCATCCAGGACCGTGTGGGGAAGACCTCTCCTCCAAGGAGAGTACATCAGGAACAAGCGTTCAGTAGTTACAGCTCAAGGGAGTATGCAAAAGCATAGCAATCCCCAGTATGATATAGCAATCCCCTCCAAGAACGAGATGAGACTACGTTTTGAAGGGTCAAGTAGACCTCTCTTTAATGACAGGGGATCTCCTTTTATGCAATGGTGCCCTCTGAAGGGCTACACCCACATAATTATCACAACAGCCAATTCTATACATGGTTCAACCCCCACGTCTCCTCCCCTCAGATAACAGGTAACACAATTAAAACAGACACAATTTTAACCACATTCTGGATGTACCCCAAAAACAGGGGGTACACCTTTAAGTCCAGCACCGTTCAATAGCTCTCACCCAGGGGAACAACATATTAAAAAATGGCATGAATCAGACCAGGGGTTCAAAAGTTAGTAAAAGTATCTTTTACCCATAACACACAGACATTTCACAGGCAATACATATCCCTCATAGTTGACCACACAATACACATAGAAGGACAATAGGTGGGTCACCTCATTATTCAAGAGTCCCTACCCCCATTGTTCATGGTGCCATCTTGTCTGCTAAAACCCTTTTGTTCTGCTATCTCTTGTGTGTTTTAGCAGATACTATTAATAGGCAGATGGGCAACTCCTGACCAAGTGTATGAGACCAAAGATATTTGACTGCATACCACACAATACAATATTTTTACAGATATAACCACAACATATTATAACCCAGAACCTATCTGCAGATAGCTTAGGTCTGAGCACACATTATTACTGAATGGCGCTCAGACCACAATCAATGGCCATGGAACCAATGTCTTTCTGCATAGGAAAATAAAGTATTTAAATGCCGGTCCATAGTCAAAAGGCAGGAGGCTGGCAAACAGTACTCTCCAAGACAAAGTGGCGAAGGGCACTTCGTCACACATCTCCCCTTTGGGGGGAAGTCTAACCAGGCACCTGACCTTCTGCCGGTCAGTGCCTCCGTTAGACGATCCACCAACCCACAATAAACCAGTGCTAGAGCAGCCCCCCCACAACAACAAAGTGCAAGAGCAGCCCACCCACAACAAACCGTTACTGCACCTGGATATTTCGCTGTGGTGATGGGGCAACACGCTGAGGGGACTTGAGGGGCAGAGGCCAGCGGCACTCTGCCCTGATGCTAGCTCTTCTGCTGGTAAAACCTGCAGGACATTCTGCTCTGTACAAGGGACAAAGGGAGGGCAGAGGCCGACTGCACTCTGCCCCGCTGTCAGCTCTTCTTCTGGGGTACTTGGGACATATTCCGGCTCAGTAGCCAGGGAAACGTGGGGGTCAGTGGGGGTTAACATTTCCTCTGTTAACCCTGGGGCCACATTAGGAGTTAGCTGGGGAGGGGAATTTGTACTTACCCCCTCCTCCGGTTGTCCCAGTGAGGGTAGTTGGGGATCTGGACAGGCTGTGGGCGCAGAGACCACGGTCCCATCTGCGCCGTCTGGGAGATTGGTGTCTCCCCTGGTTAGGGTAAACTGTCGCTGGGGGGGAAGGACGACACCTTCTGCCCCCTGGGGTTCACACTGCTGCTGGGGGGGAAGGATGACACCTTCTGCCCCCTGGGATTCACACTGCCGCTGAGGGGAAGGACGACACCTTCTGCCCCCTGGGATTCACACTGCCGCTGGGGGGGAAGGACGACACCTTCTGCCCCCTGGGGTTCACACTGCCGCTGAGGGGGAAGGACGACACCTTCTGCCCCCTGGGGTTCACACTGCCGCTGCGGGGGAAGGACGACACCTTCTGCCCCCTGGGGTTCACACTGCCGCTGGGGGGGAAGGACGACACCTTCTGCCCCTGTGGTTCACACTGCCACTGGAGGGGAAGGATGACACCTTCTGCCCCCTGGGGTTCACACTGCCGCTGGGGGGTAAGGACGACACCTTCTGCCCCCTGTAGGGCCGGTAGAGAGACCTCGGTCCCATCTCTACCTGCCATCTGGAGGTCATCCCAGGACCAGTCAATGAGGTCTGGTTCTGCTTGTCGAGTATGCATGAAGCTGAGCAGGTGTTGGTAGTCCTGCTCCAGCTCCCACTCTCTCGTTACCAGGTGGGTCATGTCTTTGCTCACCTCGCCTTCGTCATCCCAGACATACATGCCCATCCAGTAGTCGTAGATGTCCCAAAACCTAGACTCCTCCATGCTGCCAAGATCAATGTCATCCTCCAAGGCATCCCATAATAAACCTGGGCCATCGTAATCATCTCCCTCTGGTAAGTCGTGTTCAGCCGTCCAGGGGGTAAGTCGAACGGTATGCCACCAGAGGGCCTGGTATGCGTTGTCTAGCCAGATCTCTCGCCGTACCAGGATCTCTAGTCTTGTCACCCACTCATCCAGGGGCTGCTCTCCCAATAGATACATCCGCATCGCCACACGCTTCTGTAGCCGCTGCTCATCACTGGGGAGACTCTCACCTCGCCGCCATTGGGCATCTTCCAGGGCATCATACCAGAGTTCCTTTCTGTCTGCATCCCTGTAGTCCGCGGCCTCCTCCTCATCCTCATCATGGAACGCTGTCCGAAAACTAGCTGGTTCCATCCTGCTGGACCAGGGGCGCTGTACAGATACTAGCGTTGCCCTCAATTTGTAACTCCAAACGTTACCAGTGTCTCCGGGCTGCTTTTCCTCTCACTAGGATGCCATCCCACCACTGCCAGCCAATGTAACGGATCTCCTGGCACCCCGACCGGGTACCTCCGTTGATGGACGCGTCCTAGTTTGCGCCGAGGCCTACAAGCACCGCACCGGACACCACAACCACCACAGACTCCACAACCGCCGTAGTTTAGCTGGAGCCGCGACGTCTTCCTTCCACCCTGTATGAATCTCCAGCATCCAGGACCGTGTGGGGAAGACCTCTCCTCCAAGGAGAGTACATCAGGAACAAGCGTTCAGTAGTTACAGCTCAAGGGAGTATGCAAAAGCATAGCAATCCCCAGTATGATATAGCAATCCCCTCCAAGAACGAGATGAGACTACGTTTTGAAGGGTCAAGTAGACCTCTCTTTAATGACAGGGGATCTCCTTTTATGCAATGGTGCCCTCTGAAGGGCTACACCCACATAATTATCACAACAGCCAATTCTATACATGGTTCAACCCCCACGTCTCCTCCCCTCAGATAACAGGTAACACAATTAAAACAGACACAATTTTAACCACATTCTGGATGTACCCCCAAAACAGGGGGTACACCTTTAAGTCCAGCACCGTTCAATAGCTCTCACCCAGGGGAACAACATATTAAAAAATGGCATGAATCAGACCAGGGGTTCAAAAGTTAGTAAAAGTATCTTTTACCCATAACACACAGACATTTCACAGGCAATACATATCCCTCATAGTTGACCACACAATACACATAGAGGGACAATAGGTGGGTCACCTCATTATTCAAGAGTCCCTACCCCCAGTGTTCATGGTGCCATCTTGTCTGCTAAAACCCTTTTGTTCTGCTATCTCTTGTGTGTTTTAGCAGATACTATTAATAGGCAGATGGGCAACTCCTGACCATGTGTATGAGACCAAAAATATTTGACTGCATACCACACAATACAATATTTTTACAGATATAACCACAACATATTATAACCCAGAACCTATCTGCAGATAGCTTAGGTCTGAGCACACATTATTACTGAATGGCGCTCAGACCACATACATACAGTTCAATGGCCATGGAACCAATGTCTTTCTGCATAGGAAAATAAAGTATTTAAATGCCGGTCCATAGTCAAAAGGCAGGAGGCTGGCAAACAGTCCTCTCCAAGACAAAGTGGCGAAGGGCACTTTGTCACATTTATAAAAAAATAACATTAAATTATTGATCAATATATATATATCCTTAGCTGTTTAGCTTTTAATGTATGCAAATTAAAAATAATGCATTGATTGATTAATTAATTCATTGAATGAAAACACTACAAATGCATTTCAAGTAACTTAAATGATTAATTGCTGCTATTTAGGTTTTGCATTGATGACAGGTCAAAAAATTATGTACAATAAACAATATATATTTTACACCTACATTTACAATTACAGATTACAATGGCGGACAATGCAGAAGACAAGAATGAACGTAAAAGAAGAGCGGCAAGGGAACGGAAGCAGAGATAGAGAGATGCACAGTCCCCTAAAACTTCGCAACGTTTAAGGGAAGAAGACTGACAGAGACTTCTAAATAAAAGAAAAATGACTAAAAAAAGGACCCAAAATAAATGTGTGGTGGAGCTTCAAAGAAAAGAAAAGGTAAAAAAAAAATGTCTGTAATACATTGCCTTATGACCCAATATTCCCTCATGAAACCAATGTTCATACAGAGTAGTGATATCTATGTTGAGGAAGCTCACGATAGTGATTTATTTACAGCACTAACAGTAGACACTCATTATTGTGGATTAATAAATGTGGTTTGTCAGTTTTGTGGGGCCTATCATTTTTTGAAGGAAAGACCAACTGATGGAGAGTTTATTAGTTGCTGTCAGAAAGGAAAGGTAAGACTTCCAGAAAGACACACATTTCTAGAATACTTGCAAAGTATAATAAGTGATCCAAACTTTCCAAATTATACCAATTTCAAAAAAACATTAGGTCTTATAACAGTGCAATTTCATTTGCTTCAATGGGTGCAACATTAACATAAAATTTCCCTGGACATGGTCCTTACTGTTTTAAAGTACAGGGACAAATTTACCACCGGACTTCACATTTACACCCAGAAGCAGGAGAGCAAAGGAAATTTGCACCGGTATATGTCCTTGATACAATGGAAGCTGTTTAACAACGAATGATGCTTCCTAAAAATAAACAATAATAAACAATGCTTACCCATAGTCTTTGAATAGCTCGATCACATTATGGCCAACAACCCATATAGTCAAGCATACAAAAAAATTAGCAGAGGTTGAAAAAGAACAACAGGCACATGCGCAAATAAATCAATTGCCAATGCCAAGAGTAAATATGTTTCTCAAAAGATATCGCCATACAAATCAAAGACGGTATAATTTACCAACAGCAAATGAAGTTGCCATGGTTTTTAAAAATGATGATGGTGAACCACCATTTGAGAGGGATATTAGAATATATCAACGCAATGAAGAGCAACATTTTATAAACATACATTTTTTAAGCAGTAATTTGGATCCAATGACATATCCAATTTTCTTCCCAAATGATGAGCCGGGATGGCAACCAAAATTATAATTGCTAAGTTATCCCAATAGTAAAGTTCGTGTTAGAAGCAATATTTCTATGCTGGAATATAAAGTGGCACAAACTGCTATTCAGGATCATTTTAATCCTATTTTATGTGGGGGAAAACTCACACAACAATGGATTATTGATGTCTATCTACAAGTCGAAGCAAATAATAAAAATGTCAAATTTCAACAAAACAAGCTTTGAGTAGAACAATTTTGTGGATTGATGGATTATGTCACTGAATTGGCAGCAAAAAGATACATTCCTGTCTCTGTTGCGAGAAAGATACAATGATGCCATGGTCATTGTCACTAAATTTGGTAAACCAGATTTATTAATTACATTCATATGTAATCCACAAAGGCCAGAGATCAAAGACAATGTTAAACTTGGACAAAATACTTCTGACCAACCAGATTTGGTGGCTAGAGTATTCAAAATAAAACTAAATTCATTAATTAATGATATAACTAAAGCCCACTTATTTGGGAAATGTGTGGCTTTTGTTTATACCAGTGAATTTCAAAAAAGAGGACTGCCACATGCTTATAAACTTTTAATCTTGCAAGAAAAAGATAATTTGAGTAATGCAGAGAGAGTGGATTCAGTAATTACTGCTGAACTGCCACATCCAGAAAAACATTCAAAACTTTATGAGATTTTAACTCATAGAATAATACATGGTCCATGTGGAGATATCAATCCAAATTCACCATGTATGGAAAATAAAAAATGCACAAAAGAGTTCCCAAAACAATTTCAGATGCAGACTTATGCTAATTGTGATGGATACCCTTTGTATAAAAGAAGGACAAACAGCTATTATCCGTGGCCAAAAGGTTGATAATAGAAATGTGGTTCCATACAATCCACATTTGCTGATGAAGTACAATGCACACATAAAAGTGGAAGCTTGCACTTCTATCAAATCCATCAAATATGTGTATAAATACATATACAAAGGACATGATGCAGCAACTGTTGTTGTGCAAGGTGCCCAAAATGAACAAGACAATCCAGTTTTACATGATGAACTTTCATCTTATTTAGATGCTCGCTGTGTAAGTGTTTCAGAAGCAATGTGGCGTCTTCTGAAATTTGAGATGCATGATTGGTCACAAGCTGTGTATCGATTAGCTGTTAATTTGCCACAAAGCCAATTTGTTTACTTCACTGCAGGGAATGAAAGAAATGCTTTAGAACAAAGTGAACATAGAGCAATAACACTTACTGCTTTGTTTCAATTAAATTGTGAGTACACTGAGGCCAGATCATTTTTCTACTGAGATTCAACAGCACTATGTATTCATAAATGGCCAATGGCGACAACGAAAAAAAAGATAATCATAAAATAATCCCACTAATTTATACCGTTAGTCCAAGAGATATTGAACGTTTCAGTTTAAGATTACTTCTTTTACATGTTCCCAGTGCACAAAGTTATGAACATTTACGCACAGTGAATTACATAGTTTATGATACTTTCCAATTAGCTGTAAGACGTCAAAACTTCCTGGCAGATGATACGGAATGGGAGAGATGTCTAGAAGAAGCATCACTATGTCAAATGCCAAAGCAAATGAGAGAACAATTTGCTTTCATTTGTATCTTTTGCAATGTACCTGATGCATTAGCTTTGTGGGAAACATTTAAATTACATATGTGTGAAGACTTCTTGAAATGTTACAATGAGACCATTGTGCTATTAAAAGCATTAATGGAAATTCAAGAAATCTTTCTTTGTCATGGATTAAATTGTGCTAATTTTAATCTGCCTGATCCAGGAATTACAGATGAAATTAACTTTGATGAGTATGACACTGAGATTGAATACCAAAAAACACAAAAACAAATTGCAACTTTAAATGCATTACAATTGGAAGCATTTAACACAATTACAAATGCAATAGACAATGACATGCTCAAAGAGAGTTATTTCTAACTAGATGGCCCTGGTTGATCATGAAAAACGTATCTATATAATTTATTGATGAGTTGCATTCGAGCACAGGAAGAAATAGCACTGCCATTTGCAACAACTGGAATTGCCGCACTTTTGTTAGAAGGTGGCAGAACTGTGCATAGTGGATTAAAATTGCCAGTTCCCATTCTAGAAACATCAGTGCTGGATATTCGAATAAATTCATTACAAGCCAAAAAACATCACAAAAGTGAATTAATTTTAATAGAGGAGGCAACAATGATGTCATGTCATGCCCTTCAATGTATTGATTGATTATTAAAATAAGTTATGGCTAATGATTTGCCATTTGGTGGAAAGGTGATGTTGTTAGGAGGAGATTTTAGGCAAACATTACCTGTGGTGCCACATGGCAATAGGAATGACATTGTTGAAACGTGTATAAAGAGAACTAAACTGTGGAAAATATTTACACATCTTAAATTAGAAATAAATATGAGATCTGAAGGCCAAAATCAATTTAATGATTGGCTAATTCAGGTTTGAGAAGGAAAACCTTTAAAAAATAACTAATCTACCTGATGATACCATTGACATTCCATCACAAATGATTTGCAAAGAATCACTAATATCGGCAATCTTTCTCAATACCATCAATAACGAGGATTACTCAGACATTGCAAGCAAAGTCATATTAACATCAAAAAATATTGATGCCTTGAATCTAAAAAACAAAATTTTAAAATTAATCAATGCCCCCACAAAATATTATTACAATGCAGATTCGGTTCTGGCAGATGACAAAGACAGTGAATCAAACTTTACTATGTAATTTATTAATTCTTTAACTCCCTCTGGAATGCCACCACATATATAGCAACTTAAAAAAGGGGCAATTGTCATGCTATTGACAAATATGAATCCCAAAAAAGGACTTTGTAATGGGACCAGATTAATTGTGAAGGATTTAAAAGATCATTGTATACATGCAGAAATTATGAATGGTACCCATAAAGGTGAACCAGTTCTTATACCAAGAATTGATTTTGCTCCAAGTGAGAGTGGTTTGTCTTTTGTCCTTCAAAGGAGACAATTTCCCATTATTATGGTATTTGCCATGACTATTAATAAATCTCAAGGACAAACTTTTAAGTCTGTGGGTATTTGTTTATAAGAACCTTTATGTGCACATGGCCAACTCTATGTTGCATTTTCAAGATGCAACAATCCAGAGGAAATTAAAGTTCATATTCAAGAAAACCCAAGTCAGGGTGATTTATTACAGGGTGGACACATTTTTACCAAAAACATTGTGTACTATGAGGTTCTGTAAACATAGAAAACAGTGGTTTTATTTCAAGGACGAAAGTTGATGTCACTCAGGCTCTTTTTAGAGGACCACTATTTCAATAGGAAACTCTATAAAATGGCCAAAAACATAGAGAACAATGGTTTTACTTCTAGGATGAACTTAGATGTCTCTGGGACTCATTTAAGAGGGACACTATTTCACATAGAAAACTCTATGTGCCATTTTTACAAACTACAACAATAACAACAACAAAAAAGGCAAAGAAAAAAGTTACATATCGGAAGTTGTTGGAAGTTTTTTTTACATGATTGGCTCCACAAAACAATTAGGTGGCATTTTCGGACAATTCAAGGTTACATTTTAGTATTTTATGTTATTATTTCAGATGTTAACATTGTATTTTAAAAGGTGTGCAAAGTTATTTAATTGTATATTGTATATAGTTACGGATTTATGTTAGTAGGAGGATAACCATTTGTTAATAAATAGTGATGTCCCGAACAGTTTGCCTGCGATTTTCGCAAGTTCGAGTTCGCCGCGAATGGCGAACACATGCGCTTTTCGGTTTGCCCCCTATATTTTATCATTGAGGAAACTTTGAGCCTCATTTCTTTTATTTTATAATTTTTTTTGTGTAATCTATGCCTGCCTGCCAGCGTGTGTGTGTGTGACAGGCTAACTCCTAACAGCTTATATTGTGCTTATTTTCACTACTCATACCTGGTGGTGTAACATACATTGAAAACAACCATTTTTTTCCCTTTAATCTAATTTCAGTTGCCTGACTGTGTCAGGCTCACAGCTTATATTGTGCTCAGTGACATAAAACAACACTTTTTTGACTGTAATAGATTGAATAGCAATTGCCTGCCTACAGGCGTGTGTGTGAAGCCTATTGCATCTACTCTGCCAACTTTTGCCAGTGCACAGTGATACGTCATATCTGGTGCAACCATAGTGTACAGTGACATAAAACAACACTTTTTTGACTGTAATCGATTGAATATCAGAAGAGGAGTCAAAGGAGGAAGGTGGCTTTGAGGAGGTGGAAGACCAAACACAGCAGGCGTCCCAGGGAGCTTGTTGTCACCTTTCGGGGGCCCTTGGTGGCTGGGTGGAGGAAGAGACCTTCAATGACATCAGTGAGGACAAGGAACGGGACATGGCTAGCTTGGTATCCAACCTTGTGCAAATGGGGAGTTTGCGGTTGTGCAAAGGGACTGTTTGCGGTTGTTTGCGGTGCATTAAACGGGGAGATTGGTCTGTTACTGTGAAGCGTGTGTAACCCTTACACTTACACTAACCTGATCGATACAACATCATACCTGATGTTTTAAAGCATGTTATTCCCAAAATTTAGGAATGTTAGGTGATTTATGCCCTTTATGGCTTAAAACCAGACTCTGCATCAACTATGTAATTTTCCGTGGGAGTTTTGCCATGGATCCCCCTCCGGCATGCCACAGTCCAGGTGTTAGTCCCCTTGAAACAACTTTCCCATCACTATTGTGGCCAGAAAGAGTCCCTGTGGGTTTTGAAATTCGCCTGCCCATCGAAGTCTATGGTGTTCGCCGATGTTCGCCCGCATTTGATGGAAGTTCGTGTCCGCTGTTCGCGAACCGAAAATTTGATGTTCGCGACATCACTATTAATAAATTTAAATGTATAATTAAATACAGATTATTGATTCAGGGAGTAATCCAATCGCCAGTTAATGGGGTCAGAAAGGAATTAATTTGTATCCCTCTTTGATATGCTTCAATGGGGGGTTTTATTGTTGCCGTCCTCTGGATTCAATACCTATTTGGTTTACCAGTAGTTTATATACAAGTTGGATGTTACAAAGCATTATGTAATTGTTGAAAATACTTATTCAGAGAAAGTTGACCTATTCTTATGTTACTCACGCAAACCTATGAATTAAAAATGTTAGTATTGTTAAAAAAAATGATTCAACATTGTTTCAAATGTAAGTTGCATGTTACAAAGTTACAAGTAATGGTATAATATATGTATTCATCCAAACTTCAGTCATTGTTATATTATTCTTGCATACATGAGAATTACAATAGTTCATATTGTTCAAAAATTATGGTTCACCTGTTGGTGAAATACAAGTTGAAAGTTAAAAAAAATTAAAAAAATATTATAAATGTTGTACTTTTTTGTAGATAACACAAAGGTTTAGAGTGTCAGAGTCTCACATTGTGTGGCAAACAGCTTTAACAGCATTACCATTTTATTGCCCCGTCATTTTTGACAAGCAAGCTGCTAGTATATATCTAAAAAATAAAAATAGTAGAGGAAAGCGGTGCTCATTGCAAGCCATGCGACGAGCCCCGAAGGCGCTCAGCGTGGGGCTCACAATCAGTGCACAGGGTGCTCAGAGGAGCAAAAGTACACAAGGGGAGAGGCTCGCAATGAGTGCCGAAGGCGCTCAGTGCGGGGCTTGGAATGAGCGCTGAAGGTGCTCAGACAAACAAAAGTGTACTAAGGGAGAAGAAGGTGCTCAGCGCGAGGCTGCAATGAGCGCCAAAGGTACTCAGAGGACAAAAAGCCTTACATTGTGTGGCAAACAGCATTACCTGCCTTACAATTTTATGACCATGACTTTTTGATGGGTAATTCGCTAGTATTATAATATTATTGATAATAAAATGATCAAATAACGCTGTGGTCCATTTTTACCAAAAAACTGTAGTCTGTGGGTTATATTAGGAACCTGTTGGCTTAAGGTTTCAAGGGGATCAGATGGTTTGCAGCATTACACCCAGTAACACTGTGCTTAGGCCAAGAACCTCTGGGGGAAAGTAAGAGGACAGACACAGGAAGTGTGGGTGCTGGAATCAGAGAGAGAGAGACAAACCAAGGAAGCTGCTGTTGGAAACATGTCCAATCTGCTGAGGACCTGTGCTGCAGACTGAAACCACCTGCAAGGCTGACTACAATACTGAAAGGTCAGAAACTCCTTTTGTTCTTTATTACCCCCAGGGAAGAGACTGTTGTGCTTCACAAGACTTTATCTTCTAGAGTATACTTGGTACTCGTTACAAGGGTCCCTGGGGGTGGGTACTCGGAGAGAAGGGTGGGCCGGTACCATGGCCACAAGGTGGCACTATACCAAATATAAGAGACTGTTTGTATCCTGGCCACAAGATGGCACTATACCACTTATAAGAGACTGTTTGTATCCTGGTCACAAGAACCTCCGCTGGAAGTAGCACAACAGGATTCCTTTTTTTTTTGTTTTAGTGAATCATATTTCTCCAGAGCAGAGAAGCTGCCCGGGTGTAGTCAGGGTGTTCCTGAATGTTTAGTAAGAATGTTTATGTAGATTTTTATTATTATTTTTTTTCTTAAAGTTAATTACTACTTCTGGACCCTTGTTTATGAGCCCTAAAATAAACAAGTGTCCTGCATCATAAATCTATGTGTTATAAAAATCCCAGGGGTAAATGGCTATCTTTGTCACAGTATATACTAACAGCCTTATTAAATTGCGATTCAGCCAATTGAATAGGGCTCTATATAAGTACAGAGCATATTTTTTTACAAAAGTTTTTAGTTAGTGAAAACCTTGCTTTTGGTTAAAAAATATATGCTCTGTGCTTATATAGAGCCCTATTCAATTGGCCAAATCGCAATTTACCGTAATAAGGTTGTTACTCTGTGTAACTAAAACTTAGTTTACACACCATACTGAATAGCTGTGACACTGCACATTTTTTTTTAAAGAATATCTGTCCATTTTTGCATTTTGAAATATTTGGGATTATGCACCAATTCTAGTGACTTTCCAGCGTCTCCTCTTCCTCTTTATTCTTCCTTTTTTTTACTCTTTCTCTTGCTTCTGTTAAATCATTGCTGTATTCCACCTCACAGGAAAACTGGCAACAGAAAAATGTTTATTGGTATATTCTCTGCCAGTTTATACATATAAACCAGTGAAAGAATCAATACAAATTTGAATATTTTATAGCGCCACTGAAGAATTAACGTTATAGGGTGCTCTTATTAAGAATTCAACTTGCATATTTGAAATCTACTGTAAGAAAATACATTCTTCAGTTTTAAATTACAACATATTTGGAACAATGCAATGACCTTTTAAGAAGCTAGGCTCATAGTGTTATAAAGGATACTGATCTTCTAATGAGTTGACATACCCAAGGAGATTTCTACAGATTAATGGACATCTTTTGTTTTGAAATTAAATCAACAAATTGTTTCAATACAAAACCATTTGGATCAATGTTCATTACTCATAGACAAATATAATTATTATGAGGTTCAATCATAATTTTACTGTATTTTGGGACTTGTTCACATTTAGGAAATAAGTATAAAAACATTTTATCATAAATTTTGCAGACTCTGCATTTGCCATGGGGACTTCCATCTTGAATATTGTTCTATTCTATATAGCCTGGGGTGGTGTGGGGGGGGGGGGGGGGGGTTTGGGGGGCTTATCCTATTCATGTTTTCTATTAAGTTCCATTGTCAAGTGGTAATTCATAGTCCTAGTATATCAACAGCACTGAACAAAACTTGCATTTGAATTCTATTCCTCCCAGGGGGTCTAATCCTTTTAAGAATAAGAGCAAAATGTCTGCAGCAATTAAAGAAATGTTGAATATAATAGTTAAAAAATTAAAGGATACATTTTTATTCAAATTTGTAAAAAGAGGTGCCATTATAAAGTTCTTACCATGAGCATACCATACGTATGCTACAAAGAACAGTCAGTTAAGAAATTAAAACCTGCAAAACCTTACTAAAAGTACACCTGTTTAAAGAAGCCTATCACCTTCCACCTTAACATGCGCAATGCTTCTATCACTTCCTTTTCCCCACCGAAACCCTTTAAGTTTACAAGTTTTTAATCTTGCCAGGAGCTTTGGGGAAAGCACTCTGAACACTGGATTCTAAGTTCAAAGACATGGCCCTCCATCCTTTGCAATGTGTTAATACTGCTATTGTTTTTTTGCCTTTAACTTAACCCATGTATAGCGCTACGTAATATTTTGGCATGATACAAATAAACGCTAATAATAATAGAGTAGGTGGGCTCTGTTTGATCAAACTTTTTTTTAGAAACTATAATGGCCCAACTTTCCTAACATTCAAGTAGTAAGTATCGGCGTAAACCACTTTTAAGTTAATGTTATTAAAAACATCGATCATTTTGTGAAAAAAGATACACAGAAAATAGCCGGTTAAAAGTTAGATCTTCTCTCATCTTTTGCAAACTGCTTAGTACGGATAAACCCTGCCTAACGCTACACCTTTTAGAACGGATTCTCTACAGCGCTCTTTTTGCTATAATCCCCATTATTGCTCTGTTTTGGTGCCAATCCCATTGAACGCTGTGCTTCTCTAAAACGCTGATTTTTTTTTTTCTTGAGGGACCCGTTTATCGCTCCTAACTGTGCGAGAGTGTTAAAGTAGACAGATCAGAAGATATTAAGAGAGAGCGAGAAAGCGCCATCCTAGAGAAAGAAACAGACAAAAAAGACTACCAATTCCCACCTCCACCATCCAGAGAGAAGGTACAGAATATGTTTCCTGTTCCTTTGTTTCTCATAATGTGGTTGTTAATTGTTAACTGTCTAATAAAATCTATATTATTGTATTTTTTTGTACTGTTTTACAGACAATGACTGAGGAAGATCAGGCCAAATTGAAGCGCAAGAGCATTCCTCCAGATGTGAAAATGCAGGTGCTGGGCTGCTTGGAGAAGGAGAATGCCAAATGGACATTGGAGCGGATTTAAAGTTGGAAACCTCCACAATCTGCACCATCCTGAAAAACAAGGAGAAGTTCTTCAGCAACCACCAGCACTGCATCTTCTGCGTAGATTACCCAGTCCAGATGCTATGCCCTGGAGGAGATGGAGAAGCGGCTTCCATATGGAATAATGTGAGAGCGCAACATGCCTCTCAGTCAGGCCACCATAATGGAAAAGGCCAGAAGCATCTATGGCCATATCCAAAGCCAAACTCCAGATATGACTGAAAGCTTCTCAGCCAGCAGAGGTTGGTTTGACCACTTCAAGAAGAGGAACAACATCAAAATCATGGGAGAAGCAGAAAGCGCTAACACCGAAGCTGCTGTGGCCTTTACAGCCACTTTGAATGACATTGTGGAAAGAGACAATTATCCACCAGAACTGGTCTTCAACGTTGACAAGACAGGACTGTACTGGAAGTGAATGCCAAGCCGCACAAGGACTTGGTACAAGCTTCAGACCAGAGCTCCAACAACTAACCTAACAATGAATTGAAGAAGCCCAGGAAAGCCGTGACTCAGACACAGAGGAACGAAAAGAACTTTCCACAGTGTTCCTCACCAAGAGTTTGCGTTCCGTTCCATCATCTTATGGATGATTTTGTGGCAAATGATCCGCAAATGTTAGATTAATTGTTCTTGAGGCAGTGTATTGCTACCAGCATCTGCTGGATGGCCGCAGAAAAAAAAAACAGATGTCCCTGTACCAGTTGTCTCAAAAAGCCAGAATGGAGGATGAGCCTGAAGCTTCCAAATCTGCTAGTTAAAGTGGACTGTTTCGTTATTTCTTTTTACGTTTTTGTTATGTTTGCAGTTTCTTAAAAGTTATTATAAAGTTACAATTTGTTTTAATTCTATTGGTTTAGTGTCTTTTTTCATGAGTTCCCCTATCCATATCTAGTGCTGTTTCGCTTAAAACTGCTATTGCCCAGAACCTATCTACAGTGCTAAACAGGGTATTCCTGTATTGGTAACAGGCTGTATTACCACTCCTTGCCGTTGGTTATCACTGCACAGTAAACTACATTCTGTCATCAATATATTATTTATACAGACTTCTGTTGCTGGAATGTTGTGAAAGCTGGACCATTACAGTGACCTTTGAGATGAGTTCAGAGGTTAGAATTCATATAGTTCATATAGAAAAAAGTGACTTTTAGTGGTATCGCATGTAGTGGGGAAGAAGGGTGGTCAACAATATTCTTAAGTATTTTATCTGTATTCCCTGTGACAACATGTGAAGCTCTGATGAAGCATTACATCTTCTTTTGCTGCTGGATCACAACAGGAGTACTCTTTCTAAATAATGTGAGTGTATACATGTCTGTGCAGAAAGCCTGGAGGAACAGTGTGCACGAACACCCCCCATAATTTACTTGGAATCCTCCGAGAGTGACCCATCCGCAAAGGAGAAATGTAGTGCTTGATCAGAGCTGCGAATGGAATCACATGGAATAAAAAAAAAAATGTTTTAAATAAGTAATTATTTTTAATAACATGTTCAATTTTCAATCTTAAGCAAACTGTTTACATGTTCAGTATGCCTTACAAAAACTTTAATACAGTGGTCCTTTAAAAAAAAAAGGTCAAAGTGAAGGTTTCAACCAGGGGTAGAGTAATAGTCTTACTACTTAAGACTTCACGTTAAGGGATCTTGTGACATTGTTGAGAAACAGAGGAATTGAATTACAACATTGGTAGCTTGCACAAAACAAAGATGAATAGCATATATATTTTTAATATGTTGGATGTCAAATACAAATTAGATACACCTGGTTCGGAATGACCAATGCATAAACTGATTTGTACTAGTGCCAAAGCCTGAGAATTAGCAGAGGGTATCAGAAATTAAAAAAAATATATAATCTCTTTGTGACTATTTCCAAAGATTATAAACTATAATATTTAACAATGTGTGTGTAACACCTTTGCAGTGAGGGAAGGGAGAGACGGGAGAGGGGGAGAGACGGGAGAGGGGGAGAGACGGGAGAGGGGGAGAGATAGATAGGAGAGAGAGACAGAGAGACAGAGAGGGAGAGGGAGACAGACAGAGAGATAGAGAGACAGAGAGACAGAGAGACAGAGAGACAGAGACAGAGAGACAGAGAGACAGAGACACAGAGACACAGAGAGACAGAGACACATA